>CM033796.1:18104472-18464160 GCA_019656835.1 Rhododendron ovatum
TTTGGGCTTACTAAATCTAAGTGAACAGGTGGCCCTGAACAGAGCTTAATGGAAAAATAGGATTTATGTAGCCGAGCCCAATTGACTGAGACACAAGGCACAGTTTGGTTTGGTTTGGTATTTGGACATCCATTTAGTTACAGAGTTTGTTTATTCAAATTAGTACTTTATTAAGTGTCTCTAGGTTTATTCAAATTAGTACTTTATTAATACCACGTGAAATTCGCAATACAGACACATCAAAGCCTTGGTTACAACTTACAACAAAACATGGATTTTTGTAAAGACTGTTTTGATGGCTGAATGGAAAGAGATCTTAAATAAGGGGAGGGCAGATTCCATTGCTTGAAGAAGTTGATAAAGAAGATGGAAAGGAGCTATGAACAGTATATATTGAACAACTAAATCCAGAGAATGAGAGACATGTAAAAGTCTATACTCACCGTAAGCAACATTCAAATGAGAAAGGAGAATTTCTAAAGGAAATTAAGTCATTAGTAGGCACATATTATAGAACAATAAAGACATGATTGAACAAAAACACGACAAACAAGCTCTACATGAGGGGCTGATAACCTTCGGGACAATTGGAGTCCACCTCCAAAAACACTAATTCATGAATGTACTTGGTCCATGTTGTGCTTGTAAATCCTAAATAAAGAACAGGGAGATAAATTTCCCAGACACATTATGTTTGTGGCAGTTGATAACTCAAAGATCTATAAATTGGAACTTGTCTTGGAATATTATCCAATCAGAAGCCTATTGAAAAGTTTAGAGTGAGAATGCTCTAAGAACATGGAAAGAACATAAATTTTCTGAGAACATGGAAAAAACATAGAATTGAACCTCTTATTTCAGATAAGGCCATGGCCGATAAGGAAACTTGGTCATAAACTGATTGTGCAAATATGAGCACCATAAAACAACTTGTTAGAAAAAAGGGAAACCGTATGCTTGCCAATTCCTCTAGAAACTAACCATGTAAAAAAACCCTTACGTAAAATACTCTTCAACTCGCTTCAATGCTAATTTATCAATATAATTGACCCCAAATATTGAATATCACCTGCATGAATTTGAGTTGACCATGATATGACTTCACTCAACACACCCCAAAACCTAAGTTTGAGAAATTTATACTCAGGTTTCAATTAAAATTCTCAAGAAAAGTAATTAACCCGTGCAAGTATGAGGAAGACTCAACGATCTCGGAGGGAGTTACTTGCATTATCACCATCTTATGGGCATTATATCCTGGGAGGCCGAAGGCCTTATCCACGGCCCATGGGCTCATACAAATATCTAACATATAACATGTATATAAAAACACACAACCATAGTTCCATACACAACATGAGGTGAAATTGGAATTCCAAACCAACAAAGATTTAAAAGATTATCAATTTATCAGGCAAGTTGTACTAAAACTTCGATTTTACACCAACATCAAGTTGAGACCCAGTTGAACAATCTACACTCCAGTAGAGAAAGGAAGATGCATTATTACCAACGTATTAGATAATTTGGCACTCAACTATTCAGATCATGAACACCAACCTAGTTTTTGTATATGGATTGGACAAAAGGAAAAATTAAAAATCAAACACTAACCAGAGAATTTACAAGGAGAAACCAGAGCATGGGCTTAATTGAATGCACAAATCTCTCCAAATCAACCAACATGAAAAGGACCTATACCACCGGATCGGAGGGAGATAGCGATCTCATCTGCCACAGACAAGCATGATGTGACCCACCCTACTAGGGCCACCAACACCATTCTAGCCACGAAAAGGGTCATACCCAACAGCACTGCCATGGCCTACTATCTTCTTCTCCCAATCTTCGAATTCCTTTGTCTGACAGCGAAAGTGATCAAGACCCAGTAGGGGTTTTTGGGTTCAAACGAAACCCTTTTGAGGATCAAGGCTCAGTTTTCAATTTGGATACACGAATGGGTATGAAAAACAAAAAAGCCGAAAGGATGTGTACAAAAGTACAAACAAAATGGGTAGAGCATATCTTTCTTGGAGTAATCGGTGACTGGGTTTCGTGAGTTAACCTTTGTTCGGTACAAGTACTCATCTTCACTAAGAATGACTGTGCATTTGCCGATCAAAAATAAAATTAATGGAACGACAGATTGCCTTTGGGCTTTTATTGGTCCATTTTAAGGTTAGGCCGCCATGTTTGATAAGTGTATTAGGCGTTTGAGATAAGATTGCTAATTTCATGGGGATTAATAATCCCACACTTTTGCCGAATTAGTAATACCATGGGTACTAGATATTGCCAATTCGGTTCCAAGCTCCCTCATGCAAAATGACCATCTTGCTAGAGGTGTGCACGGGTCGGACGGGTCGGGTTCGGACCGACCCGACCCGACTGGTCGGGTATTGATTTTTTTGGCCCCAAACCTGAACCAAATTAGTGGGACTAACCATCCGCATGCCCAATTATTTTGGTCGGGTCGGGTCCGACCAAAACCGAAGTAATCTATATGAATTGGTCGTCTTTTTGTCGGGTTTGGTCGGGTAAGAAAAACAGCACCCCGAGCCCTCGAACCGAAAACTGATTTTTTTCAAAAAATGGACCCGTATCCAACCGAACCACATGTTCGGCCCTACCCAAAACCCTTCGGGTCCGCCGGGTCACAGGTTTTTTGCACACCCCTATATCTTGCCCATGGTTTTTTAACTCAATACCAATAATACCCTCCATTACACACCTCACCCACCCATCCAACCAAAACCCTACTTCTATTTTGTATCTCTATAGCTGCAAAGGAGAGGACACATCCACGGCTGCTGGCGAGTGGCGACGTTCGACTTCATTTCTGCTGACGGCGACACCTTCAACCTCGTTTCTATGTGTTGTTGTTCTCTCTCTTCTTCTTCTTCTTCTTTTTCTCTCCTATTCTTTATTGTTTTTTTTTTCTTTTTGGAATTGAAAACCTACAAAAAGTCCTGATTTTCCCACTAATTTAGTAGATAGATCTTTTCCATGGCAACAAGATATATTCGTTACCGCTTTTTAACAATAGGAGAAGCACAATAACCAATTCCTACCTCTGTTTTTGCAGGGGGGGGTTTTTTTTCCCTTTAGAATCATTCGATTCGAGACAAACCTTTTTTCTTCTTTCATTTTTTTTTCCCGATTAGAAAATGGGTTGTTTTGAGAGAGAGAAAAAGATTGTATCGTATTTAAAATTGATAGAGGAATAGGTTTTTGGAAAACATAAAAAGAAGGAAAATGTTCATTATTACTGTCTTTGAAATCAAATTCAGTTTGCTAAGAGAAGAAAAAATAAGTGCATGAAGTTAGAATATATTAACAACTTTGTGTAGTTTGGTCATTCGGCCTAAATGCTATTAACATGTGAAATGAATATATGCAAGTAAGTCGTAATTTATGTGTTTTAATTTTGTGCAAACTTAAAATTAATCTTCGTAAATATCTCTTCTTTTTTCTCATTTATTTAGGTTGTTCCATGAGTAAGGAACATGAGGCACATGCAATTTTCATATTTCGAGGACTGGCGCTTTTGCTTTGGGTGTGAGTAGGTCGACAAGAAAAAAGTTTGAAAGAATAAATTGCTACTTATGGACTTTTGTCACCTACGTAATGTAACTCAAATAAATAATTATATTTATTTGAAAATATAATAGGATGTTATCTGTTTTGTTTTTTTCATTTTCCTCCTTTTATGGTAAATGAATAAAAAATATATGCTTACTTTATTCCAAATAAATTCACAATGATGTAGGGATAGTTGTCCAAATAAGTATCTGGAAATTGATTAGATGAAAAAAATGCAAATTGTCCGAAAATGATTGGAAAATGCACCTTCTTCTTCTTCTTTTTTCCATGCAATTCAATAAACCCTGTTTTCATCCATGGGTATATTTCCTATCCCATGGTATTTCAATCAAACAAGGGATTGGGATTGGTAATCACAATCCCATGATTTAATCCTTACACAATCAAACACCCACTTTGGATTACACTCGGTATTACTAATCGCTTCTCTTTACTAATCTCATCTCCTTACTAATCATATCTAATCCAACACATTTATCAAACATGGCCAGGAGGCAAAGAGGATTTGGGGTTCCCGACGTTCCGTAGTGCCCCGAAGCACTACACTCTTGTAGTGCCTTTGGTTGTAGGGTCTCTATAATTTATAATAGTTTTTTAAATCATTTTTTTGCTAGGATTGTTAAGTAAATTATTCATGAAAATAATTAAATTGATTGGATATTGGTGGCCATATAGTCGAATACCATTTATTTTACCAAAAAAAAATGGAAGGACAATATGATTTGAAAGTTCACAATTTTTTTCCTAATCGGAAAGTCTTAAATATTATTTTTGAAAAGTTTAGAAGAAATTAAATAGACATCCTGTTTACAAGACTTATTTAGATGTCCATCCTAATAAATTCGGATACTTATTTTTTTATCCTCAAATTGTCTTGTTATCTCATTATACTCATTTCTATATATTACTAATATAATTTAATTTTCTTTAATTACCATGCCCCACCCCCCATTTCACAGAGATGGATTAGTTTAAACCTATTATGGTACTGGGCCACCGTTCTCCCACTTCGGCAACCCTCATCCTCAACATTTTTTCCATCACTAGTAACCACCCATCTCTCTCTCTCTCTCTCTCTCTCTCTCTCTCTCTCTCTCTCGGGCCGGCCCGAGATAGACAGACAGAGAGAGAGAGAATCTTGTACCGACAGTTATGACCGCAGCCGCCATGGCTGATCACCTCCACCATCTCCGATCAACCTCACCATCGCCGTCAACCCCATAGTCGCTGACCGACACAGCCAAACCCATCATCATTCAAATTTCTCTCTCTTGATCGATGACCACTGTTGCCACAAGGTCGTTTCGGAGGATCAAGAGCGGTGGTACTGGTGTTGATTTTTGCATCAAGCAAAACAAAAACGAAAAAAAGAGAGAAAAGCTTGTATTGGTAGCCGTGACCACTACCGCCATGGTCGTCAACATCCTCACCTACGAAAGCGACGGATAGGATTCTTCACAAGGTCGTTTTAGGAGGATCGTTTTCTAGGATCAAGAGGCGGATGCAAGTGGTGTGGGGTTTTGTGTTTGTCGTGTCCCCAGTGACTCCCCATCACCACCGATCAGACCTCTCCCCTTTTATTGGGTAATCAATAAGGATCTCAAATGTTGTAATGTTTGTAGCCGATAAAAAAAGTTTGTTATCATGTTTGTTCATAGTATTTGTAAATTCATCATGATCAGTAGTGTTATGCAAATAAGGATTATCATGTTTGTCACTAGTGTCTGCAAATTGATCATGTTCATTAGTATTATGCAAATAAGGGTAATGTTGGTTTTAGAAATTTGTGTTTCTTTGGGTTTGTTCGAAAGTTATCATGATTTTTGAAGTTTCAATGATCGAACTTCAATCAAGAATCCTTTTTTTATTCCATTTGGTTTGTTTGAATTTCATGGTAGATTGGTTTAACATGAAATAAAATATTTCATGATAGTAAATTTGAATACGTGGTATTAATTTTTTTTCGAAATATGTCATTATAATTAATGATAGATTATTATAGTTTTAACCTAATTGTATCATGTTTGTAATCTCATTATCATGTTCAGGATACTCTAGGTTTATTTGTTTGAAAGTTATCATGATTTCTGTTTTTTAATAGTTTGATATTTTACGACTTGGTATTACTTAATTTTAAATTTTTTTTTGAGATTTTAGAACATAAAAATTTGAGAGAAAAGATTAGGAGAGATAAAGAATTTAAAATTAGGTGAGAGAAATGTTTGAAAGGTTGGAGAGAGAATTGTGATAATTAGAAAAGATAAGGAGAGAGAGAGATTTGGAAGATTAGGAGAGAGAAAGGGTAGTTTAGGATTTATTTGAATTTGAGGATGGAAAGATAAGTTTTTAAACCCATTAGGATGAAGACTCAAATATCAAAATTGGGGAGGACCCTTATTTAAGCTCCCAAAAATTTAAGGTAATAGTATTTGTGACGGAGTCAAAATTGTAAGGTAATATTATTTTAAAGTAAAATTACTCTAAGGTGAATTGAGAAAGAATAATGGCTAGGACTTGATTATAAGACGAGAGAAACTTTGGATATATCATAAAAAGGTAGGGGTAATTCGATTTTTTCATCCTTGGAGAAAATCAGAACACAAAATGAGAATAGAAAAACTTTTCTATTGTGTGATTTTAACAAACATTCCCACCTAAGGTTCCCAAACACCTTTTATGCCAAAATGCAAAAGTGAGAATCCGTAATCTTGCCCCAAATAGCCCCAATTGTTTTCTTAAGTTGTGGATTATAGATTATACAGGTTTTGAATTACAAAGAAAATCTGTAAAAAGCGTTTGAATGATAAGTGGAGAATACATTTTGCAGAAGAATTATATGAGTGAAAGTATAATCAAGGAACCTGGTTTCTCTGCAGTCAACTATAGAAAAGACCGTGCGGTTCAATATGAACTGTTCATTTTGAAAATCAAGGGTAATTTTCACAAAACCCCCTCCATGCATCCACCTCCAAAAATCAAGGACCCTCCTTCATCTACCAATTGAAACAAGGACCCTCCTCCATCTTTTTTCAATTTGCAATGTCCCACATTTTAACAATTCTGTTAACAAAATTAACAGGAAAAGAATATTTCACATTTTAACTCCCTTAAATGCCCCTCTCCCCCATTATTCTTTTTTGGGTAAAGGAAATATATCTATCCTCATATATCTACATATCACAATTTTCTTCCTCCACATCTTTTTCCTCTACGTCTCTTCCCCTCCCCCACGTCTTCTAATGCAATCTGTTTCATTTTCAGACACGCTCGTCTGGGCCACGCCAACTCCGGTTCGAACCAGGTAAACCGAAAACAGAGTACGGGTTCGGTTGGATGAATTTTGATGCATAAGTCCAAAACTGAAAAAACACTATACATGCAACTAAACTATAATAAAACACTCTACATGCAATTGTTTTCATGTCCAGTCACGACCAAAACCCAATAACAGGGGATAGCTACAATAGTTTGGTTCTTGATGCATGGGGTTTGATTTTTTACTATTCTAAACATTAAACAACATACTAGGGACTAAATATGCTTAAGGGACGTTAGGATAGAGATTATTCTACCTTGGAATTCTGTAACGACTCGAAATTTTAATAAATAAAAATTTTGTTATATATTGGAATTTCTTTTTAATTACTTGGTATTACTTTTAAAAATTCTTTTTTAATCCCTATAATCCGTAGTAATTAAATTTAAGCCCTTTAAAATTATATTTTTTGACTAGAAATCCTACATGGCAGGTAGAATTAGCTTTCAACCGATTAGTTGGAGAAACCGAACTACCAATTCACCTAGTTACAATCTCCTAACCCTAGAGAAACCTTTTTGACCATCTTTGAGCCTTGTGAACCCCTCCCAACCCTAACTGAACCATTAAACCATTAGAGGTAATCATTATATCCATGACTAGTCATTTCAAGGCCATACCTATCATCGTTTCCTCTCTACCCATTGGATAATGGACATTAGATTGCCAATGAATATGTGATTGATAAGACAAATCATGGACCATAGAAAGCAATCATTTTGCTTCCAAAAGAAGCAAACTTAGCCTTGTCATGCATGCAACCCTAAAACTAATAGCTTTAAACCTAAATTGCCCACCAAAGTCACTTTCCTAGATTCTCCAAGTACAATATGTGCTTATATATATATATATATATATATATATTCACACCTTATAGCCTAATATAAGCATGCGTATATATGTCTATATATCCATATATGCACTTTCTAGGAAAATTATTGACCAATGGGTAATACAATGCACTTGAAAGCTTTACCATAATCATTTCTCTTTTCCTTGACTTAGTAAGCTAGACCATTTAGCACTCAAGTGTACTATATATATATATATATATGCATAGAGAGAGAGAGAGGCCGAGAGTGGGAGAGAGAGAGTGAGGTGTGTGTTGTGTTTTGGACACTCTCACAAGCTACCTATTTGCCTTAAGCCTAAGTGATACTTTACAACCCATTTTTAGGCTTCCTTGAACACAATCCTAGCCATCATTTTATTCTTTCTTGCAAGCAAGCCATCTTAGGACATGACAAAACTAAAAACCCTTCATGATCACCTAGGCTATGGCCTAAAATGAACATGACAACAGAGGGAAAGCTAGGGTTTGATTAAAGTCTTAATTTGACCAAACAATGGAACAAAAAAATGAGAGAAAGAGGGAGAGAGGGAGGCCGGCTAGAGGGAGGGAGAGGGAGTCCAAAACTTTGCTATAAATAGCACCCACCCTTGCCTTGAACTCATACCTACAAATCCTCCAACTTCTCTCTAGAAATCTTTGTGTTCTTACCTTGTTCTTCTTTTTCTTGAGTTCTCCAAGAAACTCATCCTAGGCCGACCCCAAACCACCACTCGACCACCCTTTCGATCCAAAAAGTTTAGTAGCTTAGTCAAGATCTAATTTCGAGAGAAACCTTTCTCTTTCAAAACTACCGGAAGCTTATCGTAGAAAGTTACTCCGTCCGATAACCAACCCACTTTTCGTAGTCGCCCTACCGTCAAAGAAGAACGGTAGAATCTTCTTATCCCCTATCTCTAAGTATACGTAGAATGTCCTTACTTTCTAGTTCTAAGTATAATGTAGAATATCCCTAACCGTTTTCTCTAAGTATAATAAGTTGTTTATCACCTATAAAGTTTGGAATGCATAATGGTTAACAAATTTATTTTACTAATGGAAGTATGAGCATGTCGGAATAATAGACTTTTACTCTAGTAAACATATATTGTTTTGAACTTCCCACAAAAGAGGAAAGAATGGCTTTCGAAAGATAAGACCTTATTGTGTGATAGAAGTATTCGTATTTTGATCTTTAGGATGGCTATGAGCGTGTATACATGAATTATTTGTATTACTTATTTTGTTATAAAGCATAAGTGATTCTCACTCCAAAGGCGTCCGTACATGTGACGTTATGCTTTAAGTGGTGATTTGAGCATAAATAGTAATATAGAGTTGGATGATCTTGCTAGTTTAGTTTTAAGATTATAATGAATGATTTATGTTTACTTATGTAAAAAGTCCTACCGCGGAGTCGTTGCATAATACGAGACACGAAAATCGAGAAAGTAGAAACATGACACTTAGGGTGTGGTTAATGAAAAGATGTGTCTTGGACAAGAGAAACGGTTTGAAAACCCAATGTGGCCGAACATGATAGCCCATTGTATGATGTGTGTGCCAATGAGAACCCGGTGCGGCGGAACCATTGTGAGGATACTCGGGAGACCAGAACGGCGGAACCGAGGTTGGGTGTATGGCTTGGTTATCCGCGAAGAGGAGCCAATGCAAGTTTTGTGTGCCAATGGAACCCGGTGCGGCGGAACCATTGTGAGGATACTCGGGAGACCGGAACGGCGGAACCGAGATTGGGTGTGTAAAAATGATTTTTGAAATAATGATTTGATTTATGAAGTGGGGGAAAATGGTGACACAGTCTACGAGAAGTCGCGTATGAGAAACTCAGAAAATCATGAACACCAACGTTAGATTGGATAGTGAATGTGGATGTGTCATTGTTAGCTGCTTTGTCAAATATGCATGTACTATGTGGAAAACGTTAATTTTATGATCTATTGTTCATAAGTTAAGGGTTAATGGGTGTAATACCCGCCCCGGATATTTCGGTATTTCAATTACTTTTAATTGAACTATATGTTTTGGGGGTTAAAAACCGTAAATAATAGAACTTGTGAGAGTCTTATAAGTGATTTGCGATTAGAATATAAGTTAACAATAGGTCTCGCTCGCACACGATAATCTTTATATAGGTTTACAAGTATCCTGGGGAGATATGTCTCCCCATTCTTCTCTCGTACGTGTATAGAGAGAGAGAGAGAGAGAGGGAGAGCGGAAGAGACGGTTGGGAAGAGGAGAAGAGAAAACAGAGAAGAGAAAGAGGAGAAAAACCCTAATCTGTTCTTCACGAAATTATTCAAGGTATCTAGAAAACTTGTTAATTTCTGGTATTTTTACTAAGGGTTCAATAGTATTTTTATTGTATTGTGTTAAATTTTCAGAATTTTCTGAAAAATATGAAAAAAGATAAAAATCGTAAACCAATCTGTGGTAGGATTTCTATTTTTAGCAGACAGCTTACAGAGCTGCGTCTTTCATCAATTTTTTTTATGGTTAAACGATCCTCCTAATTACAAGTCCTTTTGGGTTTGAAAGATTGATAAATTGGTGATGTTTTGGCGTTGAAATTACTAAAAAGTATTAAGTATTCAATTTTTTATGAATTTTCGAACACAAACTGTTCTACTAGAAATTGTGTTGCTCTGCTCTGAGTTCGGGGGTGATTTTGACTAGGTTCCTTTGTTGTGAAAAATCAGGAAAAAATCAGGGATTAACTTTGATGAGTGATAATGGTGTGTACCAAATTTGGGATTTATTAGATGCATATTATAGGTTTGGCAGAATTTACAAGTTGGTGTGATTCTGCTGGCTTTTGTATTTGTGGCTCCGACATGTCTTGGGAAAAACAGTCATATCTTTTAGCTCGGGTATCGATTTTGCGCACCGATTTTTGATTTGGAAACTAGACTCATATGCCTTTCGGAATATGTACGGTTTTTGATTTGTTTTTTTATAGGCTAAATCAGTTTTTGGTTTGAAGTTGGTGGACGTGCAAAATCTGTAATCTTGGACAGTTGTGTGAGTAATTTCGGACGAGTATAACTTTGTCGTCCGGACTCTATGTTGGGCAAACTTTATATCAAAATTCATATACCGGAAGTGTACTTTCTAACGGTGGTGGTCTCATGAACTAGTTCTAAATCTATTAAATGTTATGATCATTCTAAGACAAATTGGTCGTAGAATATGTTGTTTTTTTGGAGAATTGGGTAGTGTTTGAGTTTCACACTCATCGTGAGACACTTTTAGGTATTGACTTGGACATATTTGTATCCGTTAGACATTGTTTAGCTTCTTATTAGCTTTATAACTTGTGCTAAATATTTGTTGAATTAGTAACTAATATGAGTTAACTTGTGGGTAGGTAAATAGCCGGTCATTCGGGAGGTGCTGAAACCTTAGTTTGGCATACTTCGGTTGATACAAAGGTAAGTGTGTTTGATATGGTTATGTTCAATAAGATATTACATGGTGGTGGTTGTGTATCATGCTATTTGAGATTTAGCTAATGTTATGCATGTTTGTTGGATGTTGATTATATCGTTGAAGGTTTGTGTGTGAGGCACATCATATTACGCCATGCCGCCTAATTAACGGTAGTTGGGAGCATGGTGTGTGGGACACCATTCCTAGGATATATAGGATTATGACAGACGTGTCACTACATATGTAGTGATTATATGTGTGCTGTTTTCTTGAGTACATAAGCTGAAATTGTGTGAATTACGTTCAAGTGAGATATTCCTTCGGGTATTGTAGTATTTTATTGAATATATTCTATATCTCACACACTCTGGTTTTCCTTTTTGGATTGTCAGGTCACAGGTGGTCGTAGAGTTGGTCCACTACCGGTCGGCATTTTGGGGACACTTGGATTAGTATCGAGTGTTGGTGTTTTTGGGTCAAGTTGGTTGTAATGGGTCAAACTCTAATTTTTGTTAAACTCATTTTGTGACTAAGGTTGTCAAATGCTTTATGATTTCAAGTTTTTAATTATGCGGGGAACTCTGTTAATGTTTAATTACTTATGTTGGGATAAGACGCAGCACCTTATGTATTATGTAAGTTCGTAATGTATTATATAAGTTCGTAAAATTGTTGACACATTATTTATGTTAAAGTTAAGTCTTCCGCTGGAGTTTTACTCTGTTATGTGTATGGTTTATCGTTTAGGTTTTGTTCTTTGGTGTGGAATGCCACGTGGTCGTGTCGGTTCGGGCCCACTTCGGGTGTGGTTCCGGGATGGGGCGTGATAGTGGACATGGATTATTCTATTGAGCTTTCTGTAGCTCATGGTGTTACTTTTGGTGACCCTGACATATTATATTGGTGGCGACACTGGTATAATATGTTAGACCTTATAGATGAATAAGGTGAACTCTACACCTTGGAAGCTTTTGGAGCCGAGGAGCTGACTAGGATGGAGGAACGGACGGAACAGTAGATAGGAACCGTAATTTCCCTTCCATGTTTGAATAAAAGTACTCTTGTAAGAATTATGTTGCAATATCAAGTCAGACTCTATTTAAGTTTCAATGAAAATATTTATTTAACGTTCCCAAAATTATGGGCGTTAAAAATTCGATCAGAAATTACGGTGAATGGTTTAGGTAAATTTTCGGCAATCGGAGAAGACGACTAGAACGGGAGACTTCGGGGATGACTCGGGGTGAGTGGGGAACGGTTCCGAGATGCTCAAGGTCGTGCTAGAAGATTGGAAGCTTCAATTCTGATGGTGAGGTAGTGTAGGTGAGAAACCCGTTTTCACTCTCTTTCTAAAACTCCATTGGAGGATCTTGGAGCTTCTCTCATTTTTCTTTCTTTCCCACTGATTTTCCAGTGGGAGTGGAGGTGTTGGTGTGTAGAAATTTTCGGATTGAAGAAGGGGTTGTATTAGGAGGGTGGAGAGAGAGAGGAGGTGAATTGGAGAGGAAGTAATATAATGGAGGCACATGGTCGGCTGTCAAAAGTCAAGAGGAGTGTGGGAGTTGCAAAAATGGCAGAGGCCAACGGGGGAAGTTTTCCCGCCCAAGGATTTTAGGACCTTTTATGACATTTTAGGGTTAATGAGAGTAATATGGGCCTTTTATGTTTTCCATTAACCAAATCTGTTAAAATGTGGGGCATTGTAAACTGAAAAAAGATGGAGGAGGATCCTTGTTTCAATTGGTAAATTGAGGGGGTAATTAATTTTTTGTGGTAGATGGAGGGGGTTTTTTGAAAATTAAAAATCAATGGTTCAGATTTGTTGAATTCGTTACCGGTTATAAATTAAAAACAAATCTGGACCCCTAAAAACTTTATCCAACGGTTGCGATTACTTGGATTGCACCTCTGCAGTCCAAAACTGGACTGTAGACAAGCCAAATTTAATCAAAATCCAAAAAGTTCATCCCCCAAACAATTTTTTGAATTCTGAATTTTGCAATTCGTTTTAGAAACTGCATTTTTGTAGAATTCATTTCGTTATCAACTCCCAAATAACCGAAATAAGAAAGAATGTAAAGAATTAGGCTTATCTACAGTATGTGTTTGGAAGTTTGGATTGCATAGAGTAGTTTGTGTAATCTCATAAATTTAATATCCTTAATGGTTAGATATTGGGCGTTGCTATTCGCAGCCTTTTATTTTCTCTCACAGTCTGTTAAAAATTTTCAATTATACTCGATAGTTAGTTACCGAAATTGAGATATATTTTCAGTATCTAATTACCGAAATACAATATTTTTTTCAATAATTATTTACCAAAAATGTATGTTCGGCAGTTGTTTACCGAAAATTGAACATATTTTCGATATGTAGTTACGGAAATATAATATTGTTTTCAATAGCTATTTTCCGAAATATTATGTATAATTTTCAATAACCATTTACCGAAATATAATAGACTTTGAGAGAAAATAAAAAGCTACGAATAGCAGCGCCCTAGATATTTTGTTAGAAAGGCTTTTTTCGAGAGCCGTCTTGAAATTTAAACTATTGATTATTGAGATTAAAGGTCGAGAAGGCCAATTGCAGAGAGAAGCTGAATCCAAATGTAAAGGGAAAATTTCACTTAGGCACCCGATCTTTCACACAAATTACACATAAACACCTGACCTTTCTTAAATTTCATATAAACACCTGAGCTTTCTAAAAACTCATCAATTCAACACCTGACCTTTCTTAAATTTCATATAAACACCTGAGCTCTCTAAAAACTCATCAATTTAACACCTGACGTCACCCTTCGTCTAAAACCAAACGAAAAAAAAGTTAAGTGCTCCAATTTTTATTTATTTGAACCTGTGCGAAAAATCTTATTTTTCTGATCATTTTATCCTAAAGAATCATAATTAATTTTTTAACTCTAAAGTTCTCGTTAGTCAGCCTAAGAAAGTTGTAGAATCAAATATGTCTTAGGGCTAATTAACGAGAGCCTTAGAATCAAAAATTAATTATGATTCTCTATGATAAAATGATTAGAGAAATAAGATCTTCATATCGGTTTAAACGGATTGAAAATTAGAGCACTTAATTTTTTTACCTTATGTTTTAATATAAAACGATTTATACATGGTTGAAAACTTAATTACTCCAATTTTCAATTCGTTTGTACCGATGTGAAGATCTTATTTCTCTGATCATTTATTCTAAAGGGTAATAATTAATTTTGACTCTAAGGCTTTCGTTAGTTAGCTCTAAGAGATATTTGATTCTACGACTTTCTTAGGGTTGACTAACGAGAGTTTTAGAGTCAAAAATTAATTATGATTTTTTAGGATAAAATGATCAGAGAAATAAGATCTTCGCATTGGTTTAAACGGATTGAAAATTGGAGCACCTCATTTTTTAACCATATTTTTAATCTATAAACGGTCTATACATAGTTGAAAAATTAATTACTCTAATTTTCAATCCGTTTAAATCAATGCGAAGATTTTATTTTTCTGATAATTTTATCCTAAAGAATCATAACTAATTTTTTACTCTAAGGCTCTCGTTAGTTAGCCCTAAGAGATATTTGATTCTACGACTTTCTTAGGGCTGACTAACGAGAGCTTTAGAGTCAAAAATTAATTATGATTCTTTAGGATAAAATGATTAGAAAAATAAGATCTTAGCACTGGTTTAAACAAATAAAAAATTGAGAGTACTTAACTGTTTTTCCATTTTGTTTTAGACGAAGGAGTGATGGCAAGTGTTGAATTGATGAGTTTTTAGAAAACTCAGGTGTTTATATGAAATTTAAGAAAGGTCAGGTGTTGAATTGATGAGTTTTTAGAAAGTTCAGGTGTTTATATGAAATTTAAGAAAGGTCAGGTATTTATGTGTGATTTGTGTGAAAAGTCAGGTGCCTACGTGAAATTTTCCTAAATGTAAATACAGAAAAATGATCCACATCCATTTTCCCGCCTGTTCATTTCACTTCGATTTCGAAATCAAAAGCACAGAAAACTCTTCACCCATCTCTTCACTTCTCTCTCTCTCTCTCCCCATGGCTCCACCCTTCATCTTCCCCCCAACCCTCCACGCCCTCGAAGCCGACCACGACGACGGCCGCCTCTCCGCCCAGAACCCCACCGACGTCTCCTCCCTCCGCCCCTCCCAACTCGAAGACTTCGTCAAAGGTACACTGCTACTCTCTCCTCCTCTCCACTCCCCCCAATTTCCCCTAAATTCACAACAAAAAAAAAACCCTAATTCCCCACTTTGTCCTCTTTCACTCCAAAAATACAGGCCTCTCGTTCGACCTTTCGGACAAAGAGCTCTTCTGCATCGAAGAGCAAGACGTGTTCGGCCGCGCCTACTCGGTCGTCAAGGGCTTTGCTGCTCTCCCTCCCGCTTGTAAATTCAATCTCGTCGAGAGCCTCCGGTCGAACCTCAGTGTCCTGCTCCCGAACGTTGATTCGCTATCGAGGAATTCTCGGGCTTTAGAGGAGGAGGAGGCCCCGGTTGTTGATCGAGTCGCTTCGCACAGAAATACGTTCAAAATCTACACATTTTTTCTTATCCATGTTGTGCTTATTGAGGAGTCTAACATTAGTTCCAATAATAGTTCCAAGGTAGTCTGTTCTTCGGGTTCAATTCCTCTGTACCGAAATTCCTTTGTACCGGTGCATTTTGGCTGTTGGATCGCATAAAAGTTTTAAAACATTAAATATTCTCATACAATCTAACGACCCAATATACATTGGGTACACCAATTTATCGGTAGAGAGGATTTGAGGTGCTGTTTTTCAGGTGCTTTGGATTGTGAGAAAGGAAGAGAAAAGAAAAGATTGTGGCTTCTCACTCGTTTCACCTTTTAGTGAGAAAAAAAATGGACCAAGAAAAATCTTTTGTGCTTTGTTCTTTATCTTTCAAACGTTTGTGTTTTCCTTTCATTTCTTTTCCCACCGTATCCTCACAATCCAAAGAAGCTATATGGTTTTGTGCACATGTATATGCTAGTATTTGTTGCTGTTGTTTGGTTATTTTTTTGTAGGAATTTAATGACATGGATGGTTAATGGCTAACTAGAATGAAGCTGGAAGAGAATACTCATTTCTTTAGAATGCTCATTGGGATGTTTGGTTCAATTATAAATGATGTAATGGTCATTAGACTCGTTACGAATGAAATCACCATTCACTAGTTTAGGTGAATGACGATTCTCATGGGAGGCCAAGGAATGGCGTGTAGTCCAAGTGCATTGCATGTCTGTTAATCAAGTGCATTGCATGCGTAGATGGAATTTGAATTGACTATAGATATCTCTTTTATGATATTAGGTGGCGGCAACTAGTCAGAAGAAACAAGGATATATCTAAGCAGTCGTACTGTACCCGTGTGACATACTTATCCTCCTCGTGCAGTCCTAGATACGTGTATAACGTATTTGACACCTTCCAATCTAACCTTAATTTGCAACATAATTTTTTATATTTTTGATGTATTGGTACTTGATACTCTAGGTCCCATATCCAAACTTCCATATATGTGAAATAATGGAACCTCTTTCATAGTATTAGGTCTATAGTCTTCCAATACTTTCCTTACTCTTTTGAATTATGTACTTATAAAACGTAGTGGTCTTGACTCCTGAAGTTATTCCTATCATCTAAAGAATTAGAAATTTCATGGTTTAGTTGCATTCTTGAGATCGATTGTAATAAAATGGTAAAAATTTAATAATGTTATAGTTGTTTGAGTAGCCCATTTTTATATATTTCATAGTATCGCATTCTAGTTGATTCTCTGATCATGACGTGCTGTATCCTATATGCATCTCATGCTTCTTAAGCTAATAGGCTTGTTGCCAATGTTTGACGGTTTTGGTATAAATTTATGAGGCTAATGATGGGTTTCTTCTACATTTGTTTGAGTTGAGTTCGTTCCTGTATGTGCATAGCTGAAATTTGCCTGATTTTTGATGAGTTATTTATGATCTTAGGTGGTGGCAAGTAGTCGGAAGAAACCGCTCACAAATTCATGGAATTGGGAATCCCAAAGGGGTCGAATACTAAACTTGATTGCCAATTCGTTAGAGATCAACCTATCCTTGCTCTTTGGATCATCAGACCCGGATGAAAATTATCTGTCTTTCATTGTCAAGTGAGTTGTTTTCATGTACTTCCATTAAGTCCGGATCATCTGTTATCTTTCAACTTGCATTGTAACTCAACTTTTCTCATTGGTTTCTTGTAGAAATGCTTTCTCAATGTTTGAGAATGGGAGTCTGCTAAAAGACTCAGAAACAAAAGAGGGTTTGTGTCGTATAATTGGGACTTGTGCCACCAAATATCACTATACAGCACAATCATGTGCTTCAATTTTGCACCTCATTCACAAATACGACTTTGTGATCACCCACTTGGCTGATGCGGCTGCCGGGGCTGAGAAAAAGTATGCTGATGGAAGCCTGGCCATCTCCCTTATCAGAGAAATTGGAAGGGCTAACCCGAAAGACTATGTGAAGGACACTGTTGGGGCTGAAAACATTGGGCGTTTTCTGGTGGAGCTTGCCGACAGGCTGCCAAAGTTGCTCTCAGCTAATATTGGTATTTTGGTCCCACACTTTGGTGGGGAATCATATAAGATAAGGAATGCTCTTGTTGGGGTATTAGGGAAGTTGGTTGGAAAGGCTTTCAAGGATGTTGAGGGTGAAGTGAGTTCCAAATGCATTCGTCTTCGAACTAAGCAAGCAATGTTGGAAATTTTGGTCGAACGGTGCCGAGATGTTTCGGCTTACACCAGGAGTCGTGTTCTTCAAGTCTGGGCCGACCTATGTGAAGAACATTCCATATCCATTGGGTTGTGGAATGAGGTTGCAGCAGTGGCTGCTGGAAGGTTAGAGGACAAGAGTGCAATTGTTAGAAAATCTGCATTAAATTTACTGATAATGATGTTGCAGCATAATCCTTTCGGTCCACAACTTAGAATAGCTTCTTTTGAAGCAACATTGGAGCAGTACAAGAAGAAGTTAAGCGATCTTGAACCAAATGCTACTTCAGAGAGTGTTTTGGATGGAGTTACATCAGATAATGATACTTCAAATGGAGATGGCGAGGTTGATAATGCAGATGCTGAAGTGGTGTCCAAGGAGCGGCATGAGAGTTTAGCTGATAGCTGCTTGCCTCAGGAGGATAGTTCGGTTCCAGATCTTGGGAATCTGGAGCAGACTAGGACCTTGGTTGCTTCGCTGGAGTCTGGCTTGAAATTTTCAAAATGTGTATCTGCCACTATGCCAACTCTAGTTCAACTGATGGCTTCGTCTTCAGCAACTGACGTTGAAAATACCATTCTCCTATTAATGAGGTGCAAGCAGTTCCAAATTGATGGGTCAGAAGCCTGCCTCCGCAAAATGTTGCCTCTGGTAAGACGTTACTTCTAATTGTATGTTAGGAGTTCGAAAGCTAGTCAACATTCTACCATGCAAGTGATTTTGTCTTTCCTCCATGTTGTTTGCTTACTTTTGAATCTTAGGAGATGTTTCATCCCATGAAAGGTGAGTTATGCATATTTGTTTCTGCCAACAGGTATTTTCACTAGACAAATCGATTTATGAAGCTGTGGAGGATGCATTCATCACGATATATGTTGTAAGGAAGAGCCCCACAGAAACTGCAAAAAATCTTTTATATCTTGCTATAGATTCCAACATTGGGGATCTTGCAGCTCTGGAGTTTATAGTGGGTGCATTGGTATCCAAAGGTGATATAACCACAAGCACGGTATGTCTCGTTTCTCGTCATTGAATAATCTCTCACAATTTGTGAGTTAGTTTAAAGTGTATAGTTGAGCAAATTCAGATCAGGAAAAGAATTCCTTTTTGTCCAAATTATCATGCATGCTTGGGGCCTAATTAGTCCAGCTCTTGCCAAGATAGCGCACGGTTGCAAAAGAACTGAGATGAACCAAATTTTGATTCTTTGAGTCGGCTAGAAGTACTTAGGGCCTGGGCCAAGCTTGAGTTGATTTGAGTTTGTTTTCCTGGGTAGAAAAACAAGAAGGCAAACCCTGGATCTATGCTACAACTGATATATGGCTCAACTTAACAGAACAGAAATTTAAAGAAACAAACAAAAACAAAAACAAATATTAGATGTGAGTAATGAAGACAACAAGGAAGGGATGAACTACACCATACTGAAATACTTTCATCTTCTTTGACTAGAGATGAACTAGAGAGAAGGTAGAGTTTGAATTCCTGATACAAGATGAGATGATGTCTCGTGAATTCATCCATGGGCTCCTTTAAGTTGTCAAGTTGTATGCTAAACTCAATCTCAATTCGTCTCTTAAATTTACTTTCTGCTGGGCTCGATCTTTTGCAACCCTAGAAAAGAGTGCAGTATCTTGAAACCTTTTTTCCTTTCTCAGGATCCAGGTGCAATAAGTTACAGAAAGAAACCAACCCCACACTTTCATCAGACCTCTCCATTTTGGGTGAAGATAGGATCTGATGAACATGAAATGAAGAAAAACCTTTGATTGCAGAGAAAACGGTTCAGAAGTAGCGTAATAATGAAAAAATGCTTACCTCTATTACGCATGCTTCAGGAATGATTGTCAACAATAAAGTTCTTGGCGGAGAATATTACCTTGAAATATTTGAGGAGAATGATGGTTCTTGTTTTACTGCGGTTAAACTTTATTCATTTTGAAATCAACAAAACTTGGCTGAGCTACAGCCATGGAAAAAATTGTTTGTTACTTTATGCAAATAAATATGACACCAATATTACACCTGTAGTTAGCTTTAGTACATCCTGCCATAGTGCCATTGATAAGGAGTGGAGCAGGCTGTATACTGTGGTAGTTGTAGAAAATGGATGTATGTGACGCTTATCAATTTTTTGGAGACATAAGGATAAGAAAGCACTTAACAGAGAAAAATCACAAGAAAAAACATGCTGTTAAGCTTGCCTGTCGTAGACATTATACAAGGGTTTAGACGTATTTAGTGGAGATCATGTTCAGAAAAATGGATTTGGATTGGGTGAATGCATTACATAATTGAAGGTTTTCCGGAAACCCACAATTGTATTTGCGGTGCTTGTGAGAACTGCTGATGAGAAGGTTGGACTGTTATGAATCCCAGTTTGATGTGGGAACATTTCTCTGCCCTTGGGTTGCCCTCTGCCCTCTACTTAGAATGGAGCTGCATGCTATTTTTCTTTATATCTCAACTGTCATTTCAGCTTTTTATGAATATCATATGTTAGTCCTTGATTTCTGTCTTTTCTTTCTTTGTTTTGCTTTTTCCCATGATACAAAATCCTTTTTTGTTTATGCAGATATCCGCATTATGGGATTTCTTTTGCTTCAATATTAGTGGAACCACAGCAGAGCAAAGCCGGGGTGCTCTATCTGTTTTGTGCATGGCAGCAAAATCATCTACTGCGGTTCTTGGTTCCCACTTACAGGACATCATAGATATTGGGTTTGGTCGTTGGGCAAAAGTGGACCCTTTGCTTGCTAGAACAGCATGCCTTGCACTTCAGAGATTGTCTGAAGAGGACAAGAAAAAACTATTATCAAGCAATGGCAGCCGGGTTTTTGGTATTTTAGAAAATTTAATAACTGGCTTCTGGCTTCCACAGAACATATGGTATGCTGCTGCCGATAAAGCAATAGCAGCAATATATGCAATCCATCCAACACCTGAAACCTTAGCCACTGATTTGGTGAAGAAATCTCTTACTTCTGTATTTAATTGTTCTGGAGGAGATGAGTTGCAAAATGACATTTCCAGTGGTAACACCAATTTCCTTACCACAGTACAAGTCACAAATCTTAGTAGATATCTATTTGTTACGAGCCAAGTTGCCATGTACCAATTGCTATATATTGAAACTTGTGTCCGGAAGATTCAAAAAGAGAGAGCAAAGAAACAAAAATCAGATTCTGAGGGCCAGAATGTTCAAAACAGTTGCACAATGTCTGTTGATTCCCCAAAGGTGAGATATGCTTTCAACAATACTTTAATAGCGATAGCATAGGGCTTTTATATTTTTTGCCTTTTCATTCAGTGAGTATTATTTCTTGCTTTAATATACATCCCTCTGGGTTTCGAAGGACAATGGCATCAATGCTGAGTTAGGTGTTGCAGCCTCTGAAGATGCAATGCTTGATACCCTGTCAGAAAGAACAGAGAAAGAAATTGTTTCTGGTTGTTCCACTGGGAGGAACTTGATTGGACATTGCGCATATTTCTTGTCGAAACTTTGCAGAAATTTTAGTTTGATGCAGAAGGTGATTGCTTCAGTTCCTTCTCTATCTTCTTTATGTATCTAAAGTGTCTTTTGGATATCTTTAGTACCTGAAAATAATTCCAAAACAGGTAATAATTTCGTGTGAATTGAACCTTCGACACCCACGCTGAGTAATCCATTCAGAAACCGGCTAGAATCAGTAGGAATAATAAAGCCTGCTCAAAGAAATCAATAATAAGTCTACCAGTTTGTCGTTTGGAATACTAAGTGAATGGAAAAACAAAATTTTGATTAGGTACCTTGCTAGATATGATAGATTGAGCCCTTATTGTATCTCGATTCTCGTATATTGTGAGATGATTGGCCTGAGCTTATAAATGATGATTGTGAAATAACACGTGTATATGTCATAAACCTATTTCGCTTGTTAGCAAAAATCAGGCGAGAAACACTTGTTTAGATTTTGTTTATCAGAATGTGTTATTACTTAATTATATTGCCTTTATAGTACTGTCCGATGAACAACTGTATTTGTTTGTTGTCCAAATTTATTGACGAACTATTTAGCGTGATCCTTTTATTTGCTCTAGTATCCTGAGCTACAGGCACCTGGAATGCTAGCTCTGTGTCGGTTCATGATTATAGATGCAGAATTTTGGTAAGATCCGTCTCTGTTTAAAGACTTCTTGGTGTGTCCGCACCTGTGTGTAGCAGTAACGACAGCTAACAGTCAATTGGTTTCCAGTGAAGCAAATCTCCAGCTTCTCTTCACTGTCGTGGAAAGCGCTCCATCAGAAACTGTTCGTTCCAATTGCACGATCGCTCTTGGAGATCTAGCAGTTCGTTTTCCTAATCTGGTGGAACCATGGACAGAGAATGTATATGCTCGTCTACGGGATGCTTCTGTTTCTGTTAGGAAGAATGCTGTATTGGTTCTTTCTCATCTAATTTTAAATGACATGATGAAGGTTAAGCTCGCTTATCACTCCTTAATCCTTGTCATTTTTTTTCTTGATTGTTAAAGGTCAGATTATTACAATTTGTTAATAGGTGAAAGGATACATAAATGAAATGGCAATGCGCCTAGAAGACGAAGAAGAAAGGATCTCGAATCTAGCCAAACTTTTCTTTCATGAGTTGTCAAAGAAAGGTACATTAGCTCCCTTCTTGCTTACTGTGTTCTTGATACTATAATGTGATGTGTATCTGTATTGGTTCGCATGAAATGGTCCTTGACTTGCTTTTGCATTCCTACAGGACACAACCCTGTATATAATTTACTACCTGATATTCTTGGCAAGTTATCCAATGAGAACTTGAAGAGAGAGTCTTTCTGCAACATTATGCAGTTTTTAATTGGTTCCATCAAGCGGGTATTTGAATTTTTCCTTAATCTTAGTGATAAGCTTCTATTCTTAGGTGTGATTGAACATTAATTTCTTTCGAATGTTCTTTAGGACAAACAAATGGAAGCTCTAGTTGAGAAGCTTTGCAATAGATTCTGTGGGGTTACAGGTATGAATATTTTAGAATGTTAGTATGTTACAATTATCTTCCATTGCTGAATTCTGCTCCCCTTGGTGTTGTGTCATCATTTAGCATAGTTGTATACCACGATCATAGGTAATATTAGATCAAGCATCATATCTTCAGTCTACGTTTTCGTGTTGAACAACTATATACTTGGAGCAAATCTAGTATAATCGACTGCAGTGTCACAAATTGGCAGAACAGCATCAAAAGAATTACACATGCATCATTCTCTATGAAATCCTCGCTTCATGATTTGTCTAGACAAATGTCAGATGTCAATTGAGGCAGATCACACTTGGCAATTGCAGCTATGCCTCCTATGTACTATGAAATAGTACGAATCCATGTGCTGCCTAAAAAGCTTTGGATTGCAGGTACTTGCCCCATTATAATTTGGTCTGTCCAAGTATGACCCTGTTAGGGCATCGACAGCTCTCCTGAGTATATCATAATTCTTATTAGATGCTTTATGGCAATGTTTCTTAGTGATTGAAAAACTAGCAACGTTTCAATCAGCTTGCTGCCTTGCACGTAGATCAAAATTCCAGTCTATGATGCAGGCTTGGCAACTTTTTTTCCCGTGGAAAGTATCGAAGGGTTTAAATCAATTATTGAGATGAGGTTGTAAGTCTCCTGTAGTCAAGATACATACTTATCAAGGAGAAAAAGATCGTTTTAAGTTTTGAAGTGGAGAGGCTTCTGCACATTTTGCAATTACAAGGACAACAGGGGGTTCTACCCTGTTGAGCTGCGTCATCATTTAGATACATATTTGATATAAAACATAGCTACAGAAAGTTGCTCTTACATACGTGTTTTATGTTCCTCATAGATCTGCATTTCTTCTCTGCCCCTCTAATATTTTCTTTACTTTTGTTATATAAGTGGGTTACATACTCTTAGTTGTTTTCCGGTTTCAGTTGTGAAGAATAGAAAGAAAGTTCTTGATCACTGTGGGTTGTTTTTTGGTTCAGATGTTAGGCAATGGGAATACATTTCTTATTGCCTTTCTCAGCTGGCATTCACTGAAAAGGGTATGAAGAAGCTGATGGAGTCATTTAAATCATACGAACATATCCTGTCTGAGGATTCTGTGATGGATAATTTCAGGAATATTGTTAACAAGGTATTTAATTATTTTGTGCTTTGGCATTCACTGAGGTTAGTTATATGTTCGTTTCAATGCTTTGACACACTCTATTATTTCATGTCATCTTATGTCAGACAAAGAAGTTTGCCAAACCAGAACTGAAATCATGTATTGACGAGTTTGAGGAGAAACTTGTTAAGTTTCACATGGAGAAGAAGGAACAAGAACGTACTGCCCAAAATGCGCAAACTCATCAACAAAAACTTAGTAGCTTAGAAAGTTTTGTGGTGGTTAAAAATGGAGAGGAAAGTGCAGAATCTGAAATTTCTCAAGGTCGGTGCACAAAATCCATCTTTTAATCATCATTTGAGCATTTTTTTTCCTGTTATTCATTTTCCATGTAGAATAAGGCATATATTGCATAGTGACTTGCGCAACTCCAAGATTTAAGCTTCTCTCTAGCCCTAGGTGAATTGTTCCAAATGAAATAGTCTCTTGGGGGATCCCATAGATCATTTATCATGTGGCCTTACAGGAGGCCTTAACATCTGGAATTTGTTAAAGAACGGATAACAAGCTTAATCGCACGAGGCTGTAAATTTAGTCACGGATGGGATGTGGCTATGCCCAAAGGGAAACTGAATTTGCAGGTCTTTCTGCAAAGTTTATTGAAGGTTACAGGATGTTTTTGTCCCATAAACTTGTATAGAGATTGCATTTCATGCATTTAATATTCTGCTGCTGTATCGGCTTTACTTGAAGATGAAGCAGATTCTGAAGTCACTGATCCATTAATGGAAGGGGCAGCCCAGTCATCGAGTGATGTATCAAAGTCCAAAGTTGAGTTGGATGAACATTCTCAGGCTTCCAGTGTGGTGACAGAATCGGAGACATTTCAGGAGGAAGTTCAATCCCCTACAATACATCCACGAGGTAGATTAAGCTCTTAGGTCCTTTCTTTGTACAAGTACGCATTTTGTTGCCTGTATTGAATCTCCTACCATTCATCTAAGAAGACACTTCTAGAACATAAATATACTTGTTTGTTGCTTATATGAGAATCTCCAGTGATGCTTTTTCTTTTGTAGGAACCTCTAAATCATCAAAAGCCAAGAAATCCAGCATGAAAGGTCAAACGGGTGATACTTCGGCCTCTGCTAGAAGAACTATTAAGTCAAAACAAAGGTGAAATTTTCTTGCCTCCTATATGTACTCTTTTAGCCGTTTAATTAACATTTGTGGCATTCTGGATGCACTTGACGTCTTTGTGTTTCCCTCGAAAAGAATCTTTTACTCAAGGCATCAGCTCTTATCAGTTCAGAAGTTATACTTGCACAGATATTTTGACGTGGAACAATTTTTTTGTAGAAACGTGTTAAAAGACTTTATTTTTACATGATTTTCTTTAGATGCGTCCGGTGCCAGGTTTCAAGGGTGAAGGCTGCACCCATATCACAAAGCGTTGCGATATGCCAAAGATTTTCTTAAAGCAAGTTTGAGCTTACCATAAGGTGGCTTGGAATAATCTTCTTAATTGTGTTTAGTTTATGGTGAGATTGGAATCTACAAGCTGTTGGCCGACTCCTCCTTCTCCTTCAATGCGGTGGAACCAACATAAATAGTTGACCCTTGTAAAAAAAAAACAAGAGGTTGATAAATTTTAATGTAGGGTGAATATAATTGCACTCGTTGCCGGGGCCGGTTCCGACATTTGGGTTGCCAGAGCTTAGCTTCAAACTTGGTTGCCCGCTTATTATTAAATACTAAAAATTAAAAAATATATATAAGTAAAAAATACAAAATTAAGGTTATATTGTGCTTGTAGTTTAAATTACATCAAAAAAATAAAAAAAATCCCGGGTTATAGTGCTTTATGATTAGCACAATCCAATTTTTTGTTTTGTCTTTGTTTTAAAAATATCTTCTTATTAAGCAAATTCTTCAAATCAAACTACAAGAAAATTGACTTATATTGACATGCAAAAATTGTCATTAAACTATATTAGTTACAAAAAAAAAATTATCGTCACTAAAATATCATTACTAAAAAATTATTTAGTGACAAACATAAATTTTTTACTATAGTCTTAGGCTCTGTGTGGGGCTCTATGCGGACTTGTAAAAATAAGTGGAAATTTTTTTAAAATTTCCTTTCCTTGTTTGGTTCTTAAAGAAAAAGAGGAAAATTTTTCTTCTCAATTATTTCTATGCTTTCCCAAGGTTCGAAACAGAACTTTAGTTTCAGTTAGAAGGTAAAAAAATTCCCATTGTTCGCAGCAAAAGTTGAACCTGTATTCGAAGCCTTTTAAGCATGTGGGAGTCGAACCTCATAAAGGAAAAAGAGAAAACCGCCTCTTGCGAGAGTTGAACCTATGTATTTAGTTCCCAACACAGGCTGCTGACCAACAGCACCGATGATTCCTTTCTGGAATGTCTTTGTCAAACAATATACTCCCTCTATCCCTAAATAAGTCGGCGTGCAAATATAAGCCTTTAAAAAGTTGCATTTGTATCGTTAAAAAAATTAATTTTTTTTTTAATAAATCAATAGATAGCAATGAATTTTATTAAATTGTGAAAAAAAATTTAAATTTTTTAACGAAAAACATGCATCTTTTGTAAGTTTTAGATTTGCGTGCCAGATATTTATTTAAGGACGGAGAGAATATAAAATATATACTATAAAAAAAAAAATTGGTTGCCCTAGTGCGGGGGTTGCCCAAGCTCGAGGACTTGCGGGGCTTACCGGCCAGCCCTCCTCGTTTGGTTTCGGAGGGAGTTTGTCCCTCTGCAACAACAATTGTTAACATTGGTGTTAAGGATTTTGACCTTAATTTTTTTTTTTTGTGATGCAGGTAGAAGTGGGGTCTAATGTTACCAAATTGATTTTGGCTTTGTTTCTCTCTCTAAGCAAAGGACGAAGCATCCTCCGTCGAGTTGAGTTGTATGCAAGTTGTCTGTTGTTAGGAAAATGGCCTTTTTTTCCTCCCCTTTTTCTTGTTCCTTTCTTTTTACTCCTTTTCTTTAGGTCTTGCATTATTACGTGCATAAATATATTGAAAGGATGAATACTTACGTAGTATGGTTGATTGGAATGAATATTTAATTCATCCATGTGTAGTGACAGTTGCATTGTACATGACAGGTTATTACTAACATTGAGAATTCTGTCAGTTGTGACTTTCGAACACATGAACGGATCAAATAACCACTGTACTGTAAATATTATCTTAAGGTTGGCTCTAGTTTAGGCCAGTTTAGGATTCTCTCCGGTCCCTTTAATGGACTAGACAGTTACTTCACAAACACTGGATAACTACCCACTTTTGGCGAGATAAATGTGTTTTGAAACTACATTAAACAATATCCGATTAACATGAATTTTAAGTGTAATGTTTTTTACAAGGTCTAAAATATATCATGATCTTGATCATCAAAATAGACCTGGGAATGACCTGGAAGTGGCCTGGATAGGACCTGAAGAATGAAGAGGATCCTGTTCCTTTCAATTAAAGCCCATACCAGAAGAATGAAGTGGATGTGATTAATGAGAATCCAAAAAAGATTAGGAAATCTGAATTCTAATAATTGCAAATATCCACTTCTCAAACATAGCAGATTAGGAAAAGGCAGCCTACAAAGTACATTCCTTAGAGCACCATTATCACAGATCCTTAATAAATGTCATTAAATATGAAAACTCTTCAGTAACAGAATTGCAGATAGACACTCCTCCCACACCGCAAATGGCAACAAAAAAATGGTGCACGAAACACTATTTGACAAAAACAAATATCCATGAAGAAACGGTGCATCCTCTTGATTACATTTGTGAGCATGGTGCATAGAATGCATGAAGTGTTTATGTATAATACTTCACCCACAACCAGAAATGGTGTTCAGAATTTCTTCATTCATCAACACATCCTCTGGTTTGAAAAGGAAAACATAATCAAAATATTGCACCATTCCTAGTATCAATATCACTTTCACCACAACTATACCTGGAAATCATTGTCATACTTCACAAATGTGTTTTTGTAGCAAATCACGAACTCTTTCCTAAAAGCAAACCTAATGTCATCCATTATCAAACTACACCTAAGCACAATCCAATCAATAGCTTACACAAGTTTAATTCTGGAGCCTCTCCACTTCTCTGACGCTATATACAGGACTCCCATTAACGGGGTGCATTTGGGCCTGCAGCCAGGAAAACACAAACGATGTCAGGCAGGGTTTGGAAACAACAGAACTAGGAATAAGATTTTTAGCAGCGAAGAATTGTTTCCAACGAACATTGGAATTCAATGTGATCTGGTCAGTAAGTTTGTCTTAAAACAAGTTCCAAATAAATTACATTCTCTCAATTTACTGTTGTTTTCATTAAAATTATCTGTCCATCAAATACCATAATTTGAAAAGAATTTATTCTTCCACAAATTATACAGTAACAAGGCATTGCTGGCAATACAAGATACAAAATAGTACTCCCTCCGTCCCAAATTGTTTGTCTGGTCCGCAAAACGATAACTTAAAAAGTAATGCAATTTTTTAAAGAAATTTTTTTTCACAAATTAAAACAACTCATTGATATCTAGTAAGTTGTTAAAAAACTTTTGAATTTTTCTTGCAAAGATAGTATTATTTTTAAGATTCCGTTTTGCGGACCGGCAAACATTTTGGGACGGAGGGAGTAACTCTTAGGAGTACAAAACTCGTATTGGAGTTATCAGTAAGACAGTAACAGTCGGACATTAGAAGAAAAATGATAGTGATAACGAGCATGCTTCACCAACCGATATTAGATGCATATTGATATTACTAGAAGACTGCAATTCAAATTGAAAATTAACCAGCCACATCGACATTTACTCGAGGGATTAGTTGGGGCTTTACCCTTGTCATCAAAAAAGAAAATAAAACACAAATAATCTACTATGCATTTTGGAAAAGAAGCTAGATCCTGTTCATGAAAGGAGGAGATGCAGCGTTCATTCAAACACAACTCTTCATTAGTTATTGAATTATACGGAACATAAAAAAATACCACCGAGTAACTCAACTCAATCACTGCCAAAATCTTCATAACTCAAGCCTTCTGATATCGTGTCCAACCTCTTATTGTCTCCTGACGGTCCAGGACACAAATATCAGTCACGCTTTTTGTGAATAACTACAAGTACAAACTTATGAAGCCCTCACCTTGGTATTCACCCCTGACATGAGGATCCAAGAAGCTGTCCGTATCTGCGGCTAGGAAGGGTGACCTGGAGTAGTCCAATATATCTGGATAAACGGAAACGAGAGAGAGAGAGAGAGAGAGAGAGAGAGAGAGAGAGAGAGAGAGAGAGAGAGAGAGAGAGAGATGGTTAATACTAAGCACAACACAAGTCTGCTAATTCAAATCATACAGAACAAACACATCCTATCAGTTGGCTCAAAATTTTCAAAGCACGGAAAGGTATTCACTCGCGTCAATGACCAAATCACCGGTTAAATAACAGGACACTTCCTATCAGCTTTGACCAAGTCAACAATAGGACACGAGTTTAAAGCACAGAAAGGTAATTAACAGGAGCAATTTATTCTATCAGTGGGCAAAAATATTTCAAAAATGACAAGAGAAGAAGAAAGAAAATGAAGAAAAGGAAAGAAAAAAAAAAACGTACAGGTGTATGATAGGGAAGCATAACGATTTTCCATTTACTTAAATCCAACACTCATCTTGGCCAGAACAAGCTCTCATTAAGTGACAAAAAATACGCACAGATTAAAAACCATGAGCGTGCACGAGAGAGAGCGAGAGAGAGAGAGAGTACCTGAACTATTTGAGAAGTCAGCAGTCAAGTCTGAAAGGCTGAAGTTTCGAGGAATCTGCCCCAAAAATCCAAATGAGGTACCGTCGGCATCCAGAAGCGATTCATTCAGGGGATGTGAATTTGACTCTACACTACTAAAAGATGAAACAGACGGATCGCCAATTACAGGACGCGTTTCAAGGACATTGCCACCATTACCAAACATGTATCGGGAACTCCCTCCATAACCAGCTTCCGATTTGACCATTCCCCCATTCATTCCTTGCATCATTCCCACATTTGAGCTCTGAGCCAACATCATGCTTGGTGAAACATCAATCCTTCTGGCATGAGCGGACATATCAACAGCATTTTGCATGCAAGGGTGCAATGATGACCCACCATTAGCGTAAGCATTAGGCAAACTTGATCCCATATGCTGGCCCATGTTCTCTGACTTCAGACCAGGTCCAGTATGATCCAGCGTATAGCCAGCTGAGTTCTGGTGCACTGACAGAGGTTGATGCCAAGTGAGAAACAGAAGAGTAGAAATTCCTATTGTGAAAGCAGCGACGTAAACCAGATACAAGTAGAATATATAATACATACTAACTAAGACACTCCTGTAATTCAAGAAATACTTCAGAGTTGCAAAATTTAATAGGCTGGCAGAAGCTCTGAGTAATGTGCAAATGAAGATAATCAAAATTGGTGTTTGCACCCACTAAAAAATACATATTTTTTTTTTCACGACACTGGATGTTCCTAAAGTACCAATTTAACTCGAAACAAACAGTTAGCCTTCAACCTTCCAGCGTATACCAACGTACAAACTTTCTCATCTAAGACATGAATGTCCAAATTTATACACAAAATGCCTGTGAAACTATGTTTTCCCAGAAACATGTATCCATTGGCAGAATGATTAAAAGGCGTCTTACAGTAAGAAGCATCAGTGATACAAAACGGATTGGTTTATGCATGCAATATAATATTAAGTTGTATTTCAATACAAGAAAATCAGAGAAACATAAGTGATAACCTTTAAACATTCCTTCCTTAAAGTGATTCAGTGCAGGCTATGTGTAACTTAGGTAAGACAGCAGTATGATGCAATCAAACTGAAAGCTTTTGCGACCTAATATATATCAATGAGACTTAGATGTATCAACTGTTGCCAATCAGCTGGCAGGTTGCAAGAAGTTGTTTTCTCAATTGAATATGTATACAATGGGTTGCAAACAGAACAAAATTTTCCTCTGTAACCACTATCAGGGAGGAAACTACCAAATTCATTTAGCTATTGGTATCGATTACAAACCTAACTATTCATTTCTGTCTTTTTAAAACAACACCCTTCACACTAAATCCTCCAAAAGACAAGGATAGCTATATATGTCAGGGTCATCAGGTAACCAAAATCCTGAGGGCAAAAAATTGTTACATGGTGGGATGTGAGATCCATTAGAAATAGGTGTGGAAGCAACTCCAGCTGATATATGATGCATCAGCTCAACTTGTCTCTCAAGCAGCCGGTTGAATAGCGTTATTTGGTCCTTCACTATCAACCGAAGATGGTACGCCTTGAAAAATTCCCGATTTTCTTCTTCAAGCTTTTGCCAAACTGGAGACAAGAAACATGTTATATTTCTCAAGAGAATAAGCACAAACATAAATTATTGGTCACTTAATGGCTAAAAAGTTGAACTCTCTGCAAATTCCTCTTCCCTCTCACTGTACATGGACCAGAAATTCATCCATACATTAAAGACTAAGTGTGGTATAGTTTTGTCAAAACAACCATGGCCATAAGTTGGCAATTGATGCAGCCAAAGCAATAAAATTAAGTCATCAAACTCCAACCATGTTCCTAATGTACATAATTCCCAGCTATGATTCTCCAAAGGATATATCTTACTGGAACAGTACTTCCCTTAGAGAAATAGCAAGACTCTAGCGATTAGAGAAGATTCCATGCAATTCATTAATGAGGCATTCAAATTTCAAGAAGAGTTAAAATACCATTCAGTGGACCGAGACGCAGTTTATACTCACTCAAGCTGTCTGGAGGTTTCCTGCAATCCATAACCGTTTGCAGCGTCGTGCATTCTAAAGTTTGGGAGTGTCTCGGTAAAGGACTACTGTACTACAACAAGGTTTCTGTCATAAATTCCAAATGGGTGAGGAGCATCAGATGGGTGGTTGGGGAAGGGAAGACGAGAATATTTGGAGATACAAACCTTCCTAGACAAAATTTAGGATAAGGGGATATGTTTCAAAAAGTTAGGTATGGGTAGAGGAACACATTCAGAATAGAAGTTACCTGTATAGCCTGGTGTACAACATTCTCATTAACTTGTTGCAAATTACTTAGAAGGAACTTGAAACAAAATGTGCCTAAAAATTATGGAATTCTTATTTCCCATCCATGTGAAAGGTTAGAAATGCTTCTTTCGTAGATAACGTGAGATTCTTTTTCTTTAAATATCGTAAGCTATATTCAATGCTTGGGATTCCCGACCCATTTCATTTCCGAAGGTAAATCCCTCAGCAAATCCATAACCAAATAGAGCCTTAGGGACGTTACGGGGAAAAATAAATTTGAGCCTCGGCTAAATCACTTCCCAATGCAGAACATTTTGTGTGGTGTGAGTTCGCTATTGATAGGAGGTATATGTGCAAACAATATAGAGAACAAGTTAATTCCCTTGTCATTCATTGGCCATTGACTAGAGAGCTTTAGGAGTTGATTCTTTGCTTGAATTCAGTGGGTATATCCTCTGGTGACGAGGATAAATTTCGTAGTTCACGTGGAGATGGAGTGGGGAAGGGGAGAAGAAGATTATGTTTTCGGCTCATTTGAACCTTACGTGGCTCAACTATTTTTTCCCTTTTGGGGAAAAGAGAAGGGGTGGGGGAGTAGAAAAATAATACTCCCCTACAATTAGATTCTACTCTCCCTACAATCTTTCTGTTCTTTCCCGTCTTGAATACACTTGGCACATCTATCCCAGATATCGCAAGAGAACCATTAAACAAAAAGAGGACTCGACTACATGCAACAGTAGTCAGGTCATACTATATGAATTTCCTTTTGATGGTAAGTTAAGGAGACTCAAAATTGGCTTTATAAACAGGATGAGACGAAAGCAGCTAGGCACCTCCTAGGGCACTGTTCCTCACATTAGACAGATAGCTGGTTTAATGTGACAAGCCACCACAGCCCCAAAGAAAGCCCCAAAGTCAAAGAGAAAAAGGGAAAAACAACGTGATGCATGGCAATCACCGAACAATAAAAAGTAATTGACTTGAAACTAATCACCGATGCCACGCTTACAGCTGAAATCACGAATGAAATATATGGACATGACAAACTAATAACGAGCTTACCCAGTTCAGTAAAACCAGGCTCTATTTTTGCCTGAACCAAGAGAGTATCCACAACTTCTTTTTGGCTCATGTAGAGTTGTAGACATCGCTCTATAAGATTTTGCACCTGAAATCATCCAGAGACAGATCAGAAAAGCCTACGTATAAGAACGGACAGATATCCACAAATGAGGTATAAAACTGCTATATTGAAAAAAAGAAAAGAAAAAAAAGTCATAACAAGATCTAGATAACCTTCTTGAACTATCAAGCATTTTAGTCCAACACCCAAGCACCCTAGTTGCAAGAGAACATGAATTCAACCATTATTATAGTTTGAGGGTACTGTTCATAGTGCCCACAACATCAGCTTAAGTCCAACTTTCAAATAAGTTCACCTTATTGTTGAACCTCCTGAAATCCTAAATCCACATAGTTTGCCACCCATCTGCCCTTTGAAGACCAATTTCAAATCGGTCCCAAATGCAATATATCAGTCCCAAATATGAAGAGAGTAGAGTCCCCTACTCTTGTTGCACCATAAATGCTATGAAACATGCTAGTTACACAATATAATTGCTTCATTCTTTCTCTGAATATTCACTACGTGTATGCTTCTCAGATCATCAACCAACATAATTTGTAACTTTAGAAGTATGCATGATATATGAACAGTGATCTCTCAGTTACTGAGACTACGAATCTCAGATATCTGATCAATGAGGTACTTGTGTCTCTAAGAAAGACTGTACATCATAAGAAGCTTGGCATAGGAACTTAAAATGCACTTGAACATCGGTGGTTTGTATTTTGTTTTTATCCGCAAAAACGCATTAAAGGCATCGGTGATTTGTATTTGCTTGCATGCATTTGATGCATGTCTTTTTCGGGCCTTAAAGGCATTGATGATTTGTATTTGCTTGTTTGCATTTGATGCATGTCTAAGTTATAAAGCTGTAGCGCTGTTCAACAATAGTCTTCATGGAGGACTGAAATATGAACTCACAATCTTGACGTGGATATAACAAACAATCTAGAAACATTGATTTTGACAAGATAAGCCAAAAATATCATGATACAAACCCTATTCCATTTTTTTGGCCAGACAAAATCATCGCATAAGCAGGTGGTCTGTTCAAGGTGGTCTCTGTGCACCGGAATCTAAGGTCGACACTGCCAACGCTACATGGTTGCAATCCAATGAGTTTAAGTACCCTTATTTTCTAAAAAGGAAGTCAAACTCAAGTTGTATGAGCTAATAAAAGATGCTAGTCATTCCAGTTTAATATCTGGTTTGTTAAAATCCCATCAAAACTTATTGTACATCTATCAGAGATATCATTGTTATATGTGGTACTTCAAACAATAAACTTGTATTGGGGGACCTTACTAGTTCGAAATTTTTTTTTTGGTTATGATGTTCACTAAATACTTGTGACCTTCCATGGCAACCTTCAGCCTAGCAAGTGACATGCTTGGTGAAAATGTTTCCTGGATCCACAAAACAAAAGAATTCTAGAGACTCGAAGACATTGATTATGCAACATATATGTTTGTAGGTGAGTGTGCATTTGCCATTTCTTCAAATCGGCTGCTCTATCATTGACTCATTTTCCATATCTTCATGAAAGAAGAGATGTACAAGAATTTTTTTTGACATCACCTCTTCACGTATGCACAACCATAAAACCACCATGACAGTCATGATAACCAAAGAGCTTACCAGTTGTATGTCTTCTCGAGAAACCTTTCTGACCTCTCCAGTAGACATTTACCCAAGTACTTGAGAAATAAACTTATGGAAGTCCAGCTTTCATGCTAAAATAAGGCACCAATGGAATATTTGCACCAGCATTTGCTGATGAAGATTAGAACAAGTAATATGTATGACCTGAAACATCACAAGCATAGGCCTACTTAGCCATTTCATGATGTGAGAAAACTGTGCAAGGGGAACTTCAACAAAGGCCTAATTCATTGTTCACGAATAAAACATGTGGCACATAGATTGAGAATAATAAACCACCACCACACCGAAAGTATTGTATTTCTTAATGCATCATTGACTGTAAAGATTCCACACTATTATTACCCTGGGAAGTTTTCACCCTCACGATAAATTGCACAAAGACTGTTAATTGCTCAATACAAAGGTTTCCAGTTTACGGACCAAAAGGAACTCATAGAATTAAGCAATTCCAACGCCGCTAAGGTAAAGCCTGACAAGTAAGTCGCATCAGATATAATAGTCCACATCATAGTTTCCAAACAGGGAATCATTTTACTCTCTGATAAATTGTGATCAAATTCGAATAAGGATTCGATGGTAATATAACAACGCAGAAAAAAAATGTTTAACCATTTAGATACTACAATAGCAAGAAATTAATAAAAACCTTATTTAGAATCATAACGTTTTTGAAAGATGCTTCTATGGTGAGAGATGTAGATACATACGTTCCAATCTTGAATTGAACTCCACCCTAATACGTAATAGCTAGTTCTTGAGGTGAAGGTAAATCCACAATTACAAACTGCACATTACTTTTGTACCTACGTGGTATGAGACTTCGCGTTACATCCTCGTGTTTGTATTTGAACTCAACCCCAACTGTTAGGTTTTGAGCTGTGAAGTGTCCTCATGTTTTACCTAATATGACCTTCATTTCTTAAAGATGCAGTAATACTTCCTGTGCCCCCTACCTAGCCCTTGGTACTCTCGACTCTAATACCATGTCACGCATTCTAGGATACATCATAGATCTCAAACCCAAAAGTAGTAACACTTACTCTTTGAGGTCATGATCTCTTCACAATTATAACATGATCTATAATAATCTATAACACAACTTATTATGCTAAGGTGACAATTCAATAGGTACATGAACCTCTGTAAAAAAACAGGTACCAAGAATCAAGATTCATCACAGAAGTACAAAAAAAAAAAAAATTCTCAAGGTTTGAAATTCAAACACTACGTATTCTTTACTTGCTTCAAAGGTTTCGATTGTAGCAATTGAACATTTACAAATTTTATTAGCCCATATTAAGCTATATAAAAGAGCAAGACCCAATTTTATCAAGGTTAGGGTTTCATTGCAATATCAATATTTCACAATCAAAAATAAAAACAAAAAACTCAAACAAAAAAAATATAAAAGACCCAAACTTTACCAAGATCACACCAATCAGAAGCCATGATAAGCACACGAAATGAAAAATACAACCCTAGAACTCATCTCCACAAACACCAGATCACGAACCAAACTCCACAACAACATACATGAATTTCTTTTATATGCGCCAAAAAATTCGCACGACAGCTGCCAAAAAAACAGACTCGGAACAGAATCGTTTCGAATTGATCCTCTCTTTTTTTTCCTTTTACCTGGTGGTGATCGAGAGACGCCGCGTGGGGAGCTTCGATTCCGCCGGAGAGGGAGGAGAGAGAGAGAGCGCGCGAAGAGGAGAGAGAAGCAGTGGATTTCCTTTATTTTCTCTGCCTTTTTTTGTATCAGGAGTATTTGTATCGCGAGTGGGTTTCGTTCGCCTATCTTTTTGGATTGTTTTTCGCGTTTTCGAGTATTTTTGGAAAAGCAGGAGACGTCTTTTTTTGGGAGAAGAATCGAGGGGCGACACGTGTGCGTCTTGGGAGGAGGGAAGTGGGACCGGCTACCGGATAGATCGGGACTTCTATCTATCTGTACCTTCTCTGATTTTTTTAATTGGATACGAGTAATAATTACTGTACTTGGCAGCCGTCAATTTAATTGGTCAAAACCAGCTTGTGTTTTGTTACGGCTGAGATCCCGTTATTCTCTAGAGTCCAAATCATTTTGGACTCCTGAAGTACTACTACTACCGTGTTCGGAATTACTCAGATAAATGTCAGGTAAACATGAATCGGCCAATTTCGAACGTAATTGTATTTGGTGTTTTTTTTTTTTAAAAACAGCGGCGACTTCATGAATTTACAATAAGATGTTTAAAGATTACTTTAACTCAACCAGTTGTATCAACCAACAATTTATACACAAAATTTCGTATATTAGTTTGAGTAGTGCAATTAAAAAATATATATAGTAAAACACATATATATTTTATGTTGTTCTCAACAAAAATTTGTATTTTGAGCCAAACAAGATTAAACCGGTGTATGGATTCACTGATATTCTTTATGGGAAAATGTGGTGAATAATTTCATACCGATCTTTTTTGGGACTCTTGTTTTTTGAGATATAGCGTCGACAGTCGTTTATGGAAAAGACAGAGCACAACACTAATATCAATATATCATTTTTTTGGGAAAATGACGGCCAAAGACATGTTTTGATAATTAATATCTGCCAATGACATTTTCAGCATTAACAATTGTTCTTAACATATCCTTGAAGGGTATTAATTATCAAAACATGTCTTGGGCCGTCATTTTCCCATCATTTTTTTCTCTCTATTTGTCTAATTTTTGTCATTAAGAATCGGAACCTTGTTTTGGACTAACGTATTAAGGGCCCGATTGAATGCCGTATAAGTTTTGGGTGTATTATTTATGAAAGGGATAAGATAGTAAGTGATATTAGTTAAGCAGGAATAATCCATATTGATGTGACATTTATGGAGGGGGATCAAATAATACTTGATTTGAATGAAGGATAAATTGGTGGTTTAAGGAAATGGGTATGATGTAAAAAACTGATTAATGACTCATTTGCCCTTATGCAAAATGAAATTAGATTATTCATTATATAATAACAAAATTCAATAAAATTAATTACTTTTCACAATTTAAGGAACAATAATTTAGCTTACAAATAAAAATAATTAATTTAATATTTATATAATAACAAAATTCAATAAAATTAATTACTTTTCACAATTTAAGGAACAATAATTTAGCTTACAAATAAAAATAATTAATTTAATATTTATATAATAACAAAATTCAATAAAATTAATTACTTTTCACAATTTAAGGAACAATAATTTAGCTTACAAATAAAAATAATTAATTTAATATTTATAAATTAAAAAAAAATCAATTTCAATTGTATTCAATTTGTGGTTTGTTTAATTTGAAAATGCACAAATGTTAAGTTGAATTAATGTTTTGTTATAAGTTATTTTATTTGTCAATTATTAGTATTATTTTTTCATAATTAAGCAATACTCCCACATGCACCAAATCATTTTTCTCTTTTTTGTTTTTATACATGGTCACACGACTCACACATGCACCAAATCATATTTCCTTCTTCTCTTCTTTGTTTTTATCGCCTTTTAAGAGAGAGAGAGAGGGAGGGGGGGGAGGGATGTTCACCATGATCGGAGAGCAGCAACTTCTTCTTCTTCTTCTTCTTCTTCTTCTTCTTTCTCTCTCTGATCTGTTGTTGATGTTTATCTTCTTCTTCTTGTTTATTTTCATTTTTCATCTCTCTTGAAATTTAGGGTTTGAAATTTGAAACTGGGGGTTTGTGGGGGTGGCAGTTTGTGGGGGTTCTGATGATTTGTGTGTGTATTTTTGTGTAGGTGTGGTGGTGATCTCCTCTTCTTCTTCTTCTTCTCTTTTTATTTTTTATTTTTTATCCGTCTTCTTTTTCTTCTTCTCTGTTAACAAAGAAAGAGAGCCGTTGGGGAGGGGGACGAGGAGGGGTGTTTTGGTCAAAAAGCAGGTGCATTAGGCCGGATAAATTATGGAGAGCTCAAGGGGTGGCAATAACTTAACACCTCATACACCGGATTGAGGTGTATATGCGAAGAAGGGGGAGAGTCCAATACAAGTGGAAATTGGGTTGCCAAAGCAAGCTAAATCAGTCCTTATCCGGGTGTATTGTGGAATACACCCAGTTAAAACAGCATCCAATCGGGCCCTAAGTGTTCAATTATTAATTACTTGAATTCATGAGTGTTCATAATACATGACTGAGTGTTCAAACAGAGCTTGAAATAAAATTTCTCAATTTTATTTCATGTTTTGGATACCCACCCTAATAACGGATCAAAAAAATAAAAAAAAAATTACCCACCCTAATACATAGAGCCGCCAGTGTTTTAAAGCTGCATGGGTAAACTTCTTATTTTTAGAACATCTCCAACTGTGAGTCAAATTCGTGTGGAGTTTGGTGTTGTGATTTAAAGCTGCATGGGCGGACTTCCTATTTTTAGAATATCCAACTGGGAGTATTCTGCAAGTCATTTATGAATGAATTAGTGCTAGTCCGTGCCTCCGGCACTACGCATCTTGGTTGGAAAGGGATGACAGTTGTGTGATTTAGGTGAAAATCACAGGCACTTAACCGGAAAATAGAAGGATGCCCTATAGCCTTTGAATCAAATGAATCTAAGCCGTTTCAATAACTTATCCCCACATCTTTCTATTTTATAATACAGATGTACATAGTGCGAGGATAAATAAAAAAATGTACATAGTGCGCATGGAAAAATCGCACTGTGTTGTGTTGTGACTAGTTATGAATAGAGAGCTGCTATTGGTACAGCAGTACGCAAACAAATAGCGTGTACAACGTATTTTTGTGCCCGTCTCAGGTCCAACCAAAATCATCAAAACCGCTCATTTTGTTCAATATATTTTGTTTAAGGTCCCCGTATAAAGTCAGTTTCATCTGACATCGATATAGGCATTTACAAAACGTCCAAAATTGCTTCAAAATTTAAGCTAAATTTTGAAGAGATTTTGGACATTTCGTATGTGCACTTATCGATGTCGGATGGAGTTAATTTTTTACGGGGTACTTAAACAAAATGTATTAAAAAATATGAGCGGTTCCGATTATCTTTATTAGAATCACAAGTTACAAGAATTTATACCATACGGTTTAATTCCTTTTTCTTTTTTCTTTTTTTTTCTTTTTTTAATTTCTATAGGCATGATCATTTCACCTGGCTCCCTGCAACAAAACAATCTTGGGATATGACCAAAATTGATAAACTAGATAGTCCCGTTTGGGCAGCTGAAATCTTTCCATAAATTAATTCAACTAAAACAATTCAAATGAAATTTTAAGGGCGCTGTTATTCACAGCCCTCTATATTCTCTCATAGCCCGTTAAAAATTTTCAATTATACTCGACAGTTAGTTACCGAAATTGAGATATATTTTCAGCATCCAATTACCGATATATAATATTTGTTTCAACAGCTATTTATCGAAAATGTATGTTCGGCAGTTGTTTACCAAAAGTTGAATATATTTTCGACATGTAATTACCGAAATATAATCTTGTTTTCAACAGTAATTTACCGAAATATTATTTATAATTTTCAACAATCATTTACTGAAATGTAGTGGGCTATGGGAGAAAATAAAGGGTTACGAATAGCAGCGCCCAATTTTAACGGGAGTGAGCTCAAATAATGTGTAGTTTAAAAAAACTCAGTTCCCGAAAACGCAATGATAGTTTGAATCTCAAAAGGCGAACTGATGGTTAATTTCCATTGTTCACTCCGCTTTGATGTCGGTGCCTCCAAGTCTTATAGGTCGAGTAATTACTTGGTATATAGCTAGTGATTTTCCTAACTCCGGCGTGGATAACTTGTTTTGATTGGACCGGAGAGGAGATTAGTCAAGTTGCGAGTAAGCTAGCCCAAACATTCCTGACCAGCGAAAAATAAAATAACATGAGTATTAGTGTAATAGGTTAGGAGAAAATGACGGTCCAGGACGTGTTTCTGTCGGGGTTCGATTTGGAGGGACCTTTGCCTGAATTAGTACTTCTCTTCTGTTGTTCCGTTTACCCGCTTCTGAACCTGCAACAAGTCACTAGGGCTAGGATAGCCCAGTGACCCTCTGACGATCAAGTTATATCTCAGAAGGGGATATAGATTTAGGATTAGGGATAGATGGCATACCTCTTTAGGTTAGAGTACCTTCGTATTTATAGATCTAGGTTTACTTGGGCTCCAAGCTAGCGCGTGAAGGATACGCTCGGGTAATCTCCTCGGGTGAAATCACGGATGACGTACCGAATAAGGTGGTTACGGAGCACATGGCCAGATCCGCCCTAGGTGATCCTATCTGCCACGTAACGCCCTTGGTCCCCTCCTGATAGGTTACACTCCTTCCAGAGATCTTAACGAAATGCGTGCCTCAGTAACTAACCGAGGCGTTAACAGGAGGCTTGATATCGAGCCGATGAGTATAAATATAATTGTAGGGGCTCGACTGTACAGGGCTACAGATCGTATCTACTATGAGACCTCGGTTATCGGTAGTCTGTTTACCGAGGCCATAACCGAAGCCTCCACAGTTTCAATAATTAATACCCACCAAGGACATACTGAAAATGTGACGGATATTAATTATCAAAACACATCATTTAACCGTTATTTTTCCATGGGTTAGAGTAGCACAAGGGTAAGCTACTAAATCATCTTGAACCCACGCCTCACCCGTAGAAACAACTCAAGAGGATAGACTACTTGAGTAGTTAAGCCCAATTTATGTGCACAATGGGCTTGAAAATGGGCCATCTTTTTTTTACTTTGGTCACGTTAAAATGGGCCAACAGAGAATATGAAAAAGAGACCTTTTTAAAACAACTGATGGCTTGGATTTGGGCTTAAATTATTCAAACCTTTGAATCAAATCCATTGGATTATCACTCCATACAAAGGTCGATCATGTCACATATGATTCAGAAGATCAAAAAGAAACATATGATTCCTATTACAAACTGAAAAATTTGGATCCGGACATGCTGCCAATCACCCCGGTGACAGCGGGTGTTGAGCAACACCCGGCCGTATATTTTGGCACGAACGGTTCATATTGAATCTGAGTGCATATAGATCTGAATAGTTCATTACCCGATCAAGATCCGAATCATCGATTACAAGATGAACGGCCCAATCGGCGGCCTGGCACCTGCTTGGCAAGGGGTGCTTGGCAGCATCCCCATTCTGAAAAATTCAGACAATAAAACAAATAATTTGAAATAATTTTGGATCAATTTTTTCGACTATATTTATTGTTTTTCACTTACAGCTTGCTTTTAGTTCAAGGCAGAAATTTGAAAACCCTCCGCAAAAGCCCTTTGCAAGTATATACTGCCTGTTCATTAAAAAAATGGCAGTTAAACAAAAAAAGGGAAATTAAAAAAGCTGGGTCCAAATTAAAAGACAAATTCATAAAAGTGTAATTATTCTATAAAATAATAAATTTAGTACGTAGAAAATGGGGATTCCACGCATTTAATTTCTTGCTTTCTATCACGGGGACAGAAGAAAAACAAAAAAGAAAAGGTAGGACCCATCCTATTGGTGGTAGATATGAAAGTCCTCCTGACTTTTTTGTTAATTAAGACTTTGTTTGGAAAAAAAAAAAATTTCCGATATTTTTTGAAACAGACACCATAAACATGTTTGTTTTATTGTTTTTATTTACAAAATACATAATCAATTCCACTATTTACGAAAATTTAAGAAACACAAAAAATGCGTTTTCATTTGTTTTGAAAACAGTTTTTGCAACCGAAAAACTATTATGATCACCAAACATATATATATTTTTATATTTTAATAAATAAACAAAAACTCATTTTTTATTTTTCATAAATAAAAAATAAAAAACTGACAACTTTACCAAACAGAGCCTAAGTGACTTAAGGCCCCGTTCTACTAAGGTTCTTATTTTTTAAGAGATTAAATTTTTTACACTGCCGGTGTAAACATTTGTTTCCTCCAAATCAATTATATTGCGCCGCGTAGCCATGTTTTTTTGATTGGGACCACTATTTTGCAACTTGGCGGAATGTAATTGATTTGGATGAAACAAATGTTTACACCGGCAGTGTAAAAAATTTATTCTCATTTTTTAAATACTTATTTTCCTCTTTACGAGACAGGTAAGTCAAAAGAACTTTTAAACTTACCGGATAATTCTTACAAGGAAATTAAGTAGAGAAACAACTTAAGTAATGGTAACAAGAGCCTTTGGTACGGATCGTATAATCCTTCAAAATGCTACACGCTCCCTTCTCAATCCTCACACTGCGCTCGCTCTTCGAGTACTTGCTCTCGCAAATATTTGGGAAAATGACGGCCAATGACGTGTTTTGATAATTAATATCTGCCAAGGACATACTGAGAACATTTGTTAAAACTGAAAATGTCCTTAGCGGATATTAATTATCAAAACACGTCATGACCATCATTTTCCCCAAATATTAATAGTTTTTGATATTTTTCAAAGACGCTTTCACACTCGCGCTCGCTCTTCTGCTCGCGTATGCGCATGCTAATTATGTAACTCAGCGAACACTGTAAAATAAATTTAACTTTTTCCCGTATGTTTGGTTATATATATTTTGGACATTTAATCCCCATCGTTGAATCTATTGCATGGAACAATTTCTATTCTATTTTGAAAGAAGATTGGGAGGGAACAAGTTTATTATTGAACCCCAAAACAATCGCTATAATATGGTTAAAACTTAAAAGTCAAATGAATGAATGATCCGAGGCTAGGCTAGGCTAGGCTAGGCTGCAACTGACATTGTTTATTAAAATTAAGAACATTACACGCGCAAATCTTGGAATATTTTCTCCCAATAATAAGAAAGTACTTGTCGCCAACATTTTGATAAGCACAATCAGTGATATGCTACATTCAAAACTCTGTTTTTTTTAAAAAAAAATTTAATTACTAAATGGAGAATTTTTTATTTTCTTTTTGGGTATAAAATGCGTGCAACTAAAGATGCCAAAAAAGGGAAGGGGACATGCTTAGCTTGCAACAGGAAAAAAAAACAAAAAAATGTTAGCTGGATGACGGAGAAGGGAAACGATGGGCAAAGGACTAGGGCCGCGGATTTGAGTTGATGGGCAGTAGTCAACCTTCCATGGCAATCCGATGCGTGGTTTTGGAGTGATCACTATTGAATAATTTCATGAGTTTAAGGGATAGAAAGGGAGGGAGAATTAAAACTATCTAAAAAAAAAAAAAGGGTGAAAACACTATTTTTTTACCTCTAAAAATGGTCAATGTTGAAACTGGTAGCATTTTGTTATTAGCAAAATAATTTTTGCACTCCATTTTTAATGACATGCACTCTTTTTTTGTCGAAATTCATGCATTTTTGTAACTTCATTTGAATAAAAACGAAAAAAGGAGTGCATGTTGATAAAAGAAGAGTGCAAAAATCATTCCCCTATTAACAATTGTTCAACCTTTTTTTTTTTTTTTTTGTAACTAACAAGCAAAAACCCAAAATAAAAACGGAAAACTGAAAACAAAAAAAGGAACCAAACAGGACCCAATGGTTGTCTAAACACAAGTGTTGTACAACAACCGGTGATTATATTTCCACTACAGAGTCTTTGCTTTCCCCCCTCTCAGTTTCTTCTAATCTAAGCAAACAAAATTGGAATGGAATACTATTTTCATGTAAAATGTGTACAGACCTCTCATCTCATCATAATGATAAAGACCTTTTCTTAATTTCTCTCTCTACACCCTCCTTGATCTTGTAATACCAACATCACCCAACACATAAAAAGTGAAAAAAGAAGAAGAGTTTATCATAATCTATTTCAAATTAATTTGAAAGAAAAAGTAAATAAAAAAAAAATCATTTTCCAGGACTAATTAGAGGCCACAGTAAGGCCACCACCAAATCTGGGCCTTGTTCTATCAGGTGAAAGACCTTCTTCCATAGCCTTCCTCTTGTTATTGTTGGATGGTTGTTGTTGTTGTTGCGGTTGTGGCTGAACATCTTCGTCTGGATTTTCTTGATTCTCCTTGCATTTGGTTTTCATCATATGAGGCTTAAGCTTATTCACGTCACAAAGCCTCACTGGTTTGAGGAAGAATTCTTCTGCCCCTTCTTCTAAGCATCTGTTATAATTTGATCAAAACAATTAATACTCACAAATCAGTTTCACCCCTAACAAAAAATTAAAGGGAAATAAATCCCAATTAATATTTCTGAAATTCCATATGCAAAATTAAATTTCAGTCTCTTACCTGTTTATTCTTGAAGGAACATTCTCAGATGACATGATTACTACTGGTATGTTTCTCAGAGATGAAGATTCCTGCAACAAAATGGAGGTGCATTTAATTCATCAGATCTGTTTATTTCTGTTGAAAATACACTAAATTCTATTATATCTAGAGCAGCAGATTTTATTTTGAAAACAAAAGAGGTCCTTTCCCAATCTGGGACATGATTTTCTTCTGGGGATATTTTCAATAGATTCTCATTGATCTGAAATGAACGGTGAGAAAAGGACCCAATATTCAATTTGGAAGTTTGGCAATTTGGTTGGGCAAGGTTCATCAGGTACATATTTCCAGGAAAGGAAAATGATGGGAGGTTGGAAAGATCTGGGAGGAGGAGAGAGAGTATGATAATATAGAGGAAGAAGACAAAGGAATACTTGTATAAAGCTGAAGGGTACCTTCACTTTCTTGAGCAAATCATAACCAGTCATTCCAGGCATACAGTAGTCTGTAATTATCAGATTCACCTCCACTTCCTGCTAATCCCACAAAATCAGAAGAAAAATTTAAAACACAAGAAGAAAGAAATAGAAATCACTTGAATTGTCATGAAAACTAGAGATACCCAAGAGAGAAAAGAAAAAAAAAGAAAAAAAGAAGAAGAAGAGGCTAAACCATCATATATACCTGATGAGTGTTGGGAGAGAAAGAAAGTTGATTTGGGTCCCTGTGCTTATCTTCATTCAAGCCAAGAAATTCTAAGGCCTTGCTACCGGAATCCACTGTAGTAACTGCCATGAGGAAAGAAAAATAAAAAAAAAACCCAACACCCATTGAGGATGAGAATCCTTACTTTTGGAAAAAAAACATGAAAATCATGTGAAAAATGACGTGGGTAATTGTGTTTGGATGCCAAGAAAGTTTAATTACCTTGATACGATGAGGTCTTGAGGAGCCTCTCGATGAGTTTTCTGTCTATGATGCTATCATCAACAGCCAGGACATGAAACTGAGACTCTGTGGCCAGACCCATTTGCTCCAAATCCAAGATCCAACTCCAAAATCAGAGAGAAACAAGAACAAGCAGATGAAAAAGGGAAGATGGAAGATATATATGAACGGATTCTCTTTTGCTTTCTTTTGTCCTTCACCAGAAACTTTCACTTGTTTTTCTCTTCCTCCGGTTTTTTCTTCCTTTTTTGGTTTGCTTGGTTGGTTGGGAGGTTTCTATGAAATGGGAAGGGAAGATGACCTGCTTCCTATATAGATATAAGACCCACCAAAATCCCCAACCCCACAAAGCAGATCTGACCAGATTTCATCCAAAGATCTTCCCCCAATTTTTCTCTGCTGAGTTGATTTTTTGAATTACAAGGCAAGCAATGCAAAGTAAAAAATCAAATCAAATAAAGAAACAAAGGTGGAATCGATTAATAAAGTATGCACAAATCTACAAGACTGCAACACGGGGATTATTGTATTGATTCTTAAGGTTTGGGGTTTTATTTATATAGAGAAAGAAAGGAAGCATATAAAAGAAGAAAATTTGGCTAAGAGACCATTTTGCACCCTTGGGTTTTCACTAATGTTGCACATTGCACCCATTTCTTCTCCATGTGTCAGTTGGCATCCACATTTTTTGTGAAGTGTATTGGTCTTTCAGCCTATTTGATGTTCAATAAAAGGTCACGTGACCCAGGGATGAAGCTATGATTTTTAGAATAAATTACGGGCTAGTCCAAAAACTACTCCTTAATTTTCATTAAGGAGTATGACCTATTTTTATTTATTTGCAAGTCTAGATAGGAAAATGTGAGTTTCTCTTTGATAGTACATTTTTAAATTGAGCTGAAATTCATGAGAATAGGGGCCAATTGGCCCATAATTTATCCTGATTTCTATAGAGGGGCCGCAACTCGAGCATGAAATCTAAAGAATAGTATTCTATAAGAAGAACGTAGCCATTTTCTATTCATACTTGGCAAAACATACTCAAACACATTAAAGGAAGTAATTATTTTCCACTATATTTTAACCCATTACCAACGAAAGTAAAATTCAGCATTTTTATATGACTATTTAATGTACGTGTATCATATACTATACATGGGGTAATTCGAGCAAGGTTGGAGTGACCTAGGCCCTTTACCTCCATAACTGGTGCGACTTCTTTTCAAGAGATTGCATAGGCATATTTATGTCGCTTAAACTCCAGAGTATCATGAAAGGCCAACCAACTATTATCATCATGTGAGGTTATTGGTTTCTATGGTTTATTTTCAAGTATAATGTAGTCTGGACTACTATATGTTCATCCATCTTGGGGTGTTAGGATTCTTCCTTGTTGCTTCGTTTGTTATTTCCTTCCCTCGATTTCTTGGTTGACTTCTTGCTAGCCATGTAACCATGTGGGCTCGAGCTGCATATAATTGTCGGGTTTAAGGTGTCAACCTTGCTGGAATGTTTCCCCCTCGTTGTGATGCATTTTGCTCTTGTCCTTTTAATCTCTTGTATGTGTTCCATTTGATTAATAAAATCTCTTTTTTCTCTATTCGAAAAAAAAATTCTGCCGATTAATCGAACCAAAAACAGGATGGATGGTCAACATTAACACTAAACTTCAAGTGTAAAGGTTGACTAATGCCATTGAGAGTGAAGGGTGTAAAGCGAGATTTTGTTAAAACCATAGGGGCCACAAGTATAATATTCCCAAAGTTCGGAGATGAAAGCAAAAGGAAGGGGGAGGTCCGGGGTGATTATGGGGTCTTGAAAGGGGTGGTGGTGGGGCACCAAAATCCTCTCAAGAGATACAGGTGAGGTCAGCAGGGGTGCCCTTTTTCCCTGGTGTGAAATCATGTGCACTTACCATATCTTGAGCAGGTGGGGAGTGGTGCAAAGAGATGGCAATTTCTTTTGATTCCCTTTCGAGATTTGTTTCCTATGGGGGCCATGCCCCATTCAATGTCCTGTCAAATGCGGTATGTGTATGCATGTACCCCATTGATTCACCCATACATGATCACACAGGTCGGGTTTGGTTAAAAAGTTAACCAAACCCGATCGGACCCGGAAACCTATTTTCTTCACTGTTCCACATTTCTAACTAACCTATTTTCACTTTTTCCTATCTGCAAGAGTGTGAATTCTTTTGACTTGATCTTGGTTAAGCACTTGGTTTTATAATATACGATATGATGCTCTTGATTTGAGAAGATATTACGATATTTGTACCATCCTATTGTAGATAGGAAAAAAATTAAGATGAGAGGCAAGAAAACCGCAGGTACAAAGAATATTTTGTATGTTGCAATGCCAAATCATCATATAACTAGCGTTCGGAGCACAAGTCCGTGCGTGAGAGGAAAAACACACACCATTAATTGAAGCAAATAAAATGGTGGCGAATGGGTAGTTATAAATGATGATGTTTGGTTACTGGAATGCTAATTGACGCATCTATCCCGAAACCCTCAAAATGAATTTTGAAATTAATTTGTGGGTGATTTTAGAATTAATCAATTGGTGATTTTGGAATTAATAGTGTGAGTCAGCCTCAGTTTTTAGTCCATACCAAAAGTTTCTCTCCCTTTGTAAATAGGATAGAAGAATAGATGACCATATAATAAACATTAACAATTAAGTTGAATGAAATTAAATTGGAACCAGATGGGTATTTTTGGTGGTTTCCTTGAACATCTCCACTGATAACCTTGTGGTGAACACAACCTCCACTGGGCATTTGTAGAGTGAATTGCGGGATAAATGGTAAGATTGCCCGAAAAATTAATTCCAACTCGTTTCATATCATATACAGTAGATAATCAAATGGGCAAACTATCAAATAATTGAATTCAAATTCCAATTTTCCTCGAAGTTTGACTTGCCAGATTTGAGGAAATATTGTCGAGAGGACAAGTGGTAGCGGTCGTCACTACTATGTTTTTAAATTTTTTTCCGGGTGCTAGATTAAATACGTAGAAATTTTTATTTACTGATGACATAGTGTAGGTAGACAGCCACTTAAGTCCTCTTGATTGATTCTTCCATTGAATCAAAAGATTTTGCCTTATCCAAACTTCTGATTTAAAAAAAAAAAAAAGTCAATAGCTATCCCCTAGTACAAGCTTGATGATATTGTCCAAATATTCTACCAGTTGCTAATTAAATAGTAGTAGTACTCATTTTGGTACAAACCCATATTTCTCAAATCTTACCATCTTACTTGCCTTTTTCTTTGCTACCTAATATTTTCCTGTTTTTACGGAGGAACTTTTTCTTTTTCTTTTTTTTGGTATGATTTTCACACTTTCCAAATTGTTAAGTGAAAATGAACTCATATTGATTTTCGCACTTTCCAAATTATTAAGCGAAAATTCACTCATATTGACTTTTGCACTCTATGAATTGTTAACTTTTGAGGAGTGTAGTTAACAATTGGGGAGTGTGAAGATCTTTCTTTTTTTTTTTTCTTCTCTTGTGGAGTACAAATTACTTCAGCCTCTTCTTTTTGGCGGGGGAAACAGGGAGACGTGCTCTGGCATAAGATTGCAAATTATATGCACATAATCAGTATCACATGCATGTGATTAAACTTAAACTTTCTAATTTTTTTTGTTCCTTCCATGGTTCTTTCTATATCTTTTAGCACTTCAGCATGCACAGATCTCGGAACTGACCCTCTCATGAATAGTGGGTTTGTGTCCGAGTCATATGTGAGCATAGTCTTTTTCATTTTTACTCCAAAAATTAATGGAGGCACGCCAAAAAAACAAAGAAAAGTAACTTTGGAATTACACTGATTTTGGAGTGTCTGCATTATTTTTTGAAGTACTAATATCATTTTCCTTTTTTTAATGCTTCATCCGTCCCATCATCAGTGGCGGAGCTAGAATTTCAGCCTGAAGAGGGTGATTTAAGAGAAGTACTTTCATGTGAAAATTTACTCAATATATCGTGTATCGTTTGTAGTACAATAGTATATTTTACATGATATTATCTTGTTTGTCTGACAATTGCAATGGTGCTTATTCTCGTCTACAAAAGAAATTGATTTTTTTTACATGACATTGTAAAATAACTTCAATCTGAATAGAATAAATAAAATGTATTTAACAATATTCAGAGATTGATATACAAATTATGTAACGTATAATCACATTACACATAATTATAATTTCTCCGTATTGCGTCTCAATTTATTTTTTTTGAAAGTTCATGTAACTTTTTAATTGCTTTTAACTTTTAATTTACAAGGTTTTAAGTATTTTTAAATTTTTATGTAATTGAATTAAATAAGATCTATCAAACAAGCCATAGCACTCACAAAAAGTATTAGTATCAATGATAATCTAATAAATTTTTTATTATATTAGATTAGGATGATCGAGGGATGGAAAATTGGGACAAAGGGAGTACTCCATTAGAAAGGGAAAGGATTTTGGTAGAAAGGCCATCTATAGCTTAAGCTAGTAAATCAAGTCAAGGGTTTGTCCAAGTGGATATGAGAAAGTAATAAGGTCTCGTTCCGTCAAGGGAAATAAGTATATTTTTTGAATTAAAAGCGACGTAATGTGAGAGAATGACTTTTATTGCAAAACGGAAAATAAGTACTTAAAACATAAGAATTTTAGCCTTAGAATTAGTCGAAGTGCGGCAAACTGACCCGACATCTTGTTAAAAAAAAAGTTAATCAAAACAGTGTTTTAATTGTGAGGATGACTCTACATTTGTGATCGAAAAGATACTTTAGAAGAGAAAGTGCATGAAATGGAACTGCAATTAAAGTCAGAATTGGTGGATTAAAAAAAAGTAAAAATTGGAAGGTGATAAATTGTTGTCATTGTTTTTGACAGAAAAAGTAGTGGTTGCAGTAGAATGGAAATGAGAATTGTGTTGTTGAAATCCTATCATGAATTTTCTACATGCGATGGGAAAGGAAAAGTTGGTGAAGTAAAAGTGAGGAAATTTTAGTCCGGTCAAGATTGCTTTGCTGACTTTCAAATTATGTTTTAGATTGAGATCTTTGCTTTTCCTTTCCCTAAAAAACTGTCGTTGGGATCATTGATTCGATGAAAATTGATCATGAAGGGAAAGGAAAAAGGAAAAAGCGAAGAATCACGCCCCCCCCCCACCACACACGAGTTTTGTAATGCACCAAATAAACTACGGAGTACTCATAGGTGTCTGACCAATGTGACCGACTGTTTGAGATATTACTATCGCAATTTGAACCGTTCATTTTGTTAAGTTTACGGGACACGTAATTTGTACAGTAAATAATGTGACATCTATAACTACCTAATTTAGGTAGATCATTTACCTTATAATTCAACTCTCTGAATCAGACTACCTACCTATTTTTTGAAAACATAGACATCCTGATCGAACATTTGGCTATCGATTTTTGAATAATTCGATCTTTTGTATAATGGTTTTTTAAAAGACGAGGATCTTTTGTATGAAGAATAGAACCCAACAAACTTTGTAAAATGAACTGTTCAAATCCAAGAGATGATACCTCCAGGGTCCCACGGAAGAACATTACAACACCATAGTGCCTCAATGCACTAGAGAGACCCCCTCCCCTTTCCCTTCCCACCCAAAAAAGAAGGTGAAGGAAGCAATTTGGTACTGTAGTATTTTGAGTTATTATTTTGCCCTTCTTTTAAATACTCCTACATATTTTCATAAATTCATGCAAGGCCGGCCTTTTATGTATTTTTGTGGACATAAAATAAAAAGATAAATCAGCTTCATAAATAAAATTACTAGCTAGCATTAAATGCATCACTAGAGTATTTTGAAAGTACTTTTCCACAATGCGAGAATATATTGGGACGCGGGGGGCTGCTGTCCCCGAGGGGACAGCGGCGTGCTGCTGCCCCAATTTTGGGGCCCACCCCGGTCTCGCTCCGATGATCTGAATCGTTCACTTTGTAGAGCTCGTCGAGTAGAACAACTATGTAAAAAATCAGCTTAATTGGATATCATTAAGTACCTGATCGGAGCCCATAAAACTCTTAGTCCATGGGTTACAGTGGATTTAATCCAGTGTTTCGGATCCATTCTTTTTAAAATAAAAAGGTTCCGATCAAGTACTTAATGATATCCAATTAAGCTGATTTTTTGCATAGTTGTTATACTCGACGAGCTCTACGAAGTGAACGTTTCCGATCATCGGATCGAGACCGGAGTGGGCCCCGAATTCGGGGGCAGCAGCCCCCCTCCCTCCAATATACAACAGATAGTGAAGGTCAAGCTCCGCTAAAGGTATTTTTGGGTTGCTTCTTGTTTTGTACTTATTCAAATTTTTTTCGTGTTTGTTAGTTTTGCGTTTAATTTTTGTGGATTACTGATTCGTCTTGTTAAGATATGGAAAAATTAAAAAATTATGACTTTAATCCAAATATTTTTAAAAATATCCAAAGAAAACCCGGCTCAGCTTTTTCAATGAAATCGATGTACTCTCTCCGTCCCGAGTTGTTGGTCCATTTTCATTATTTGGGACCTATTACAAAATTGTCTATATGTTTCAATTTATAATGTTTTTTATATGCAATATGGATCTTATTTGATAGATCTCAATTAGATCTAAAATATGATTTTTTAAAATTATGTAAAACATTATAGATTTTGAAAGATAGATAATTTTTTAAAAGGTACGTATATCGAAATTGAACAAATAAACTGGGACGGAGGGAGTAATGTTTCTATAGTACATTTGTAAGACCTTAATTCAATGAAATCAATTTGATTTGACCCTCTAGAAATGCAGTAACAAGGCACTTGCATGCTCTTTGTCATGACATGAATCAGAATTCTGCTTCATTGATGAAAAAAAGGAAAAAAAACGTTGAACATGGAAAAGATTGATGGAAAAGAAACCTGCAAAGAGCTGGTCCACATAATAAAAGATTCTACAAAAAGGTGGCCATGGTACGTAATTTTGTCACTCCATGCATGTTTCTGAAAATAAATCTAAACGATTTTTAATTTGATTTTCTGTCGGTTTTATGCTGAGGTACTTTCCGGGACGTCGCATTTGAACCACGAAAGAAATTGAAGGCCTGCAGAACCGGATTTATAAATCGGTATGTGCGACAAAACGGTACGTGACAATATTCAAACAGTAAAGATATTTGGTACCGACCACCACCATACATATATATGTGAATTGCGAAAATGGAGTGTTTGGATCGAACACCCTACACATATCGAACGCCGTTGATTCCCACATAAGTAGGCTCCCTTGATTTTTTTTTTTTATCGAATTTTTGGACGACTTAGATCGGCCATCTTGTAGCCGGAGTGGGTCATGCGAGACCGTCGGTACGATTTCGGAATGGTGATGGTCGGTACGTATACAACTACTCATATTCAAAATCTTGGTTTAAGCTCTTTCCTGTATTGACTACTTATAGAATTTAAAACCTTCGCTCAAACACTTATCGTATATTCACTACTTGTAAATATACTATCATGTTTTCCAAAGTGGAAAGCAAACTATACCTTGTTAGCCACAGATAAATAATTTTTTAAATCTGACAGCAAAAATGATCGATCCTAAAAAATGGTCCTAACAATGTCAAATGGAGCCAAATAATATGAAATTTCTTTTTAATTGACTAAAGTCTTACACTAAAGATGTCTTGAACACTCAAATGGAGATGCTCAATGTGGATTCAATGATTTCTTACTCTTGTATTTTCTCTCCAAAAAAATTTGCTTCGCCACAACCTAACCATGCATGGAAAAAGGTTAAATTACCCCAAACGTATGGTTAGGTCGTTGTCAACATAATAGCCGGAAGACTTTTAACTTCGAATAGCTTGATTAGGATTTGTAGATGTAAGGGTTTGTGGTGTTTAAACGGCTAACTTTTGGTTTTGCTTTAAAAGGTGGATAATACACTTATGAAAAAAATTAGAAAATGAGTTTGAGCTAAGAATTAAAGACGATAAGGCAATGGAGTTACTAACGCCTGTAACTTAAGTTATCTAACCATTCTCAACGAAAACTCAGTTGAATCGCACGGCTGTGGGCTTTCCGACCGGCTCGCCCGAAGAGTCGCCACCCGAATTTTTAAGATGGATGATCCGGGAACCAAGAGTTTGTTTGAGAGGAAAATACTTTTAGTTTAGCGAAAACGTTAAGACTTTAGGTTCGGGAGCCGCGTTACGAATGTGGAAGGTTTTATTAAAAAGCACCCTGCTCGCTCGGTCTCTATTTAACATTTTAAATGGGGGATTTAATATCATTTGAAAAACTTAACTTTGATTAAAACACGTACGAGAAAGGAACACAAGATTAAATATAACACATCGACGTGCTTGGGTGCACACTGTACAGTATGAAATGGATGAGTAATGTACATAAAGTGAAATAACAGCGTTACAACAGTCTGCCAATATCATGTGAAACGCCGCACGACAACTAAGATACATCGTACGGTGTGACTAAAATATCGTGTGATGTACCTGTCTACACATTTCAGAATCAGTTCGCTTTTACATGGCAAAATAAACCCTAGGCCCGCAAAATAGTTTTTTTTTATATTTTTCGAATCTCTGAAAAATAATTTACGAGACTCTTTTGTTCATCTTATCATGTAAAACAATATTAAAAGCTTTTGGAATGTTGAAAGATTTAATAAAGTAAAAAAAATGACTTTTAATATGAAATTTGACTCTAGAATGTACCCGCACAGAAAAGCAGTTATCAGACTAAACAGAATAACGTAAGGAGGAATATGTACAAGAAATAAAATACAATGAATGATTTATGATTGCGTATGAGAAAAGTTCTACCGCGGAATCGTTGCATGAAAACGAGACACAGAAATCGAGAAAGTAGAAACATGGTACATAGGATGTGTTAATGACAAGACATATTTTGAAACTGCAACGTGGCTGGACTTGGTAGCCCATTGTGTGTATGAAAATCGCGATGTGGTCGGATTAGGTAGCTCATCGTGTGGATTGCGAAAATCGCAGTGTGGCCGAATTTGGTAGTTCATTGTGTGTATGAAAATCGCGATGTGGCCGGATTTGGTAGCCCATCGTGTAGATTGCGAAAATCGCAATATGGCCGGACTTGGTAGCCCATTGTGAAGATTGGCAACGGGACCGGACGTAGTAGTCTCATTGGTAATGTGGCTTGGTTATCTGCGGAGAGGAGCCAATGCAAGTTTTGAGTGCCAATGGAAACCCGGTGCGGCGGAACCATTGTGAGGATACTCAGGAGACCGGAACGGCGGAACCGAGGTTGGGTGTCTTAAAACGATTTTGAAAATGTTGATCTGGAAAATAAAAAATGGAAAATGGAGACACAATTTACGAGATATCGCGTATGAGAAACTCAAAAATCTCGGACACCAACGTTAGTTGAATAGCGAATGTGGATGTGTCATTGTTAATTATTTTGTTAAAAGCGCATGTACTTTGTGGGTTTCACTGATTCTATGCCCTATTATGTGTAAGTTATGGGTTAGCGGGTATGAGATTGTTCTGCTGAGCTTTCGTAGCTCACGGTGTTACTTTTGGTGACCTTGACATATTATACTGGTGACAACGCTGGTATAATGTGTCAGACTTTGTAGATGAACAGGGAGAACTCTGCATCTTGGAGACTTCGGACCCGAGGAGCTAGCTAGGATGGAAAAGTAGGCAGAGCAATAGATAGGAACTCTAGTTTCCCCTCCTTTTGTTGAATAAAAGTACTCTTATAAGAATTATGATATAATATTGAGCCAGACTTTATTTAGATTTTCAATGAAAATGTCTATTTAACGTTCCCAAAATTCATAGCGTTACAGGCTCATTTAGTATATTATCTAACTTTTAGTTGGATTTTTCTTTTTCCCTCTAAATTGCCAATAAAAAAAGAAGAGAATGAGTTTTGCTGAGAACTGTAACATGTTGACCTAATTTGAACTTCAATAGGTTAGTTGTTACACAATGTGCGATGCTCTTCTACGAGAAAGAAATAAGTATTTGTCATCAAAGAGATCCATCGAAAGGGTCGAATCCCACGGAAGTCAAAGAATTCAAACCTTGGAACCACTAACGGGCTTTCCCAGTCAATAATTTTAAGGCTCCAGATTTAATTAAAGTGTGCACAAATTGACTCGGATTGGAGGTTAATTATATATATAAAAAAAACCCACTACTATCAAAGTTCAAAGAAAAAAGAAAAGAAGAAACTAACCAATTAATTACAGATACCAAGGAAATTAGGAAAAGGGGAAGGAAAATAATAATAATAATAATCGTTTGGTCCAATATTTTTGCGTACAAATTTACAGATGGTCCGGTGTATTGCTTTTGTTTGTAGCAAGATTCCCCCGACACACCATAATATCGGGTACAACCAGCTGTCACACGTAGTCCGCACTACTCACTCAGGATAGTCGGATAGGATATACTGTACTAGTATAACCAAAACCAAAGTTGCTTTTGTTTTGTATGCAAATACAAGGTGGCTTATACTAGTATCTCTTCTGCCCACCCTCCACCATACATGCATACACAAATGGAGCTTAATGATCATTTCTTTCTATAATTTAGGTGTCTGAGTCAACTCACACACGTCTCACCTAATTCTCGGGAACCAACTTGTCGCTTCCTTGCAGGAGTTTCGATTAAAGACAGAGTAAGACTTTGTATGGACGTCTTATCCCAAAAGAGCTGATAACGCATGAGAGATTTCGAATATGATGAGACCTAAGAAGAAAGCAAACCCCTATATAATTAAGTTTCAGGCATTGATCATTAGCCCAACTCCTTGGTACTTAGTATTAGTTTTACATGTAATTCATAGAAATAAGAAATATATTTACATGGAATGGTAACAATACCAAACCAATTAACAAATATGTAGAGCAGTGCCAAGCATCTCCCTGTAGAGCGGTGTTGAGCTGCCGATCTAGCCGCTCATATCGGCAATTGATGGCTTTGATCTTATCCGAGCAAAGGACGGTTCAGATTTGTATGCGTTCAATTTGACTTGAGCCGTTTGTGGCGAGATAAACGACTGGATCAGCCGCTCTGCATCTGCTTGGCAGAAAGCTACTCGATCTGCAAAATTCTTGGGTCTCAGAGAGGAAGATAGACTAGAACTTGTAACAGTATCACGCGAAACATAAGTACTATCACACACTTAATAAAGTGTTGATCCGTCATCCATATATGGTAAAACTTGCTAACATTTTTTTATTCCAAATTAGAACTCCTAAGTCACGATCGAAATCGATTAATTTGACAAATAGCTTTTTTGTTCATCTCATACAGTTTTTTCCAAGTCAATTAAAGAACAAGTCCAATGTAAATCTGTCCGAGGCGAGTTTCCGGGATTTTTTTTTTTGTCATTTGTTAATCATAATCTACTCTAGCTCGAAAGAAAATTAGACAAAAAAAAAAACACAAAACTGTTGCATGTTTAAACTTGGGTCCTGTTTTTACCCATTTGGTTGAACAATTATAGCGGAAGCGTACGTACCCTTTATTTGACCCAATTAATAATGGACCACCCTTTTAGGGGTTGCTGCTGCATGAGTTATTCAATTGATGGAGTGCAACAACTTGGTCCCAATCTTCTCTTGTAGTAAAGATCCTCAGCAAATCATCCAGCATGGCAGGACAACATTAATGTTCGATTTTATTATTATACACTAAGGTGGGTTCTCGTAAACTTATTTTTTTCTTCGTTTTGTGTGGTTTGTTTGTCTTTTTTGAATTTTCATTATATTTAAGTTACCTTTTTTGGATGAATCATCCGTCTCGACGAGAGGAGTCTAAAAAGTAAAAAATTATGACAAAAAACAAAAAAAGGTTTACCAATTATGTCTAAGGTGTCGTCTTAGATGAACTTTTTTCAACATCGGTCCATATTTTATACTTTTAACGTCAAACATCTCTCTATTTCTTACTCAAACATTCATACATTTTTCAAGATTGAGTATCCAAAAAAATAGAACAAAAGTTGTTTAACAAACAATCAAAGTGGAAACGATGTGTTTTCAAATCTTGAAAATCATTTAAGATTGATTGATTCTAAACTAAATTGTCTTGCAATTTCTCTTTTAATATATACAATCTCTTGTCTCCTGAAATCGAACATTAATTCAAGCCCATTCAATCAAGCAATATCAAGCTGATTCAATCAAAGAACAATACGAAAAACAACAAGAGTCGTGGAGTTCGTAAGTCGTGAAAAATGATGGATATGTATGAATTATGTGGAAGTATTTTTTAAGGTGTTTTTCAAAAAGCAGAAAGAACAAATGGCATGGAACCTCAAAAAATGTAATATTTGGTTTTAGAAAAACTAAAGTAAAGGAAAAAAATTATTTTCATTTTTCTGTACCCTTTCTGTTTCCCTCTTCTTCTTTTGGTTTTTTTGCAGGATATATTTTTTAAGATATATTTTGTTTTTTGATGGAGAACTTTAAGTTGTTGGTTCTATAACTTTTCTATTAACTGAACACTAAAAAAGTTACAGGAAGCTAATTTTTCATGTTTTGCCATAGTTTCAATGCAACTGAACGGGTTTAAAGAACCTACTCTAGCCTATATATATACACACTAAGGATCAAGTCAGGACGCCCTGATTTAGTGTTAGGTCTGGACTTTTGCTCTAAGCCGTTGGATTGTGTTTTCAATAGTCCGGATCCGTGGACAATTTGTTCACATGAACAAATATGTTCACGCAAACAGATTTTCCATGAATTCGGACTATTGAAAACACAATCCAACGGCTGAGATTGTGGTTCGGACCTAACAAAAAATCTGGATGTCCTGACTGGATCCGAATTGTGTGTGTGTATATATATATATATATCAGGGCGGTTCCGGGGACACCTAAAAAAACACCCCATAGCTCCCGATCAAATTTTGATGATCCGAGCCGCTCAATGTGATCAGAATGTGATTTTAAGGGTACCCGCAAGAAATCAGCAAAAAAAATGACCGGGAAGGGCTTGATCCGAACAGTTTCGAACGGTTTTTTATTGAACGGTTCAAATAAAAACTGCTTAAATCAAACCTGTTCCGGTCATTTTTTTTGCTAATTTCTTGCTGGCACCCTTAAAATCACATTCTGCACACATTGAACGGTTCGGATCATAAAAATTTGATCGGGAACTATGAGAATGAGATTATGGGTGTTTTTTTAGGGTGTCCATTGAACTGTTCCGTATATATATATATATATATTAGTTAAAATGCATACCTCCTCATTTTTCCCATTTTTGGATTGAATTTTGATAATCCGAGCCGCTTAATGTAATCAGAACGTGATTGTAAGGATATCCGCCAGAAATCAGCAAAAAAAATGACCGAGAAGGGTTTCATCCGAACAGTTTTTCATTGAACAGTTCAATAAAAAACTGTTCAAATCAAGCCCTTATTGGTCATTTGTTTTGCTGATTTCTCGCGAGTACCCTTAAAATCACGTTATAAAAACATTGAGCGGCTCGGATCATCGAAATTCGATCAGGAAATGGGGTACGCATTTTAAGAGGTTCTCATTTGAAACTTTCTGTATATATGTATGCATATATAAATAAAAAGGATTTAAGGCCATATATATAAATAAAAATTTTGATCATGGTTACTATGACCTACCAATGCTTGAAACATATTCACAGTTGTTGATGGACCTATGAATCCATTTCAGGATCTTGTTGTTTTATTGTTATGATTGCAATTATTTCTAAAGACAATTGGTGGAAATTCGGTGGTCGGCTCTTGCAAAACAATCGTATTCGGAAAGTATGTAGTACTGTCTGCAGGAAATGATTCATAACATGTGAGGGGTGGGATACATTTGTTTGTTTAATTATATTATGATGGAAATAACTAGGAGAAACAAATTTATATATAAATATCCATGCATATTCTGGAGATAAAGGAAATAAATCCTTTCTCTGGAGATAAAGGAAATAAATCCTCTCCGGTAATTGCCTCCGGCCTACAGATGTTGTAGCTTTCTTACAAGTTTGGGTTTCATAAAAAATTCCTGACCAATATGAGTCTATTGCAAGGTGCATAAATTGTTAGACTGTCTAGCACGTACGTACGGTCCCTAGAGAGAATCCCATCCCAAAGAAATGGAGTAATAATAAAGAGAAATAAAGCAAGGTAGTTATAAATTATTTGAAAAAGATAACAAAAAAAATTTCAAAGATTTATAAAAAAATTTGCTTATAAAAAATAATAATAAGGAGAAATAAAGCAAACATCAACTGCAAGCTATTTAAATTATCACCATGCATCCGAACTTAGGGAAAGATATCGCAGAATATTTGTCCATATATATTTGAGAAGAAAAATGTTAAAAGTGAAAATGTTTTCATTAGTTCATGTAAGAAGACAATAAAAATGTACACAAGTACATCATTTATATTGGATTTTTTTTTAAAAAATGAGATTTTCAAGGGAAGATGAAAACAAAAAACCAAAAATTGCATTTTCAGCCGTAACCAAAGAAAATATAAAATGTTTTCTACTTATCGATTCTGTTTAATTGATGTTCTTCTTATTCTCCTAACTCAACCAATAAAAAGCAAATGAAAATAAGCCTTTTATACTTCATTTTCGTTCCCCCAACAAATCCAAATCATTCCAATTTTATCGGATCTCCGAAGGGACACAAAGCCAAATGAATAGGATTCTAATTTAATGTCGGGAAGTACATGATCATCCCAATTTTTCTCATTGTTGTTATACATATAATGATGTCCTCCATCATCATTTTTACCAATTAATTACAATTCGTTAAGTAAATCAAGCTGCACTTGGGATTGACCTAATGGTCAAGGCGTGGATGTAGATTTTTGGTTGTGATGTTGGTTTCCGTTTCCTTTTAATCTTTATAACTTTGTTTCTTAGATTAATATATAATTTTTTTCTTTTCCTGATTTTAAAAAAGGTGTGGAAAATCAAGAGTTTGCTTCATTGTAAGTTTTCAGGTTCGAAACCTCCCACGTGCTATCAGATTTCTTGGGCCACTTCTTACGATGCTCTGTCCCGGCTTAAACTAGGCTTCCTGCTAGTGAATTATGGGAATTGGTCTAGTAGGAATTAGTAGAGGTTCCCGTAAAACAGTCCAGACTTGCATGCACCTTGAACCATATACAAAAAATTAGAAAATAAAGTTACATTAGGGTTGTGGACTGGTACTAGCTAGCCAGAATGGAAATGAGTAAATATCTGCACAGATGGAAATTTGAAGTTGGAAAGAGAGGGCATCTGCTCATCGATCACATGGCTTGTCGACACTCATTGAGGCACCTTTAAATTGACAGGTACAATACTGGTTATAAGCATTAGGGTTTTTTGTTTTGCATGCATGGTCCCCCCCCCCTATTCTCATCACTGTCTTAAAGATTTGTTGGTTCGATTGGTCCCCTCTCAAATAGTAGTATCTTGATTTCTCCCTATCCCAAAAGAGGCTCCCCCTAAATTAGATTTTGGGGAACAAACTTGCCTTTTTCAATCACCCATTTCCAAAGGCCATTGCTAGGTACTCATCATCAGAAACCAGAGACCTTTTTTTTTTTTGGGGGGGGGGGGGGGGGGGGGGGGTTGTGGTTTAAATTAGAGAAACTAGAGACACTGTCAATTTCCGAAACGAAAAAAAAACCCCTGGATTTATGATTGATCTTTGTGACGAGAACTACCATGATGAGTTGTATATATAAGCATCAGTGTTTGAATGAATAATCAGTTTATCTTTTTTTTTCCACTGCTAGAAAATTTTCAATAGGTGACTGAAGAAAGTGGTGATAAAATTTACTATTTTACTATAGCTGACGAAACAACAAAATTTTCGTCACCAAAAATTAATATAGGTGACGAAAAATTTATTTTTTGTCACCAAAAGTGACTTTCGGAGACAAGCTATAAGTGACGAAATTTACTAGTCAATCGTCACCTATAGGTTGTCTCTGAAAGTCACTTTTAGTGACGAAAAATTTCGTCACCTATAGTAACTTTTAATGACGAAAATTTTGTTGTTTCATCAGCTATAGTAAAACAGTAAATTTTGTCACCACTTTTTTCGTCACCTATATGAAATTTTCTAGTAGTGTTTAATCGACAATAACATTTATTAATAACTAGACAAATGCTACATTGAGACAGCAATATAAGCCACAAAAGGATGAGGCGAAACATAGGGCTAAAAGAAAAGAAAGAACAATACATTCAATGATAAATTAAAGGGAAAGTCTTCAATACACACCCCTTTAAGGTGTGTATCATATGCACCTATTGGGTGGTTCATATTGTGCCACCTCATAAAAAATTACTTGTAGGGCCGGTCATTTATAACATTTTATTTCGTATCGTAACTTTTATACTAAAAATTCGTAACTTTTCAACAATATGATTCGTAACTTTTTAGCAATAGATTCGTAACATTTTGGGATTCATAACATTTTGGTGTATTTTAATAAGGGTGCATATGATACACACCCAAATAAGAGGTGTGTATTGTAGCACTTCCCTAAATTAAATGGACCCCATATCAGAATACAGTTCTCACTACAAGAAAAAGCACATTCGGCGACCAAATTCCGTGACTAAAAAAATATTTAGTCGCTGAAATCTAACAATTAGGCAACCAATGGAAAAAAAACTTGCCTTTTTCAATAACCCATTTCCAAAGGCCATAGCTAGGTACTCATGAGAAACTAGCGACTTTTTTTTTGGGGGTTGGGGGGAGGGGGTTGTGTGTGTGGGGTAAATTAGAGAAACTAGAGAGACTGTAAATTTCCGAAACGAGAAAAAAAAAAACTGGATTTACGATTGATCTTTGTGACAAAAGCTACCACGATTCCAGAACACCTTTTTAAAAAATAAGTACTTATTTCACATTTTCAAACTCAAAAATACTGTAAATGAAAAATAATTTGTGGATTTTTTTTGCACCGTTCATCTTTGTGACAAAAGCTACCACGATTTCAGAACACCTTCTTAAAAAATAAGTACTTATTTCATATTTTCAAACTCAAAAATACTGTAAATTAAAAATAATTTGTCGATTTTTTTTTGCACCGTTTAAAAGATCTCAATGAAATCTATCAAACAAGATCCATATTACTAGAAAAATTATTTGTATAAATATATTATTTTTGAGCTTGAAATTGTTTTCTTAAAAAATAAGTACAATACTTATTTTCGTTTCAGCTGGAATGGGTAAGCATCAATATTTGAATGAATAATCAGTTTATCTTGTTATACTTTCGTCTCCTTGTTTTCAAAAAGGGATCAGATCCTCTACGGTCCAAGTTTTGGATCAGAAGAAAGAGTATAAATCCATATCAATCATCGGGATAATCAATGGTTTGGATTTGCTGAGTGACTCTTACCGGAAGAAATAGTCTAAATCCGAACTATTGATTGCAACAATGAATGGTCCAGATTTGGACTGTCTTCTCCAGTCAAAAACTCTGACGGGAGAGAATCCAACTCCTTTTAAAAACCCAAGATTCCAAAATGAAAAGGTTGATCCTAGTGACAACTTTCAACGGCTGGCTAGGGTGCCCCAGTGAGTTATATACTCGTATTAGTGTCTTCTAAGTGATCATGAATATGCTTAAACTAAGTATATACAATTATGCTTGTTCGCTTTATTTTCCCACCACACTTCTGCGGAAAAGATAGTTAGGGTCTTGATCTGCTAGCTAGCTAGTGTCTTCTTCTCTTGTGATATTTCCAACTTCTGCAACTATAAAAATACAATGCACTCAATAAAGATTACACCGAAACCTCGCGGCGGACTTGCACTGTTCCAAAGATATTAATCTAAAGTTCCAATCACTACCTCAAACAAACGCTTTTACTGGTGGTCAAAAACCGCCATTAGAGGCATGAAAAGTGAAAACCACCGATAATTAAAGTATGACCAGCGGTTTTTGCAGAGGTAATATGACCGCGCGCTGTATATACAATCGTTGGGAAAGAAGAAAAAAAACGCTATTAACATTGGCCTCTTATTAATGGTAAAAGCTACTCCTACATATTATTAACGGTGATCCTATTACCGCCTCCAAAAAACAATTGTAGTGTTGAGTTTTCGACAATCCTACGAACGGTATCCAAGCACTGTTTTATAAGAAGAATAATATATAGTACTATTTATATTACAAATCACTGTTATTACTGGTAGTTTTTCGGTTTACCGCTGTTAATAACTACCTTTGCTGACAGTTCAACTTACCGTCATTAATATTCACACAATTACTCCCTTTTGCCAGCGGTTCATCATTAGTGCCGGTAGTAGCACCCTTTACTAGTGTTTTTTCTACTGTCGGTTAAAAAACTGGTAAAAAGGCCAATATTTGGCGTAGTGCATAAAACCACAAGCCATATGTAACTATCTATGAATACCATAAAATACGAGACACCTAACAGTGGTAACCATAACGAGGAAATTAATAAGTACTCACCTAGAAGATTACATATATATATATATATTCCCGTTGCCATTGCTTGCACACTTTGCCAATAGATCTTCTTCTATCTTTTTAATTCCCTGCGTTTTCCCCCTGCAGATTCTATATATATATCGAGATTATTGGTCAAAATCCATTACTGTATTAATTTTTGAAAGAGAGAAAAATTCCAAATGTCAGCCATTGCAATGACACGAGGGTCTACAAAATTAAAAGAATATTGGGATTGGAGTTTGACATTTTACCTTTTGAACAATACTACTATATATATAATAATAAAAGTCAATGCGCCATGGCTTCTGGTGATTCAACGTCTCTGTTACGCATAGCGTAACACTATGGGGACAGACGGAAAAGGGAACCGACCTGTTGTGAGATCCATTTCGAAGTCTCACGCAAACGATCCAAAACCGTTTGACTAATTTTTAAATATTTTTTCGAGTTACCCCTGTAAATTTTCAGGTGATCGATTGGATAAATGTGAGTACGTGATCCACATGTCGAATGTTTCGTCCAGAATTTAGGATCCTAAACTTTGAAACAGAAAGTGAACGTTGGATTAAGTACTTGTAGCTAGTTATCCGATTGACATGAAATTTTATAGAAATACTCAAGAAAAAATTTAAACAATAATCAATAGTTTGGGTCATTAACACGGGACCCTTAAGTTGGCCCCACGATTGGTCGGTTTCCAATCGGTTTCCTTTTCCGCCGGTCCCCGAAGAAGGTCTCATTATGCATATTATTCCTTTTGACTTTGTTCGATGGATATATACAACTTAAAAATCCATTGGAAAATGAAGTCAGAATCAAATAGAGCTATAATTTAATGTCTTGACTTGGTGACAATGAATATAATTAGGTCAGCGTCAACTGAATGTATTTTTTTAATTTTTTCAAAAGTCAAAAACGGTGGACAGATATTAGGGGCCAGATTGATTCCGTTACGCTGATTCAATCCACCGTCGTCGTTGTAAATCTCCAAATTAATAAGATTGAGCATGACCACACCGTGTTTGAATATTGAACTTGTGGAAGGCACAAAATTTGTAGGAAGACAAATCAAATAGGTATACACGCATTCACATTGATAAATTGGTTGTTAATTAATAAGCAACAAAAATGGATGGTCAACGTGAATTGTATAGTTAGTTGATCTTCTCGAAGAGATCTTAAAATAAAATGGTTTCGATCATTGAGATGAGTTCGGAAAGGACCCAGAAGGCCAAAACGGCTTGAATTGGATACACCGGCTTCATTTGATGGACTGCAGAGGATCCAACACCTTTCTTTAAGCCCAAACCCCTCTTTTCGGATTTCTAAGGTGGCAATTCCTCATTTGATCTCTCATATATAACGTCGAATGGAACAAACGATCCTATTTGAAGATCTGATCCATTTATTTTCGATCTAGACCTTGATGCATGTACAAATCATTCATGTAAAAAAATCAAATTAATCAAATACCAGTCAAAGCTCGGTCGAATCACCTTCCATTTGTTCTTAAGACAAATATGAATCGTCCAAATCAATACCAATGTTCGAGCAACCTAAATTTCGGCATGAATGATTTACACACAGAGAACTACAAAACGAACTATATACTTAGAGCAAGTTTACCAGTGAATATGTATAATGCCTTGTGAACAATTCACAATTCTACTTTAGCAATCAATTTTTTCCTTCACAACTACACTAATACTATCTATTTTACCTAACACCAATTAAAAAATATATTTTTTCACTCATTTTCTATTATCTTTATTATTTAAAAAGAGGAGAAAGTAGGGAGAAGAGAGAGAAAGAAACAATAAAAAAAGAAAAGAGTATGAATAGTACATAGGTAAAAATAGAATACAGCTGTTCATAAATTAATTTTAGCTATTCTTTTACCTCTGCTGGTGCATGGTGTTTTTTGAGTTTTTCCTATCTAAAATAGCCAAAAAGTCATTTCCCCTCTGCTGATGTACTTGCTTTTAGATCATCAAATAAAACTGTCAGCGAATGCCATTTTGCATTATTATGAAAAAAGAATATGTCTCTTAATTTCCTTTGATATATTTTTATTAATGTTTTTCTTCCACAAATTCAATATCCAGACATATCGAATGAAATCAAGAGAAAGAGGGAAAGGAAAATAAACAATTATAGGTAAGAGTTGGATTCATTGCACCCTCCACCAATGTTACTAGTTTCTTTTTATTTATTTATTTATCATCCCAAGGTTATTAGTTGGATAAACAATAAAAGTATTGAGCAGCTGATTACATTTATGATCAAAAAATCCCGGGAGTATTGGATGCATTGAACTCTAAACAAGGTCATTAATTAGTTTATTAGATATGGTTGTACTTTGGTATCTCCTTTGACTCATATACAAATTGATCTCAATAAAAAGGTGTTTGTTTTTCTTTGTATTCTAAGAGGGTGCTTAAACAAATCCTTAATATTCTAGCGCACATAGTGTTGAAAATTATAAAGAAAATGAGGTTTACGCTATCATATTAGTCATCATATTTGTTCCTATCTCTTCGTTTTTTGTCTGAAAAACCGAAACTAAACAATTTGTGTCTCGCTTGATCATTAGTCAATTGAGGGATTTGAAATATCTCTAAAGAGAATGACTAATGGGCATTGATTTGATATTTGGTCCTTGTGGAGCGAAAAGGAGGCTCTGGTGAGCATGCGTGGCTGTCCTTATAATATCCAAACATATATATCGGTTGTAATCAACTTTTTTAGCTTTATGCATGCACAAATAGCAATACATCATACTCAATGTACACAGCTCCCGCTTGTAACTTTAATGTACAATTCGGTCCGAATTGATCTGGCTCTCTAGGAAACCAATAACCATTTCTAACAATCCTAAAATGTTCAAAAGATTAACAACCAAAACTTAAGTAATATATGTGCGGAACCTAACCAAAAAAATACCGCATGATTGGTCTGGTTTTAGTTTGTTCTGGTTTTATCCAATTCGCATCTAAACACTTTTTGAAAACAAATAACTCATAAAATAATTGAGAATTTAAAGCACCAAACAACTCACAAAATAATTATAGGAATTTTATTAAGAACCCAAACCCAATTGGAAAAATACGGTTTGAAGTAAATGCACACTGGATGTTAAAAGATTATGTAAAAAAAAATGAAATAAAAGCACGCTGGATAGTGAAATTTGGACAAATATCTAGATTGGGGATCAAATTGGCAATTCACTAATACTTCGAGAATTAAAAAGGTAAATGAGTCCCAATTTTCCGTCCAAAAATATTGGACCAAATGGGTTGCAATCAAGAACTTGAGGGATGAAATTGATGATTTTAGTAGTTTAGGGACGAAATAGTTGAAACATGTATAGTTTAGAGGATGAAAACATAAAAAACTCAAAAAATTAAGAACCAAAACGTAACCAATACATGTGTGGAACTAACCAAAACCAAACCGCAAGACTGGTCCGATTTTAGTTTAATTCTGGTTCTATCTAAACACTTTTAAAAAAAATAATTCATAAGATAATTAAGAATTTAAAGCACCAAACAACTCACAAAATAATTATAGGAATTTTATTAAGAATCCAAACCCAACTGGAAAATACTGGAGTAGGAAAAGAATGAAATTGGATACTGGGTGTTGAATACCAAACACTCTAAGAATCCTTAATGGTTCGACTTCCCAAAAATAAAGTACTGTAGTATGTTAAAGACTTTTCTAATAAATGTGATTTCTCCTCTAAATAGATTTACCAGTAAAAAAAATTAGCTCGCCAAATAGAAACACATAATTATATACGGGGCGATTCCGGAGACACCTAAAATAACATCTAAAAAAACACCTCAAATTTCAATCTCATAGTTTCCGATTAAATTTTGATGATTTGAGTTGCTCAATGTGTTCAGAACGTGATTTTATGGTTACCCGCGAGAAATCGGCAAAAAATAAAAAGACCAAAAATGGCTTGATTTGAATAGTTTTTTATTGACCCGTTCAATAAAAAACTATTCGGATGAAGCCCTTCCCAGTCTTTTATTTTCTAATTTCTCGCAAGTACCCTTAAAATCACATTTTGATTACATTGAGCGGCTCAGAACATCGAAATTCGATCGGAAACTTTGGGATGTTCTTTTAGGTGTCATCGGAACTGCCCCTAATTTATATATATATATATATATATATATATATATATATATATATATATATATATATATAGAGTTAGGTTCCGGTGAGGGATCCCTCATTTTATTAAAATGCGGGACTCTCTTTTCCGATTGAATTTCGATGATCCGAGCCGCTCAAAGTGATCAGAACGTGATTTTAAGGGTCCTTTGTGAGAAATCAGCAAAAAAAATGACCGGGAAGGGCTTCATCCGAGCAGTTTTCATTGAACGGTTCAAAAAAAACTGCTCGGATGACGCCCTTCCCGGTCATTTTTTTTGCTGATTTCTTGCGGGGACCCTTAAAATGACGTTCTGCACACATTGAACGGTTCGGATTTTTAAAATTTGATCGGAAAATGAAAGTCCCTCATTTTAACAAAATGAGGGATCATATATATAAATATATATATAAATACTAAATGGGATGGTTCAGTTCTTAAATTGGTAACCAGCAACTAAATCAAACCGAATGAACCGTAGAATCAAACCATATGGCATGGTTCGGTATAGATCACATCGGTTTAGCGATTAGATTGGTTTCTTGAACACCCCTAAACAAAGTCGATTTCGAATTTAGAGAGCTGCTAATACCACATTCTCAGAGGTATTTTAGGTGGACTATCTACGAAACTACTCTAATTTCCAAGCAATTATGTATTTTCTCTACCAACAATTACATTAAAATACCTGAGGTTAATAAACTTAGGGTGAGTTCGGCCAAACTCGGCAATTGTTACTTTCACTTAATCTATACAAAGTAATTAGAAATGTAAAATTATATCATTTTTTTTATTTTGACAAGAAGAATCTAAAAAGTATTAAAACATGTACAAAAGTTTTTAAAAAATTACTAAGACAAAAAAAAAGACCCAAAAGATTTGACTTTCTCGACTTTTTGAGAGAGACGGTTGCGGATCGATCCAGCCTAGAAGGCTGTAGATGTATTGATCCATAACAATTTGGACTCGTCAAAATGTTGTGATCATTAGCTTTACAAGAAAAAAGAAAAGGCAGAAAAGATAGATAATCGATTTTTAATTAGTTTTAAATACTTATTAATGTATGTTTCTAAGATAAGAGATACAACTGTCATAATATTAGTGAAATTTTTAATGTTCTATAATCAGATACACTGAACAAGGCACGATGATCCAGGAGTCCAAAAGAAAATAATTTAATAAAGTACAACTGCTTGAGATCTTCTTTGAGGTTATATAAATAAAGTAAACTGTTTTTTTATTTGATATTACTGTACCTTAAACCAAATAAAATCTCGTCGTTAGGTCACATGTGCATATTTATAATGGACGAATTAATTATGCAAATCCTCTTGATCACAAAGAAAAAAGAAAAGAAAATCATTTCGACACATATATCCGAATAGATGTGCAGAGCGTGCTATTGACAGTGTTACATGTGTCCAAACATTTGTATTCGTAATATGGCACTACAACTTTAACCTAATTACTACTGCCAAGAATCTTTTGGGATTTTGTCCCCCCTTTTATTATGTTTCATGCCTTTGAATTTTTCCCCTTTTATACAAACCCGTGTTGCATGAGGTGAGGTAGGACTAATTGCATTTACCATCTGGCATATCAGGAAAACAAAATTTGTGTTTACCTTTTATATCTTGTGTTGATTTTCGTTGGAACGGAATTGATTTTCACACTCCCCTTTTTATCTCCCTTTTTTTCTTTATCTACTTGACTTTACTATTCTATCCTTTATTCAATACATTTTTTCACACATTGAAGGATAATATTGTAATTTCATGTGGATAAAACAAAAAAAATGAGTGCAGATGGTTAAAAGGAGAGTGTGAAAATCATTTCCCTTGTTAGAATGACAATTCTCATGATTTAAATTCGTGTTATCTCGCCATGCGTTTAGAGCGAATTAATTGCATTTTTCATTGCCATATCACATTATTCCCAAACATCTTCAACAAGTAAACAAAGCAAATTGAACAGGCTATTATGAATTTAACAAACTAAATATTTCCCACATTAACAAGTCACACAGGTACTTCAAATATGAGTACTTTCAGGTTTCCAGTGCTGTGTATTCTTAAAGCTAACCAGTTGATTTTATGATTCTATTCCATAACTTTAGGGTGGTAATTAAGAAAATTAGTAATATCTGAACCATTTAAGTCATGCTTAAATGGGTGGTAATTTGTAACCAATATAGACCACATTAATCTCTTGTTTTCTAAAGAAAAACAAGGCCCATGTTTGAAAGGGGACAGAGAATCCATTCTTAGGTAAAATAGTGTGTGTGGAAACCTTTATTTGACCGATATATGACCCAATTCACTAGAATCCATCAAACAAAAGTCAAGAAGAAAAGAGTCAAGGACCCAAATACACACACACACAAAAATGTTTAAATAAAAGAGAAGTCAAGAAATAAAAAAAAAAAAACAAATAGCACCAAGTTTGCTCCAACAAATTGCAATTTTTTTTCTTTTTTAGTATTTCGTTTTCTTCCTCCTGACCCGCTGAGCCATTTTGTTGTTTTTTTCCTCCTGACCCACCGAGCTTATGGCACATACAAATGGGATGGTCCCAAAGATCTTATTCCTAGAAGATTTGGTCTTGAAAAAACAAAGGGATTCTTCCTTGGATATGGAGTTTTCAAATGCATGATTCTTGGCAGGTATTGTGGGTCATGCTCTGCTTTTATAACTTGCATAAAGAACATGTGCAAAGCTTCTTGTGGGGTTAGGGTTGTTGTCTATGTGACTATTATGCCTTGTACCAAAGGGACACCTACTTAATTTTATAGGCCACTCTCAAGATTTTGTATATCCTTGGTTTTTGGTACTGACATGGACCCTTGCCCAATTATTCCACAAGACCTAAGATCAATATGCTGTGATTTTCTGTCCTCATCCTCTTCTTTTTTTACATTTTATCCTCTCTTGTTCACGCTGAAGACACACAATTCCCACGATTTAGAAGGGAAACCCTAATAATTAATTGGGGTTGGTCAAATTGGCCATTTCCGATGGCTGTCGCGTGTGAGGTAAAAGGGACCATCATTGAGAAAGGCATTGCTTGTCTAATGACTGGAAGTATTTCTTTTTTGCACGCGTGTTTGCGTTAGAGGCTAGGTATAAATTTACTATCTTATGTCATAGTCTAATAGATTCTGAACTCTGGTACAGGTTGAAAAACTTCTTTTATTCATATATGAATTACGCTACGACAAATTAGGTTCAAATGATGCCTAACTTGGAACTATTCTCAGAAGCACCCCACACCTCATAGTCTTTTCAAACTTTGGTTTCAGGCCATTTTCCAGTTTTTTTTGGAAACTCCAAAAATCGCAAAATTTGTTGATAGTTTTTTTTACACACACTCAAAAAATGCAGTTTAATAAAGTCCTAGATTTTGCTCCTAAAACTTGACACAAACACGCCGGATTGAGTTGTACTTCATAAGTTTGCCCTTTCGATTCTTTCTTTACTTGGGACTCTATGGTCAATGGTCTTGTTCTTATGCTTTAAGAGTGAATTTGGACAAACCTTTTAGGGACTTTTCTGCATGGTATTTTTGGTTATTTTCTCTCAATTCCTATCAGATTGGGATATGAATTTTACGTCATATTTTTTGTGTTGATGTCAGGAATCGAAAAAGTATTAAATCATGGACTAAAGTTGAAAAACAAGTTCATATAAGACCCAAAATCTTTTTGTAAGTTATTTTGTTTTGCTTGTTATTTTGAATTAATTTCTCTATCTTTTCGATAAGTTCTTTTGATAGTGTTATTGAAGTAGTATTATTTTCTTCAATTATGATTTGTAGAGAAGTGCTATTATTTAAATTGCCTGATTGTGATTCTTCAATATCAGTCTGGCTCCTATCAGTGATCCTGGATTTTGTTACCATCTGCACCTCCCATTTTTTGATCGAATTTCGATGATCCAAGTTGCTCAATATGTTTAGAACGTGATTTTAAGGGTACATACGAGAAATCGGCAAAAAAATGACCAGAAAGGGCTTGATCCAAACAGTTTTTCATAAAAATGCATTTATAGCATTTTTACACAAAATGCATCGGATCAAACCCTTCCTGGTCATTTTTTTTTTGCCGATTTCTCGCTAGTACCCTTAAAATCACATTTTGAACATGTTGAGCTGCTCGAATCATTGTAATTCGATCGGGAAAGGGGAGGTGTGGACAGTAAGAAAATCAGAGATCCCTAATAAGAGAACTAGTGTCTTCAATATATCTTAAGTGCATAAATATTATTTATATCATGATGGCCTTCAAGCTGGAAACAAGACTCTGATACCAAAAAGGGGACCTAATACGAGATTGTTAAGAATTGTAATGAGCTGTTATACTACTGGATAAAGAAAATTGTCCTTGTGGCTGTAATCTGTAACTTGGCAGATGGAGTATTTATGAAGAGGACTAAGGGCAATGATTTTGCCACTCCCTTTTTTGTTAACGTCACTCTTCTGCAAATGTATTTTTGCACCAAAAATACACTTGCAGGGGAGTGACGTTAACAAAAAAAGAAGTGGCAAAATCAGCAGCCGGATTTAATTGACAAATGTTGAAGAATAGTAAAACTTTAAGGACTAAATTGAAATTTGAGCAATTCTTTAAGGACTAAATCGACGTAATCAAAACTTTGAAGACCTTATTGAAACCTTTCTAAAAACACAGGGACATCTAAAGTAGTGGATAAGCGTAAGCCTTTCTAGTATTGCGCAAAAGTAATAAAAAATGCAAACCCACTTCTTTTATTTATTTATTTATTTTTAACAGCAAAACTGGAAGTTAACCCACTCCAAAACAGGGGAATAATGTGCCCTAGCTTATAACTTGTACAACAGCATAGGTAAAAGCCATTTTTAGCTATTTTGGAGAATGAAAACACAAAAAGCGTCATGCAACAGCTTAGCAATATCCATAGGTAGTTTATAGAAGTGCAACTTTTGCTACAGTGACTCAGTGTGTCTACCGAACCACTGTTCACCAACAATAGATTTTGTATTATTTTTTCTTTTCAAAAATCTCACCCTCTTCTTCCATTTCCCTCGCAGTTTTGTCTCCTTCATGACCAATTAGTTTTCAAGTTAGCCATTCTTGTTTATAGCAACGGCTTCCCCCGTTCTTCTTTTTCTTCTTCTTTTTCTCTATGTGTGTGTTAAATCTTTCAATTCAAATGAAAATTAGGGCTTTAAAGTTCCAATCGACTGCAAGTTCTGATCGGCGTGTGAGTCCATTGACGAGTTCCTCGGATGACAACCATCTAGATAGAAGATTGGGCTTTGGGTATGGCCGTATGGGTGTACTAATAGTTACACATATATACGTATATATATCTATAAACAAAATATTTAGGTAATATTTAAAAAATGGGGAAATAATTTTTAATAAATGATAGGTAAAATGGATAGTATTGTTGAAGTGTTGAAAAAAATCTGAGTAGGTAAAAAGAAAAAATGTGCACTATTCACTAGCACTTTTAACTCAAAATTTGCCTAAAATAGTGCACATGCTCTTAAAAGTAGCTCTTTGGGCCTTGTGTGGGTCTCCTCCCCATTGAGATCTCAAAATAGGAACCATAGGTGTCCCCCTAATATTTTCTGGGTTGGGCCTTGTAGTCACAATAATAAACATAAAGTATATCAAAATGTTTGAAGTCCAAAAGATACCACGTCTAAAGCTCTTCAATAATAAACAACATATGGGAAAATGACGGCCCAAGACGTGTTTTGATAATTAATACCCGCTAAAGACAAGTTAAGAATATTTGTTAATATTGAAAATGTCCAAATTAACTATATCCTAACATTCAAGCAAATTTTACAGTTACAATAACATATACATGCACTATAGGATATTATGCATTCACCTGCATTTTTGGAACCCTAGACTAGAAAAGCCTGATAGACACAAATTAAAGCAACCGTAATTGCAACTCTCACCATCATTTGTGAGAAAAAATATATGAATGAATATTTGCATACCATTTTTTCCAGAAAAAAGAAGAGTAGTGATCGATTGGAATAAACACTTTTGAGCTCCAAGTCTTTGCAATCCTGCAAGGACTCTCCTGGCTCAAAAGAGTTTTTTGTTTCTTCCTCGTACTCCCCATAAGTGTACTGTCAAAGACTCGAAGACAGTACCAAAGTAAAACCAAACTAACCATTAGGTACCAATAGCAATAGCAATAGCGATCAGCTTGAATGAAGTTTTGATGCTGAATCGTATGCGGGCTATATATCAATCTCAGGGCAAAACATTTTTGGTTGTAATCTGTTTTTTTTTTTTTTTTTTTTTTTCCTTCTTCTTCTCAACTTATTGTTGGAAGTTTCTCCCTCTCTCCTCTTTCTCTTTCTTTTCTATCTCCCTCGATGTACTCATTATCGAGTTTTTTTTACTAATATTTTTGCCCATTTCAAAAAAAAAAGCAATAAACTTATATTGTATGCCACAATAGCAATCAACTTATAAACAGTTATTTTTCTGTTAAAAAAACCAAGAAAAGGAAGGGAAAAAATAGTATGATCTAGTAACTATCCCTAAAAGGTATACTTCCTATTTGGCAGCGCAAGTAGTTTCGGATAAGCTTGCTCAAGCCTGTTGAGTTGGCCTGGGTTGAGCGATTGGAAGAAAGGTAACCTATTTACCTAGAACGGGCAACGTTCCGGTATAAGAAACAAGAATGGGAACGTACGTCCGAAATGGGATATCAACAGAGCAAAGTAAATTGTGCTGGACGTCATAGCTAGCCTCATAGGGAAACCGTAAGCAATTAAACTGAACTTTGCTTTTTAAGCCTCAAAATCTGCGATTTGCATAGAGCAAGATCAAAGGAGTCGTACGATATATATACAACAACAACAACAACAAGAACATGACACGTACACACAGGCATATAGTCTGCAACAGAATGTAGAGGCGAAAACCATGGACGATCAAGGGAGATATATATTGGCAGATGAGATTAGTAATATATTTAGAAGTGTATGATATGATTGGAAGCAGTTATGTAATGCACAAACACACACACACACACAGAGGAATGTAGCCTTTAGGCTTGTTTGTGTGTGGATTTTCAGATATATTTCCATGGCATCGGAGCCAGAATTTTAATCCTGGGGGCCCCGACAAAAGTAGGCATATATTTTTTATCAAAATGTATATTTATTAATATATCATAAGATTTTTGCTTTCCTATTCATTACATTTGTACATTAATATGATTCTTTCGGCTATATCACCTATCATGTGCTTATTTTTAATTTATGAAAGAAATAAGAATATAAAATAACTTGTTATTTATCAAATCGAACCAAAATTATTAAGATTATAAGTAACTATACACAAATAATTATCAACAAATATTTAAAATAAGGTATCTACAAAATAAAAATTTTAAAATTCAGACGCTCGAGGAGCCGGAGCCGGGAGGGCCAAAGCCCCAACATTGCTCCACCCGTGCAGTTCCATTAATCCATGAATGAGTCCATGACGAAAGGATGAGAAACGAAAAGAAAAGAAAGAAGAGTTCTTTCTTCTTTCACTTCAAATAATTGAGAATGGTAAAAAGGATGAGAAATATATAAAAAGTATTTTTTTTAAGGATCTATTTTGTTTCTCACCAAACTGAGAAGCCATAAAAAAATTTTCCACCCTTATTTCAGGATGCACGATCTTGTTAGTGTGCCGTGTGGGTCGGTTATGATTGAGGATCGGAGGTAAAATTAAAGCAAAATGAGTTGTGTTTTGTGATGTTGTTATCGAGTGTTAGGTAGCATTTGGACTAAATTAATTTTTGACAAAGACAGTTGGGATTATTTGAATTTTAGTTACCTATTTTTTTTTTGGATTTTTTCTCCATAAGTTTTACATTACATAATTCGTCTCAAAAGGAAAATCAGACAAGGGTAAAAATGTAGGCCAAATTTTTTAAAAAAAAAATGTTCGTACAAGGCGATGCTAAATACGCTAAAAGAATATTTTTTTTCATCTTTTAAAAACTTTTCTCATTTTTTAGTGTCCTTTTTTTGACTTTGGTATATGTTTCTAAACATTTCCAATTTCTCTTGTCGATACACGAATGATTAATTTCAAAAATTCGACCCAAATATAATAAAAATAAAGGAAAAACAACAAAGAAGACTTGGTTAAAAAAAGTTTGAAAAATATAGGCTAAATGCTACCTGACTAGAATTCTGTTTACAAAAATACGAAGTTAGACATTGTGCTCAATAAATAACTTGAGGGTTTATTTGCAGAAATACCCGTTTTCCGTTAGGAGTGTCTAGCAAACAAGGTCCTCAAAGGTGGGGTCTCATTGTCATTTTTAAAAACTCGATGGAGATGTGGATTTCATTGTCCGAAAACCTAAGGGAGACTCGGTGCGATTTACCCGTAAACAAACAAAGTGGCAGAAAAGCCCTAGCCGCAATTCGTGATAACCGACGGAAGAAGAAGAAGAAGAAGAAGAAGAAGAAGAAGAAGAGTAGCCCCAGCTGCTCCGACCAGCAAGCAAAAGGGAAAAATCTCCAAATAAACGCAGTCGCCGAATTATTTTTCAGGTCTCTCTCTCTCTCATTTAGATTCGTAAACGAAATGATCTTCCTTGGTGAATGTCCAAATAAATATGTCAGACACCCATCCCATACCCTTATCTGAGTAAAAGAATTTAGAAGGATCCATGGAACATAGATGAGTCCTTAGCTAAGAGCATCTCCACTCCTTCCTTACTCGTTTACTGACTCAAACTCAAAATTTCAGTAAAATTCCTTAAAAAGGCTCCACTCCTAACTCAAACCTATATCAAATTTGAGTTTTACTCAAATTTAAACTCAAATTGAGTTAGACTCAAACCCTTACTCAAATTTTTGTAGGCAAATTTCACACCCTTATAGTTACGCCTCTGCCATTAATGAAGTTTTTACCCATATTTGTGCTTGGGTTTGAGTCAGCCCATTGGAGCACACAATACCAAATGAAGCGTTCACTCATATTTTTACTCAAATCTGAGTAAGGGGTGGAGATGCGGGAAGGCACTGATATTTGTTTCCTCTTTACATGCTTATGAATAGGAATTGTAGTGCCCATGCTTATCAATTTTGTTTTTTCCCTAGATAGAAAAGCGTCGTAGTCTGGGCGAAAAATGGTACGGCCTTTTGCAATAAAAGGGCGCAAACGAAAGAAGAGAGAAGATAACTATGATAGAGAAGACATTGAAGAGTTAACAAAAGAGGAGGCGGCTGGCACAGAGGAGACACTAGATGAGGATAAAGAAGCAAGTACACATGAACTTGCAGGCATTCCAATTCAACCATTTGATCGGGGGACCAAGACTGGCGCTATTTTCATTCTTGAGAAGGCTTCATTGGAAGTAGCAAAAGTTGGAAAGGTCTGCTTAAGTTTTGTAATCTTTCTCTTACATTCGTTTTCTTAATAGTTTCTGGTTTGGGATTGTTGCGCTCTAAGATTTTTGCCGCGATTTGTCTTTCTTAAGTGTCTTTTTTAGTGCTTTTAACTTTTAAGCACTTCAGGATTACTGCTCCAGCCTCTCGTCATTAAATTGTGGTTGTGATTTCTTAAGTACCTTGCAGTATTAGGCTTAAATATATCTTCACTTTCGTGTGTATGCAAGTGGGTGTGTATCTTGCTTAATATGGTTTTGTTCCTATTTGCAGACTTACCAGCTATTGAATTCGGATGATCATGCCAATTTTTTGCGAAGGAATAACAAGAATCCCGCTGATTACCGTCCAGATATTGCTCACCAGGTTATTGAACTTTTAATTGTTATCAAAAGTTAGTTGCTTTGATGTCTTGAAGTTTATATCTGTACATTATCAACTATAGGTCTAAGTTGCAGTTGTCGGAAAAAACCAGCGCCAAATACATGATACCAGTTTCATTGTAGAACGTTGAGTGAACAGTTGGAAAAAGTCCACCTTAATTGGTGTAGTATGTGCAAGCACGGTGGGAGTCTATATGCCACTTGCTTATTCATTACTAGGTGATGTAAATTGAGGCATTGCTCTTGGGTAGAATTATAATGGTCGTTCTATATGCCACTTGCTTATTCATTTCTAGGTGGTGTGAATTAAGGCATTGCTCTTGCTTAGAATTATAATGGTCGGCCCATGTAAAGGAAAAAAACTCACATCTCATCTACCCTTGGTATAATGACCCAAACCAGATGCTGGATTGCCTAAATTGGAGCAACATGCGATTCAGTCCATCATGATTGTGTATAATACATCTATATCTCTACAGCTGGTTTATATGCTCATGCTGATGTCACATTAAACGTAAATGGGACATAGGCATCTTGTTAGAAGCCCTAGTGCTGCCATTCCCCAAGTTGACAAACTTCCCTGGTTCATCACTGGAACTCGAGGGAGGAAACATAGCTGTATTGTATAAACTGGTAGGTCTCTAATTTCTTCTTTTCCCTCTGCTTCTTCATTCTTAGTGCTCTGCACAGACCGATGTCTCTTTGTAAGACTATCTTCTTTTTCTCCTCAATTCAGTTGTGTCCGATAGAAAGGTGGTGAATCCGACACGTCTCAAATCTGCATCGGTCTTATTGTCTTGTTGACAGAGGTACTTCCCCACATACTGCCGAGTCGATGTAATACACGTTGGCATATTGGGGTCCTAGTGATGCAGTTGTTTCAGGGCTTTATCCTTCATTAGTCACATGTTCCTTCCCTTTTTCCTCTCTGGGGTCCCATGATTCCATTATGCTTCTTGTCTTACATTCACTACAAAAGTGGTAATCCACATACCTTGGCAAGTGAAGATACTCATGCATACAAACTCAAACACTATTATTGAGTTTCACTTTGCAAAAATGAACTAGTAATGCAAAGTCCTTGTGAGGAGAACGCAGAATATTAGAATATCAACTGGTCTAAATGTGTTCACTGCGCTTCTTGATGTCATTGCGCACTTCCAAAGTGGAGAATAGTTTAGGATGCAGGAGTATGAAGCTATTAAATTCTTACTAATAAAGAATCTATTATGGCTATATTTTCTTGTTTTTTCATTAATCTCTAGCTCGTCTAGTTGAAAACGATTACATTATTTGTTTTAGTTGGCTTGAGTTTGTGATGTTAGAATTGGGTTTAGGGCATTGCCGCGAAGCTGCATTATCTAGAACTACATAGTATCATTTACAGATTTTCGTTTGACAGTTGGCTACTTCATTAGTTAGGTTGTAGTTGAATTGTATTGGTAATTTTTTTATCCAATACTGATCTTAAAGTTGATGTTTCCCAGGCTATCCTAGCAATTTTAGATAGCCCCCTAAATAAAGCTGGAAGAATGCGAGCTTTGTATGTGAAAACAGAGAAGGGTGTTCTATTTGAAGTTAAACCGCATGTTCGTATTCCAAGGACATATAAGCGATTTTCTGGTATCATGTGTAAGTTGCGACTGATTCTAATCCAATCTATTATTTGTATTAGAAGGCTATGATAATATTAGTTTTTTGCATTTATGTCTCTAGTTATTCCATTCTGGGTTTCTCTTGCTTTCTAACACTCCTCCTAATCATTTCAGTGCAGTTGCTACAAAAATTGAATATTACTGCCGTTGGTAAGCGTGAAAAACTATTGCGTGTGATCAAGAACCCTGTAACACAGTATTTACCCCTCAACTCCCGCAAAATAGGTAAGCAATCCCTTTTAGAAGTTCTGATCTGGTGAGATGGCATCAAGCCCAAATGATAATTCTGCTTTCTTACATTTCAGGCTTCTCATTTAGTTCACAAAAATTGGTTGATATAAGAGACTACGTGGCTTCTGTTAATGATGACTTGAACATTGTTTTTGTGGTATGCTCCTTAATGTAACTTGGCCTTTGAAATTTTTGATGCACTTGATTCGATCTACAATGTTAACCCCACATGTACAGGTCGGCGCTATGGCCCATGGGAAAATCGAGAATGATTATGTGGATGATTTTATCTCGAGTAAGTTTTCTTAGTTTGCAGTTTACCCTTATTTTCTTTGACTGTGTATTCGTAGAAATTACAACAGCTATGAAGATATCAGGACTTGGCATTTAATTTTTCGTGCAGTTTGGCATCTTTGCTACTGCTATCTCGATGGGGGTGATGGTTGATGGTTTAGCATCTTACTTAGTATTTAAGGAATAGCAGTATTGTGTGGTGAGACTGGTGAATTAAGCTCCACAGCTATATGTAGCCAAGTAAAATCAGTAATGTCAGTTTTTCCTGGTCAGGGAACACCCTTGCATGGATACCAATTCTGATATTTGCATGTCCACTTGTTATGAGTTGGTATCAGAAATGTGTCTATCACGGTACCCAAACTAAACATTGGGATTCTTAGGAGTTTAAACATTATTAGAAATGTAAAACCCACATTTGATGGTAAAGAAAATTTCTTCTCTCACAGTTCGATGGGGTGGGGGGGGGCCGCCCAAACCCCATTTCTTATATGAAAATATTATACTAGTTGTAGCGCTTGGACAAACATTAAAACCCCGTATCTGCATAGATGAAGGTAGGTTTAGGATAGGTGTCGCTTTTGTGTCTATCTATCGATTTGCGCAGTTGGTGAGACATTTTAATATTCCGAGGAGCAGGTTGCAGTAAATATTTCAGATATTTTTTTTGCATTCATTAAGGTGCTGGGCATCTCCAATCTAATCCTCAAGTTCTTCCATTTCTTCATTTGACAGGATTCAAACATAGTTTTATGTTCTAAAAGTGGGTTTGGAGGAATTCACTATTCATATCAACTCCAACCCACATATCTCTATTTTCATCTCCACAAGTTTCCCTCCAATATTTTAACCTCCAAAACTCCCTCCGCTCACTTCCCTCCAAAAGTACTCTCCCTCCAATCATATTCCTTGCCATTTTTCGTCTCTAAAATTAAACCTTAAAACTTTCTAGACTTGACTTGTCCCTGGAAGTTTTGAACAGATTGGTCATAGCACTAGATGCTATTAAATTTCCCAACCTTTACTGCTTTGAACAAGTACATAAAAAATAAAGGGGTAAGAAAGGTGCATGTGGTGCCTAATTGTAGTAAACTTTTATTTATTGATTAAATTTTACTTAAATAATTCAAATATATATGTTTGATGATAGACTCATTTTAGAGATACCACTATTATGTTTCCAACGACACCAACTTTATAAATACCGAAGGTATAGACATTTTATCAAACTACAACAAAATGCACAACGGACATGGTATTTAAATTTAGAATCAAATGCTCATGAGGACAAAAGTGGCATCTGAAAATGAAAATAGTGAAATGGAGGAGATCCTCCATAAATTTTTTGTTACTCCAAATTTAGAGTATCAAATCTCATCCTCTCTCTCTCTCTTTTTATTTATTTATTTTTTTGATTAGTATCAAATCTCATCCTCTCAAATGGAGGATTGGTTGGATTTGCATTGTCCTCCAAATCTCGGAGAAATGGAGCATGCATTGGTCGGAGTATCAAATCTCATCCTCTCAAATGGAGGATTGGTTGGATTTACATTTTCCTCCAAATCTCGAAGAAATGGAGAAATAAAGCATGCATTGGAGATGCCCTAAGGTCGAAAAATCCGTTGACAGGTCTAAATATAGATTCTGCAGTCAATTGGCGGGAATGGGTTTTTGGGTGTGTGTGTGTGTGAGGGAGGGAGGGAGGGAGCCTTTCATTTTTATACCCATACACCAAAGTGTTAGTCTCCCAGTACAGCTACTGGAACTAGATATCCTTGAAATCGTACGTATTACTATTGCTAAACAATGAGAGAGGGAGGCCTTTCTTTTTTATACCCATACACCAAGGTATTAGTCTCCCAGTACAACTACTAGAACCAGGGATCCTTGAAATCAAGGGAGCCTTTCATTTTTATACCCATACACCAAAGTATTAGTCTCCCAGTACAGCTGCTAGAACCAGATATCCTTGAAATTGTACGTATTTATATACCCATGCACCAAAGTATTAGTCTCCCAGTTCAGCTACTAGAACCAAATTTCCTTGAAATCGTACTTATTTACACATGCTAAACAATGAGAGAGGGAGGGCCTTTCATTTTTATACCCATACACCAAAGTATTAGTCTCCCAGTACAGCTACTAGAACCAGGTATCCTTGAAATCGTACGTATTTACACATGCTAAACTATGTGACTGGGACTGAGGTGTCATTGAGATTTCATTCTTCTTTCCTTTCTATTGCCCCTGCGTAGAACGAGGAAAAAAATGAGATTTTTGCACGGAGTTTGCTTAGGATCTTTTGTTACTGAGTTTTCCTGTTATATTTGGGCAATTATTGATGGATGCTACCGTCAGTTTCTTCGGTTGCATAGCAGCAAAAAGGCGAAATTGTCTAAAATTAAGAATAAACGGATCAGCTTTGAGTACTCGTATCACCACCGCGTGAGATGGTTCATGTATCCATGTTGAACACTGAAATAACAAAAAATAGGAGTTTCGGAAGCAGAAAAATTCAAACATGTGGACATACATACTTCGAACATTAAACCAAGTTTCATGTAACTTAGGTTTCCGCTCACTTGCCCCAACCCTAACCAGAATGTTTAAGCAGATGGTAGTCCAAACTTTGGTGCTATGTTTTTTCCGTTCTGGTGTTCATTTCAGTTGCGATTTATAACTCAAGTATGACACATTCTTTCTTGTCTTTTCTTACAACAAATTTTCTATTCCCATCTTTTGCAGTTTCCGGTTATCCCTTGAGTGCGGCGGGCTGTATTGGAAGAATTTGTGGTGGTTTGGAGCAGAAGTGGAATATCTTGTAAACCCAGCAACCAGAATGAGGGTACCATGAACCAAGGATTTCTGGAAGTTTTGATAAATGGGAATACGCGTTTCTACCCATTTTCTAATCTTTTTTATTTTATTTTTTTGGTTTTGTTCCTTTTTTTTTTTTATAATTCTTACAGTAGGGATATTCCTCTATCTTGCACTTGTAATATGAGGAAGGAAACATGGATTTTTATTTATGGATTATCCATTTAAAAACAACTGCAAGAATTATTTATATGAATTATTTAAGTATAATCACGGTCATATCTGTTTGAGAGTTGATTTTTTTTTTAATTTTTTTTGACGAGCACAATAAATTGCAACCTAAGATAGTGTTTGATAATGTTACGCTTAATTGAAAGTAAATTCAACTTTAGCTAATGACAATTGTTTGAATTCGCTTTCCTCGTGAAAATAATATCTTTAGCATTAAGAGAGTTCTAATCAGAAAAATAACACATCAATGTTGAGTTGAGTTTTGTTCACTTTCTTTTCTATTGATTGAAAACTTGAAATAGTGTGATCTCATTAGAAAGTGATGTCATGTTTATCAAAAAAACGTATTGCACGGATGGGATCTATACCATTTCAACCAACTAGCACATCCTACATTGCATCATCGGGTGCTTATCACTCCACCACAATTCTCAACCCACCGCGGGAGCCAAGCATCCATCATTGCGGCCTCCAGGTCAGATCTCGATCCACAGAACGGAGAAAGAGTGTGTGTGTGGTTTTAGGGTTTTGAGACCCCTAAAAATCCAACATTTCAGGTGCAGCAAAAACCTATTCAATGGTTTTAGGGCTTTCAGCTAGGAGCACTTGAGGGGAAGGAGGGTAGAAAGAGCTCACTACAAGAAAGTCGGGATACGCCAGAGCTCAAAAGTTTTGGTAAAGGTTCACAGAAATGATGTTATAGACCTGCTTGGTCTATACCAGCGCTTGGGCAATGCGCTTGAGTAGAGGCGCTACTATAAGTCTATACCAAAATTTATATTTGGAAGCGCTTATATTTACAAACACTTTTTTCCCCAGCGTTTGGAAGCGCTTATATTTACCAACACTCTTTTTCCTAGCGTTTGAAAGCGCTAGCATAGCATAGTTTTTACCGGTGCTTGCAACCAAGCGCTGGTGTAGATTTTTTTTACCAAAAAAAATGCACAAGAGCCCCATTTCCTGCTACTGCCGGGTTTTGGATTCCCGACCTTTCCACCACCAAGAGCCCACACGTACCTTGTCCGACCACTGCACCAAACGTCATTTTGGTTATGCATTTGATAATATTTAATATATAACATAAGTTTATGCTCCCATTGAGATTTTTTTATATATATTTTATGTCCTATTTTTGTTCTAGTAATTTGTCAAAAGCATTATTTTCGTAGTTTTTATATTTGTATTTTACAGGATCTTCTCCAAGTACAACCACGACATCCCCAAAGAATGCATCTAATGGGAATATTACTTATTTCGACTGAGGCAAAATTTTAGAAGTATCCCAACCCACTCTAGAGTTTTTTATTTTTTGATCTAAACTGTTTATGTTTTACATATTACAGAGTTCATCATTCCTACCAAGAATAAAGTTAATCGGGTATCATTACGCACTTGATCGGACAGAAAAAAACCCATTATGTTAATGAAATTGTGTCTCAATAAAGAAGTTTTGTAAACCCAATTGAGATATTTTTTTTACGAGAACGATATAATCAACAAGAAAAACAAATCAACAGTTTGGATCGTCGTAGTTGTGTCGCGGTCAATGGCTCCCATATGTTCAAGTACATCACAAGACTTAGTTAACAATTATATTAAACATATAGAATTAAAAGGTCATTACCAACTCAACTTTTATAGTAGTCGATTTGAACCGTTAGGATTTCACGTCTCAATGATTCCATCATTGTCACCGAAGTCAGAGATCATCAGATATCGATGACCACCTGATCGAACAATATTTTATGCATCTCGAGGCGTTAAAGTATTAGATCGCAAGACCTGACCCCCACTAGAGTCTCTTTTTTTTTTTATCTGAATTGTCTATCTTTTACATATTACGGAGTTCATCCATTTTAAAAAGAATGTAGTTGATCGAGTATCGCTACATATTTGATCAGACGATAACTATCATCTAAAAGCAAATTGTATCCCAATCAAGGAGATTTCTAAACCTAATCAAGTCAATTTTTTATGAAAATGATTTAAACAATACGCACAACGAAATCAACAACCTCTAATGTTAAAATAGTTGTCTTATTTAGATGCGCTAAATAAACATACTGAAGATTATTAGCAAACGTAGAACATATAATATAATTAGAAATTGTTCCATTAGTGGCTTCTTCTTCTTTTTTTGGATCTATTCCATCGCTTTTCCTAGGTCGCTGGGAAATGGGGAGCCTATTCCAACGCTTTTTTATGGGCATTGGTAAATTGGGGCCTATTCCAATGCTTTTGCTTGGGCGCTGGGGAATGGTTGGCCTATTCCAGTGCTTTTGCTTTGGGTGCTAGAAAATCTCCATTCTAGCAGCGGTTAGAAAATGCGTTGTTGTAGACCTTCTATTGTAGCGCTTTTTGCAAGCACTGGTAGAAAAAGCGCTGGTGTTGAACAAATTTCTTGTAGTGGGCTTTGGCATAGAAGAAATGGCGCAAAATTTGGGTACTAGAAGTGGTGGACATCATTGATGATAAGGAGGAGATAACCATTGATTCTTTCTCCTCTCTCTATTTTCTGGTACTAGTGATGAGCACGTGCGTTGCACGTGGCACACTTGTGGCATGTAGACTATTTATAAATCCTGTAATATTTACACAAAACCAAACCTGTAATGAAAATTCAAAAATTTCCAAATAACAACATAGATGGAAGTGCACTCAAAGGATTCGTTTTGCTCTGGATCACTCATGATCAGCAGAAGAACAAAAAGAACACACCAACGCCTAAATAGTTGCAATGCTTTGTTTCCTATCAGCTAAGTATGGATTAGCCTTCTAATACTTTATATCAAGAATCTCTCAAACTTTTTGAAGGCATATTGACATAGTTGTTGGAGCAATGGATCTAGTATTCTTGGGTAGCAGTAGACTGAAGAGTTTGAGTTCCTTCTGAACATGACATCTAATGATCCTTGAGATAATCTTGTCGTCAAAAAATTGCAACCGGTGTTAATCTTCCAGCAAAATTTGTCACTATTTATTCTACGCAATGTAGCTCTTTTTTTTAGGAACATCCAACATCAAGCTACTATGAGAAACACTAAATGGGTGTTGGTTTACAAAGCTATCTTATCTTCGACTTACTGGGTGCTGGTTTGACAATCTTGTTGGAACAACAAGGTGGGCAAAATGAAATGCTTGTGATATGATCCTGCAAAAGCAACAAAAGGGTTGTTAATAAAGATTATTTTGACAAGGAATCTAAGGAAGAACTATATCGTGGATAAAAGAATTGTAGTAACAATACTGTAAATATAGTATTCCACAAGCATCTCTCTGATGTGAATCAATGGGAATCAGTAAGTCGGGCATTAAAGAACGCATGAACTAACAAGCAAAAGACAATTACTCATAGTTTCAAACCAATTCTAATGCACCTTATGCAATACAAATGCGGTGACAAACAGAATTTTAAAATACTTATGACATGCAAAAGTTCATTTAAGGGTTAAATTGAAGCACACCTAGCCATTAGTCAAAGGTGTAGAGGCTTCGGTCATAGCCTCGGTAAACACACCGGACCGTCCTCAGTTGTCGCTTAGTGTCGATCCGGTCTACGGGATTGTCCAGATTGGCCACGACCTAAATCTTCTTATCTTCTCATTTCGATATCAGGTCTCCTGTTATCACTTCGGTTAAATACCGAGGAAGACATTCCGTTAGGCCCTCCTGGAAGAATGTAGCGTGGCAAGAGGGGACCAGGAGCAGCATGTGGCAGATAGAGTCCTCTAGGCCAGGTCTGGCCATGTGCTCCGTAACCGCCTTATCCGGAGCGTAATTTGTGATGTCACCCGAGGTGGTTACCCGAGCGTATCCTTCACGCGCTACCTTAGAGGACAAGTAAACCTAGGTCTATAAATACAAGGGGATTCTAACCTAAAGAGGTATGCCATCTTTCCCTAACCCTAGATCTATACCTATCTCTGAGATCTAACTTGATCGTCGGAGGGTCACTGGGCTACTCAAGCCCCAGTGACTTGTTGCAGGTTCAGCGGCGGGTGAACGGGGCAACGGAAGGGGAATATCGACTCAGGTTAAGGTCCCGTCAAATCGAATCCCTACAATTGGCGACTTCGCTGGGGATCTAGCCGTCAATCCAACATCCACTTCTAACTTCTTTCTCCGACTTCATTCAACGTTCTTGAATCAAACATGGTGGAGATCGACGATACGCACCACGGTGGAACCGCCCACGGGCTCGGTTCCCTCGTAGATCACAGCCTGGCTTCCGGCGGAGCAGCCGCCCTGGGAAAGACCCATTTATCCGTCGGAATTGGCGCCGGAACGTCAATTCCAGAAGCAGGACCACCCTCCGAGCTCCACTCCTACATCCGCCATCTTGAGCGGAAAATCGACGATCTCACAACGGTGATGGAGCGTGACAGACACGTACGAGATGAGTTGGCGGAGATTAAACACCTCCTCCAAATTTTCCCATCTCATTCCTCAGGGAGTCGCGGCGGAAGGAAAGACCGTCACACCCCCCCTCGCAACCACGAAGCCAGTCACCTGCTAGAGCATAGACCCCGCCCTTCCGTCAAGGATCGTCTCGAGTCACCTAGAGCAGTGAACACTCAAGCACCGAGGGACACGTCGCACAGAGACCGTTCCCGCTTTCCTATGCAATTCTGAAGGAGACCTTTGGCCTTCGAAAGGCTCGGTGTTGGGAGCGTCTCTGGCTCCTCCACTCACTCGGTCCAGGTGGGCAAGGCAGGCCGGGAATCTACCCCTAGCCTCACAAGGGGAGCCAGGGGAGATGACGGCTTTGTGGAGATCCAGACCAGGGGATACCGTGAGCGCCTAAAGGGCTCCGGCCCCAGAAGCCCCATCGTCACAAATCCCCGCGCCGCACATAGCAGGAGCCCGATCACTAAGCGCCTCGAGCCTTCTGCCCGGGACAGCTACCGACTCCACCGCCAGGAGCGCTTTCCCAGAAGATCGGTTAGTACTACCCCAAATAAAAAGGAATATGAACGATTGGACAAATTTGTTCTCAAGAAGCGTACAACGACTGAGCGTCCAGACGGCCCTGACCGTTCGATCCGACCTCACCGCGACGCACGACTTACGCGACTCACGACCTCTCCCTTTACGAGAGAGATCGACTCGGTTACCCCCCCCCAAAGGATTCACCCAACCCAAATTTGCCAAATACGATGGCAAGACCGAGGCATATACCCATCTGGTTCAATATAAACTCGTCATGTCCCTGTTTCTTCAGAATGAACCCTCGGATGACGCCTTCTTGTGCAAAGTGTTCCCTGCAAGCCTCGGCAACCTAGGCCTCACCTGGTTCAATCAGCTCCCAGCTCGGTCAATTTCTTCATTCGATTCCTTCTGCGATGCCTTCATGGCCCGATTCGTAACAAGCAACAAACACGAGAAGGAGATCGACTCCCGCTTAGCCCTCCGTAAGAGGAACGACGAAATGCTTCGGCAGTACGCTGGCGTTACTGGGAACTGTTCAATGAGATAGAAGGTTGCGACGGCGTCATCTCTGCCCGAGGATTCAAGCTCGGTCTCACCTCCCAGGATAAGCAGGTCTATGACGACCTCGCTTGTCATAAGCCAAACTCTATGAAGGACCTTATGACTCGTATTGAGGGTTGGTGCCAGCTCATCGAATCTATGGCAGAGAGAGGCATCTGGAAGCCAACAAGCTCCAAGACACTGAATACCTCGGTATCCACGCCGGCCCCCGCACCTGTCTCGACGCCAAAGAAACAAGTCAATACCATCAAGCAGTCGCAAAGAAGAGGACCGAAGCCAAATGACTTCAATGCCGAAAAAATCGTTTTCACCATTCCTATCTACAGAATCATTGATCAGGTGAAGGATCAGCCCTTTTTCTCCTTCCCAAATCAAAAGCTAGGAACTGAAAATGGCAAAATCAAGAACCCCATCGTCCGATGCAGTTACCACAACGAGCAGGGTCACTTCACCACAGCTTGCAAGCCCTTCAAGGCATACTTGGAGCAGCTTGTTGCTGGTGGCCACCTCGGCAACTTTATCGATCACGAGAAGACCACGGCTAGGGCACAACGGACTGAAGCAAACATCAAGGAAGAAGTCCAGACAATCCATGTCATACACGGTCCCTTAAACCCCGAAGCCGTCTGCATCATCCAAGCTGATCTGAACGAAGCTTCCTCCTCCAAACAGGTCATGTTGGTTGGTCCAGAACCGAAGCGTCCCAGAACCGACAACGGTTCTAAATGGACCATAACATTCACCGAGAAGGATCTCGACCGCATCCAGCTTCCCTACAATGACGCCCTTGTGGTCACGCTACGCATCGAAACTTTCAACGTCCGTCGCGTTCTTGTAGACCAAGGCAGCTCGGCCGAAGTCATGTATTACTCTCTATTCAAGGAACTGAAGATCACTGACACCGACCTCCACCCCTCAGAAGTTCCTCTTATCGGCTTCAACGGAGCTCCTGCCTGGCCCATTGGCACAATTACTCTTCCTGTTCGTGCCGGTTCGGTGACTCTTGAAATGGAATTTGTGGTAGTTGACGTCCCTAGCCCTTACAACGCAATTGTCGGACGCACCTGGTTGCATAGGCTCAAAGCGATTGCCTCCACCTATCACCAAGTCGTCCGTTTCATTGGCACTCACGGGCACCAGGAAGACTTGTACGGAAACCAAACTGCGGCCAAGAAGTGCTACATCAATGCTGTCCAAAGTAACAAACAGACCTCCCGGATTAATCTCATTGAAGTCCCCAAGGCCCCAGTTTTGGAAGACGTTGGTAGATCCCCCGACGATAAAACCATAGAAGACATGGCCACCATCCCAATAACCGAAGACGGTTCCTGTTTCTTCCTTGTCAGTTCCTCACTTAGTGATACTGAACGGAATGACACGGTAGCTTTTCTCAACCGGAACATCGAAGTATTCGCTTGGACCCCATATGAGATGCCTGGGATCGATCCCTCCTTCATTTGCCACGAACTCAACATTGACCGAGCCAAACGCCCGGTCTTGCAAAAGGCGCGACGGTCCTCTCCTCATCATTCCGAAGCCGTTATTGAAGAAGTTAACTGACTCCTAAACACAGGGACAATCAGAGAAGTTCAGTACCCTAAGTGGCTCGCCAACACTGTCGTAGTCAAGAAAAAGAATGGCAAATGGCGAGTCTGCGTTGATTACTCAAACCTCAACGACGCCTGCCCAAAGGATTTCTTTCCACTCCCCCGTATCGACCAGCTCGTCGACACCACCTCGGGTCACGAGCGTCTTAGCTTCTTGGATGCCTACCGGGGCTACCACCAGATTGCCATGAGTGAAGGCGATGTAGAGAATACGGCCTTCATTACCCCCCATGGCATCTTCGGGTACATGGTTATGCCCTTCGGTTTAAAGAACGCCGGGGCCACTTTTCAGCGAATGATCACCAAGATGTTCGAAGCACTACTGGGCGACACTATGCTGGCCTACATCGATGATATGGTGGTTAAAAGTTTACGCGCCGGTGATCATTTAACTCACCTCGCCGAAGTCTTTGAGATACTCAAAAAACACAAGCTCCGCCTCAATGCCGAGAAATGCGTCTTCGGTGTCAGCTCCGGCAAATTTCTTGGTCACCTCGTCTCTCAACGCGGTATTGAGGCCGACCCTTCCCAGATCCTCGCTATTACTCAACTCTCGGCCCCCCACAACAAAAGAGATGTTCAGCATTTGACCGGCATGGCCGCAGCCCTGAACCGATTTATAAGCCGTTCCTCGGATAAATGCCAGCCATTTTTCGCACTCTTGAAAGGCAGTCGACGGAGCTTCAACTGGACAGAAGATTGCGACCGAGCCCTCCAACAACTAAAGGAGTATATCTCCAAAGCTCCCCTCCTCGTCACTCCTCGGGACCAAGAGGACCTGTTCCTCTACCTAGCTGTCTTTCATCACGCTGTCAGCTTGGTCCTCGTTCGCCAGGAGAATTGGGATCACCAGCCAATCTACTATTCCAGCAAAACAATGACTCCCGCCGAGACGCGTTATCTACCATTAGAAAAACTCGTCCTTGCCCTCATCTTAGCCTCCAGGAAGCTCGGTCTCTATTTCCCGTCACACCGTATCATTGTCCTTACTGAGTACCCTCTCAAGTCTCTCCTCCGGAAGGCCGACCTCTCCAACCGAATCTCACAGTGGGCCGTTGAGCTTGCCAATTTTGAAATCCATTTTCAGCCTCGGACAGCAGTAAAAGCTCAGGTGCTTGCCGATTTCATTGCCGAGCTTACACCACCCACTACAACCTCTTCGGCTCCTACCCCGAGCGCCGAGGCACTACTCCAGGCCAACCCTAGCACAGCATGGCAGCTTTTTCATGGAGACGTTTGGAAAATGTATGTCGATGGTGCTTCCAAAAGCCGAGGCGCCAGTGCAGGCATCGTCCTCCTCTCATCCTCCGGTGTCCTACACGAAAGCTCAATCTCCATTAACTTCCCAGCCTCTAACAACGAGGCCGAATATGAAGCATTAATCTCCGGACTCAAGACTGCCGACGCCATTGGCATTGAAGAGCTTGTGGTTTACAGTGACTCCCAATTAGTGGTTAACCAACTCTCCGAAGAGTATGAAGCTCGGGATGATCGCATGCGTACCTACCTCAGCGTCGCGGTCCAACTCATCCAACGCTTTAAAGCAATCAGAATCGAGCACATCTCTAGGGAACAAAATGCCCACGACGACGCCCTTGCAGGGCTCGCTTCGGCATTCTCATGTACTGGTCACCGATCCATTTCCTTCAATTCTATTGATAAGCCCAGTTTCGAGCTCGAAGATCTACAAAAGGAAGTACTCAACATAGAGCTTGGCCCAAGCTAGATGGACAAAATTGTCCTTTACCTGAGAGATGACTCCTTTCCAGCTGACAAAAAGGAAGCTCACCTCCTCCGAAACAAAGCCGCTTTCTTCTGGCTCAATCCCAACGGCAAACTTTACCGAAGATCATTTACCGAGCCATACTTATTGGTCGCACACCCCTATCAAGTCCCGGGCATCATCGAAGAGCTTCATGCCGGTGACAGCGGCTGCCACTCCGGTGGACGGTCCCTGGCCCACCGAGTCTTCACTCAGGGGTATTGGTGGCCGACAATGAAGAAAGACTCTGAGGAGTTTGTCAAGCGTTGCAAAAAGTGTCAGATGTTCGCTCCCATTATCCATCAACCGGCCCGGGACCTTTGCCCTCTCACCAGTCCCTGGCCCTTCTCCCAATGGGGCATGGATATCGTTGGAAAACTCCCAATCGCTCTGGGTGGATTCAAGTTCCTCCTAACCGTAACCGATTATTTCTCAAAATGGGTCGAAGCCGAGCTTCTTGTCACCATCAAAGAAACAGACGTCATCCGCTTTGTGTGGCGAAACATCATCTCCCGTTTTGGTGTACCGTTCGCCATAATTACAGACAATGGAAGGCAGTTTACAGGACAGAAGTATCGGGCCTTGCTGGACAAGTACGGCATTAAATGGGACACTTCCACTCTGGCTTACCCCCAGGGTAACAGACAGGCCGAGGCTGCAAACAAGGCTATTTCATCTGGACTCAAATGACGACTCGAGTCACGACGGGGAAAGTGGGCCGAAGAGCTACCTAGGGTACTCTGGGGCTACCATACTACTCCTCGGCGATCCACTGGTCGCACTCCCTTTTCCTTAGTATTTGGCATGGAGGCGGTCATCCCTCTCCAAGTCGGACTCCCAACAATGCGCACAGAAAACTTCGAAGAGTCGGTTAATAATAACAGCATTGCCTCAGACCTCGACCTAGCCGAAGAAGAGTGGGAAAATGCAAGGATCAAGCTCGCTTCATACCAACAGGAGGTCGCAAAGGGTTACAACCGAAGCGTTCGCCTCAGGTCGTTTAAGCCTGACGACCTTGTCTGGAAGAAGGTGGTGGAGAAATCCAAAAAGCGAAAGCTAATGCCCAATTGGGAAAGTCCCTACCGAGTCCTCAAGCACCTCGGGTCAGGAAACTACAAGTTAGAAAAGTTGGATGGTTCCCCTATTGCCAAAACATGGAATGCAAACAACTTGAAGAAGTTCTACGGATAGAGCTCGGTTACCGAAGCCCGCTTAGTCTTTATTATGTTGCATTTTCTTTTAACAAGTTTGGATGGCAATTCGCTTATGTATTGGCAGCATTTCAAGCTTAAATGAGAATTCCTTCTTTGGCTTTATTCGTACAATTTGAATGATTGTTTAAGTTATTTACTCGGTCCGTTCTTGCCCGGACCGTTTTATACCGACTTCAGGGATATTGCTCTCCCATAGGAGATACCCTCGGGCAAAATTCCCACCAAGTCGTCCAGGCCTCTTCGGTCGTCTGGATTTCTGGTCACTCGCTCTAAGGATACTTGGCATCCCACCGAGCCCCTTATACCGACCCACCAGAAGTTCCCCACTGCTCGGACTCGTTGTGTTACGAACCTATGGCACAAGCCATACCCTTTCGTATCCCCGGCCTACGTCCCCTAGCAGTAATACGATCTCGCGTTCACTCGCTAAACTCAATTCCATTAAACAAACGGGCGTACAAACCCAAAATTCATTAAATAATTACTTCTGATTCGGTCCCTACCGACCCTCTTTGAAGCAGGGGCTTCGGATCAAATCACTTTTTCTTGACTAAACATCTCTTTTACGATTGACAAAAGCTCTTCGGTTAATGCTTCGGTCAAACTTCTCTAATGTACTTTCCAAGTATCACCGAAGCAGGGGCATCATAGCCTAAGAAGCAAACCAATCATACAAGCATTTCAAAGATGACATTCAAAGACAAGAAAGCATTCATTCACAAAGCATTATGGGTTTCCAACAATCCATAAACAAAAAGTTACTGCTTCAATATCAAATATTTACAAACTCTGGAACAGCAAATTCCCTATGTTCGGAGCTGTCCAATTAAAAGTTACAGAATTCAAAGACAAAAATAAAAGAAGACACTATCCTAAGAGCGAGCTAGGTGGTCGAGCTGGTCCTCGGGCGCAGGGGCATTTGGATCGGCTTGGTTCCCAAGGCCCTGATCCTCTGGCGCAAACTCCACCACCTCCTCCTCTTCCTCTAGAAGGACAAGCTTCTCGGGAGGCGCCTCGGGGAGGACTCGGAGATCAGAGTCTTCGGGGAGGTCGAGCCTCTTCACCAAGGCTTCATGGCCATACCGAAGGCCGTCCAGGAAATGGTCCCGATGCAGCTCCACCTCAATCTCCCGAACCTGCTTTTTGTACTCTACTCCGGCTGCATCCCAACCTTCATCGTAGCCCTTCTTCCTCATGAAGTCAACCTCTGTGGCCTGGGTGACTCGTAGTGTGTTGGCATCCTCCTCGACCTTGGCGGCTTTGGTCTCTGCCTCCATCCTCTCCCTGTCGCACCTTCAGAAGTCCGCCAGGTAGAGCTTGCAAGTCTCCCGAGCCAATTTGAGGTCTTCCTCCTTCCGAGCCAGCTCCCGAGCAAGCTTGTCAGTCTTCTCTTCCTGCTTTTTGCATCGGTCATTGATAGCCAATGCCCGAGCTCCAGCCTGCAAACAAAAGATACGAGAAATTCAAGAAGTGCAAACTTTCGGATCAAAGAAAATGGGACGCAAACCATTAACTTACATTGAAGAGGGCCTGAGCTATCTCGGCCGTAATGTCCTCGGTCAAGCCGGTGACAGCCTGGGCGTCCCTAGGAAGAATGCTTCCTTAGAGCATTCCGAAGGCCACACCGAGGTTCTTGACGCTGTTGGCGTGGTGGATCGGCCGGCCAGCAAAATGCCAGAACTCGGGAGCCTAGGGGAGTTCCCTTGGATTGACCCAAGAGCCTTCCTCTGCTCCACCGGTTCCCCCCCGGGCTCCCCTTGTTCCTCCTCGATCAGGATCGTCTCCTGACCTTCTTCTCCGGCTCCCTCCTCCCGTCGAGTCCTCTTCTCCGGGGGCTCCTGCGGTGAGACTGGGGGCGCCCTTGAAGTCCCGGCACCAGGAGTACCGGGGACTGTCCCCCTGCCCCGGCCAGCAGGCCTTCGGCGCCTGAGGTTCAGCACCTCTCAGGTTCCAGACTTAAACCGGTCCTCTCCGACATCTCTCGATTGATTTCCTCTCGTATAACCCCCCGAGGCGCGAATGTGCTACCCTCGGCTTCGTCCTCTTCCGGCTCTCCTCTCCCCCCTTGTTGCTCCTCTTCCGGCTCTCCCTCCTTGGCCTCGTCCTCGGCCTGCTCGTGGTACTCCCTGCTGCCTCGGCTTCTTCTTCAGAAAGCTCGTATAGGTTGGGACGTACCCGAGTAGCTCTGGAGCGTACCGGCTGGTGATCGAGATGGCATAAGCAATTGTAATTCGGGCTCGGTCAGCTCTCCCCCGAAGCTGCTGAACGATTCCCTCAGCTGCAAGGCAAAATGAAACCAAGGGATTAGCATAAAGTACGCAGGGCATAATGAAAACATACAAAACATCTACCGAAGAATAAATTCTACCGACCAGGAGCCCCGGTCCCGAATTGCACTCGGGTAGTGGTATCAGCATTTTCCCCGGGCCTGAACATAAAATTGCCGGTCACCGAGATGTAGATGTTTGCCCACTCCTCAGAGTCAGGGAGTCGGTCGACGAGGAACGTATCGTACCCCGTCCTGCAGGAGAGATAGTATCGGTTGCTCTCCCGGTTAACTCCTAAGAGGTATACTCCGAAGTGCTTCTCAACACCAAAGGTTAGGTTGAACTGCCTCCTCAACTCAATGATGCTTGTAACGATTCGGTAGGAGTTTACTGTAAGCTGGGAGGAAGTAAGAGAAAGGGTCTGGAGAACTCGTCGGACAAATTGATGAAGGGGGAATCTAATCCCTCCCTCGGTTATTGCCATCAAGGGAAAAATCAATTCCCCTGGTCGGTGAGGAAGAGTCTTCGAGTTGTTGTCAGGAAGCAGCCGGACCTCTACGTCCGGAGGGATGCTGTAAACCTTTCTGAACTCGGCAAGGGCAGCCGGTGTCCCATTAAAGTATTGGCTCAAGTAAGGGCATGGCCTCATTGGCCTCCTTCGTCCCCGAACCTCCTCCGGGGCATCGGCGAATGGGCCCGGTCCGTGGCCAGAAGTACTTGGGATTTCCATCTCCCAAGAAGCGAAGGCTGTAACTGGGTGTGAGGCTCTAGAAGGGTCCGAAGGCTCGATGATGTCTAAAGGGATTCGGTAAACAGCCTGGGCATGACACTCCGCAAAGATCTCCTCAAGGTCAGCAGAAGTGGAGCTACTGGTACTGTCCGAAGAGACTTCAATAACCATTCGCTCCTACCTAGCAAAAAGAAGATGTGTGCAAAAACCCGTTAGCTATATGCCCAGGGAAAAGCAACATGACCTAGTAAAAAGGGGTGAAACGGTCGTCACTCTTCGGTATATTTCAGGGAATCTCTCCCCGAGAAAGGTTTCTGAGGCCAACAGTTGTTTTTATGGTCTCAGGTTGAAGATTGGCCTTGGGAAGAATATGGGCCTCGGGTTGAATTTGGACCTCGGTAAAACTTAGAACAGCGCAGAAAACGCCCGGCGCCGCCGCAGGTTGAACAACGGCAAGCGGCAGAACGGTTACGACTTGTAAAGAATGTGGAATACATTGAAGGAAACTCGAGGAAAATGATCAAAACGTGAAAAACAGCCATTTGAAGATCACCATACCTGAGTTTTATGTCGAGATCCGCGTCCAAAACGCTCAAAAACTCGATCGGAAGTTGGAAACAGATGGTGGCAGTGGTTCAACTTCAGAAGCAGAGGGAAAAGTGACCGTTTTACCTCTGTCTCCCCTATTTATAATGAAAAAGGTGAAGGGCTGCGCGGGAAACGAAGCATCGTGCACTGAATCGCCAGATCTTTGACACGTGTCATGATCGAACGGCCAGTATCAGGGACTCTGCACCGAGGACAGGAGCCAGATGTTTAGGCCTTAGGCGTGATGACGCGTGGCACCGAAGCGACGCTTCGTACCAATCAACTGACATGGCACGTGCCGAGACAGCCTTTCCATCCTGAGGTCTTGACAACCGTTGACACGTGGCTTCCACCACTGGCATGGGTCGAGTGAGATCTACCGAGGCTTGCGTCTTCATCAAAACTTGATGCTCCCCGTAAAGGGGTCAAGACCCTGGAGCAGGATTGCAAAGCCCCAGGGGCTTGAGGGTTTATTGTAGAGGCTTCGGTCATAGCCTCGGTACACACACCGGACCGTCCTCGGTTGTCGCTTAGTGTTGATCCAGTCTACGGGATTGTCCAGATTGGCCACGACCTACGTCTTCTTATCTTCTCATTTCGATATCAGGTCTCCTATTATCACTTCGGTTAAATATCGAGGAAGACATTCCGTTAGGCCCTCCTGGAAGAATGTAGCGTGGCAAGAGGGGACCAGGAGCAGCACGTGGCAGATAGAGTCCTCTAGGTCAGGTCTGGCCATGTGCTCCGTAACCGCCTTATCCGGAGCGTCATCTGTGATGTCACCCGAGGCGGTTACCCGAGCGTATCCTTCACGCGCTACCTTGGAGGACAAGTAAACCTAGGTCTATAAATACAAGGGGATTCTAACCTAAAGAGGTATGCCATCTTTCCCTAACCCTATATCTATACCTATCTCTGAGATCTAACTTGATCGTCAGAGGGTCACTGGGCTACTCAAGCCCTAGTGACTTGTTGCAGGTTCAGCGGCGGGTGAACGGAGCAACGGAGGGGAATATCGACTCAAGTTAAGGTCCCGTCAAATCGAACCCCTACAAAAGGGTTTTTTTTTTAAGGAGAGTTTCATAGATTCATGGTAGTAGCAGCGATCATCGGAAAATGAACTCTAAGGATCTTTTATTTGCCAAGAGATTTTAAATAACATTAATAATTATACCTTTATGTATGTCCTTGGCCACCAAACACTCATTGATGCAATAATTGAGGTGGTCAAGATCTGATTGGACCTTACACCACTCTCCTAACTCAGTTTCGCTGATCAAAAGATGTGAGACTCTGGTAGCACGTGAGGTTTAGTATTGTACCTGAATGGAGTGAATAAAAACAAAAGAGATAGGAAGCTGTATAAGTGATATCGAATAGATGCTACAACATATAACTCGCCTTCAACGTGTTTCATCTCCTAGATTACCCTCCTTCTACTTACTTGATTGATCACGTTGACATAATATGCGGCAACCAGTGACAAAAGCAAGGCTTAAGGTGGGGTGCCATGACCCCACCTTTATGCCAGTAACACTTTAGTATATTATATAGATGGAATATATCATATAATGGGACAATTTGACATCATGACACCCTGTTTGGCTGACTAATATGGAGATAGGTATAGGAGATTTGTCTCATAATCAACCTTTTTACGTTTCGATCAATTAATTCCTTTGCAGTTTGGGCCTCTAATATGTGCACTACCTATTGTCATGGTCTTCACTCTTCACCCAACCAATTATAAGTAAATGAGAAGCTCTTCACAAGAAATAAAATTACAGGGCCAATTACTTAAAAAAAATGCTTGTTAGTGTCGTGAGTCGTTTCGAAGCATCAACACACATAGATACACATCAGAGAGGAAGACTTCAGAATTCTATCAACTTGAAATGATGAGCAATTGTACCAATTTTTTATTCTAGGAGAGAGAGAGAGTTCTTGTATGTCCGGGGTGATTATTTCAGTATGGTTTGATCCTGAAACACCACGATCTTCAATTAAGACCATCCTTCTGAACAATAGTGTGCCAATTTATATTTGCACATGTGGAGTGAGATTGGGCTACGGCGTGAAAACCTCATTTATCAAACAAACATTTTGTCAAACAGTTTGTGTGCAAAAAGTATAGTGAATATGGTGGACGATAATACCTGATTATGTCTTTGAAAGGGGGCAAGGGGACAACGGTTCAATTAGAGGCAAAAAGGAAAACTGAATAATTATCTTTCTTTCGTTTGGATTAATTTCTATTTGGCAGTGACAATTGATGGCGGTAAGAGTCGGTATGATTTTGGCAATTGGATCTCTCTGCACAAAAGTACTTCATCGGCAAGCCGAGAAGGCGGATGGGCTCGTGGTTTTGAACTTTCTGTTGACAACTGGAATTCTACGGAGTAGATGGATGGAATGGTGAAGCATTTCGGAAAGTAATTTTTTCTTCGGCGGCAAGTGGCCTCAGTTGACAAGGGGTGTCACCAAGGGGTATAACTTTGTCGTTGGCGGTAGCAATTTTTCTGTTCCGGAAGTTCGTTCGACATTATAATATTATATTGTTTACCAAGGGACACTTGGCAATTGGCAAATAAGGAAAGGGTTGTAGGACAGGAATTCACCAAAATTCTTGGGGGCATTTGTGGAAATCAAAAAGTAGGAAATATCTTCGTACTTTTAAAAGAAGTAGTATAGATAAGAGGAAGAGTAATGTCCACCCTCTTTTAAGGAGAGTAAAATTGTTCGGACGGTTAGATGTTGGGAAAGAGCATCCAACTTGTGAATGAAGAATGGTCACGATAATTCCAAGTGACTCTAGCACTCCAAATTGAGAGCACTGCTTGCACGTAACACACTTCATGCAAGTAGATAGTCGAGAAGCCAATTACAGCGTAAAAATCGGTAAGAGAAAATGAAGAAAATAATGCAATCGTGGTTATTTTAACGTAAATTACTTATACGCAAACAAACCACCACCGGACTAAACTCCTACCTCTCCACCCCCTTCGCAAAACCACTGCCACCGAACCTTAACAAGCAACCAAATCACTTAATCAAACGTCGAACCCCAACAAGCCAACATCCAGCAAATAAGCACCAAACAGCCACATCAGACGAGGGAAAATTCATCAATTTAATGGGGTTGCTTCATGCTCGGGTCAATTTTAATTCGTTAGAAAAAACTCTAGAGCCACAAACCAGAAGTCCAAAACACACATATATATACATTCATAAAGAATAGGTGTGTTGTGCGTGGGCCCGGCATGCCTTGTAAGTATCCTGTTTCGAAAGTAATGTTCTCTTTCAGCCCTTCTGAAAATAAATATCCGATTTAGAAAGATGGAGCATCCGCTTGGAAAAATTTATATTCTTGTGTCTTTTATAGTATTCATTAAGAGCATCTCCAACCCAACATTCTCAATTGCTCCATTTAAGAGGATTGAGTTAATAATTTTCAATCAAAAAGTGAATATAGAGAAGTTTACATTTCATACAAACTCCAATCACAAATCTCATTTCTCACTTTTTCTCCTATCATTATTCACTCTCAATGCAAATTTAATATTTTTTGCATTTTATATTCAAAAAGTAGTTTTGGAGGATCCTCTATCTTTTTTTCCCATACTCTATTTGTGGAGTATCAAATTTTATCCTCCAAAATAGAGGAGGAAATAGAGTATGGGTTGGAATGAGGATTACCTCCAAAATAGATAAATAGAGGAAGAAATAAAGGATTAGAGGATGGGTTGGAGATGCTCTTATTAATCCTTTATTTATTTTGTTATAAGTAGCATATAAGTCAAATTAAGTTTGAACTGAGGCCTCCCATGAGTACTTGTGCCGCTAGGTTAAAGTCCGTTGACAATTTTTATCAACCTTTTCAAGTAGAGATGAGAGTGAAGACGGAAGATTTGTGTCTCGACCAGAGGACGGTCTAGCTATGATAGAGCTATTTCTCACACCGGTTTAACCGGTCTACTCACATTTTAGTTGAGTGGCTGCGATATACTAAGGGTTTGTTTGTAAAGGAAATGAGATTAAACCTTTTCTTTCGGTCTTGCTAACCACAACTCACTGGGCAATAGACAATATGAATATAATAATGCCAAATGAGTTATAATTTTTGTACATTCATTTATGGTTATTAATATACTTTCAAATATTATCCATTGCCTAAAGAGCTGTGCTAAGTGTTTCCATTTTTTTCCTTATTTGGTTTGAAAGGAAACGGATAAACAACAAAACTAAGAGTTAAAAACAAGAATTTTTTGCCACTGTAAAAATTGTATTTTAATTATTTTTCCTTTCGCCATGCTCCAAATGGCTCCGACGTGGCATCCATGTCCATATTTTCTATCAACCGTTGGATTTTTTTAAAATCTCAACCATTGGTTGAACCCCTTTGCAATAAGTATGGTCTTACATTGTAGTGGAGTAATTTTTATCACAATAAATGGTAAGTAAAGCCAGTTAAATGATAGTAAGTAAAATTGCAATTTTTTTGCGGCTATATATCATCGAAAATCCTATTGGTACCGATGGTACGGTAGGGAAAATGCACAGATGGCCACCAAATGGCCGTCTCCAGCCACCGGACGGCTGATCCGATCCGTCCAAAAATTTTAAAAAATAAAACTGAGTGGGCTTTTGCGAGAATCAATGGCATCGGATGTGTGTAGGGTACTTGATCTGAGCACCTCTTTTTCGTGTATATACACATATATACATATATAGACGAAAAAGGGGTGCTCGGATTAAGTACCCTACATATCTCGGATGCCATTGATTCTCATGCAAGCCCACTCGGTTTTGTTTTTTAAAATTTTTGAACGGCTCGGATCGACCGTCCAGTGGCCGGAGACGGCCGTGTGATGGCCGTCGGTGCATTTTCTCTACGGTACCATTGGTACCAATAGTAGTACTCATATATCATAAAACACACATTCTTTCTCTTTTAAATAATTTTGATGTGGAGATTTAATAGTACCATTTTTTTCAATTAAATAAAGAGAGCATCCATGCCCATCAAATTGGCTCCAAAAACAGGCCGTAACTTCCAAAACCTAAATTGCGACATCCACAAGCGACCATAAACCCCAAACCGCCGCCGAACCCTCTTACCCTCACGGCGCCCCCCAACACCCCCTCTCTCTCTCTCTCTCTCTCTCTCTCTCTCTCTATCAAGCTCGTCTCTCTCCCTCTGTTCTGCTATAACAAACTATTGGTTGTGCTGTGTTTTGAAAAAAACATCACCAGAAGATGTCTACCCAAGGGGGTAACTTGAAGTCGACAGCCATAAATGGGGTGAAGATGTACACTATTTCTGGCCAACACCGTTCCTTGGCCACCTGGCTTGCTCCCAAGAAGCTCAGAGCTCTTCGCAAAGATAAAGGTACCCAGCACTTTATTGTATTTATTTAGACGATTACCATCCCTTCCCCTTGATTGCAGGCGTGTATCTATCTGAGTTTTCTAACTGATTGGCATTTCATTGCGTTTTAGAGGTGAACGTGTTCTAATGTAAATTGGCTACATAACTCCATTCCTAGACTCACGTATCAGTATGTTTGGGTTATTGATGGGTTATAATGAATTAGAGTAAAAGAAGGGTTGTCGATGCTGCTCCATCGGTTCGAATGCAGAACTTTTCCCTCATTTAAATGCAGATACAGAACTATCAGAATTCGTATGTTTAAGCTACGGTCATGCTAACAACAACCAATGTTGGTGGCAGTTGAGGTGCAAATAATGCCAAAATGCACTTCATAGTTCACTCTTTTCGATTCACTTCACCTATTCTTATTGAAATTAAGTAATTAACATACATTTAGGCATTTTTAAACGTGTGTTTTGTATATTTTGAAGTTTAATGATTCTAAGCCTTGATGATAAGCACTTGTCAATTGACAAATGAGCCCGTTATGTATGGGATCTTGAATTGGATTCGGGTGCTTATGCAAGGACAGGCACAATATCCTGACTTTGGGGTGCGAATGTATTTTGAGTGGCAGATTATGCTTGTCAGATTGATTTTGGGATGTCAGCTGCTACATTTTTCAAAAAACATGGAGTGGCAAACCTGTATAACATGAACAAATTTGTAAACTATGATCTGTAATAATTGGATTCTGCAAAATTAGGGATAGGGCTGCTCGTGCCAGCGCCCCTTATCCATTGCTGGCGTATGTGACATTCAGACTCCCTAGTTGTTGTGCATCTTTACCTATTTTATAGTTTACCGGAGTGACTTTCAATTGTTCTTCGATGTGGTATGGCCTATTCTTGTACAGAATGTATAAAAAAAGGTCAGTCATATTATTGGAGCAACAATGATAACGATGGAAAATGGTGCTATACATCTTCGAATTTGGATATTTTCATTGTCACCCAACTACCCAAGAATAGTTATTTGCTACGTGCTTTGAGTACCTTCTTGTTATTTAATCCGAAAGTGGTCGAATTGGTTTTCCAAAGCTGGTATGATTGGCAACTTGATTACGGGCTTGCAATAGTTTTGGTGTTTTTTGTCGTTCAACATTTTAAGTTCGTTCATTTTACCCTGGGATGTGCTTCCACAAAAAACTTTATCACGCATAAGTTGGAACTTTAAGCTGCTTCCATTTACGAATTTATTGATGTTCTCGTTATGGTAGATTATATGCAAAGGGTGGATTTGGTCCAGGATCTGAGATTTGAAACAGCGACAAGTAGAATCAAGGCAACTCCTGATGGGGAGTATCTTATTGCGTCAGGTGCTTTGAAACAGTAAACTTACACTTCCAGCTTATCGTGTTATTGTCACAACCATGTACGGTTGTCCTTATTTCTATCAATCATCCTTTATTCTCGGATTTCAGGTATTTATCCTCCACAAATCAAGGTATATGAGCTGAGGGAACTTTCGTTGAAGTTTGAGCGGCACTTCATTTCAGAGATAATTGACTTTGAGGTACCTTCCCTTCTTCTGTATCTGGGACAGTTTAGTCACCAAATTTTTTATGATACTAGTTGAAAAGATTAGGCTTGTAAGAGGCTACACATGCTGTGCAAGGAAATACAATATAGCTGTTGAAAGGACTTGTCATTGTGAGCTTTCGTTATGGATGGGAATTTTCATCCATTTGTTCCTATATCAACCAAGAAGCCGGCTTACGGTAGTAAGTTCTATACATGTACCTTTGTCAAGATGTAAACAAATTCAAGATCTCTAGATCAAAATGTTTGTCGCCCTATAAGCCATACCCGCGGTCCTTGTCTATTCGTAGTTCAAGAAACAACCTCACTTACCATACTGTTAATACGCATAGACTTCCTCCTGAATACCTTGTGAAAGGGCAAGGATTTACTCCTTTTATTAGAGAACCCCATTTATTGCTTGGTTTTGGAATGATGCTTAATTTGATTTATGTTTTCTCCTCTATTGTGCAACAGGTTTTGGGTAATGACTACTCGAAGATGGCATTTCTATGTGCTGATCGATCTGTTTGTCTACATGCAAAATATGGGAGTCACTATAGCTTGCGGATTCCAAGGTCTTTCTTTTGCCCCTTTCAATGAGCACTTCTTTTTGTGTGTGTTTTTTTTTGTCTCGACTTTATGAGGTTTACCATTGTTTGCGTCTCTTCGGTCGTAATAGAAGTCAAGTCCATAATAGGAATTTTTTTGTGTCACTAGGCAAGCATTTTGTTGGTCTTATCTCTCCTCGTGCCAGCACATTCCTGTTATTGTGTTGTATTATTTAGGGAGAGAAGTTTTTAGGGTTAGTAAGTTTAACACTAATATACGCGTGACATTAATATCTAGAGCAGATTAATACGATACAAAGACCTAACTACCTCTAACTGTATTCTAACCAAAGTTTTTAGAGGCAAAAGTGCAAGGCGAGTCTATAGACCTCTCATGAGGCGAGGCGTAGGCCTCAAGGTGTTGAGGCATTAGTCTTTGAATATTTTAATGAAATTAACTAAAAATACCATAATAATAGGGGATAATGTTTGCGCCATACAAAGGTGTCTCAAAAAAAAAAAAAAGGAGAAGTTAATTGTAGGTAGAATTCACAAAAAAACATGTTTTAGTGTATTAATTGATCCAACCTTTGAAAGCATACTAAATTGCCTCACAAATATGCGAAACCCTGGCGTCTTTGCCGCAACAACTTTAAATGAACTGACTCTTTCCTTACAAAAGGAAAAGAACTGATGACTCTTCTGAGACGTTCGTCTCCATCATTTGGGAGAAAAATGCGTGAAAAGCATATTCTTCTGTATGGTTCCAACGGATGGGCGAATGCTTTTGTGGTACTCTACCTAATTATCAACACCCAAAGGTGTTTTTGCTATGCCTTTGCCTCGAGGTGCCCCCCACAACTGCCTTTGAATTATAGATTCTAACACTCCCCCTCGAGCTAGAATATAGATATCACAAAGACCCAGCCTACTACACAACAACTCTAGATGCTTTTTGAACAAAGATCTGGTGAAGCTAACTGAGTTCCTGTAGATATAAAGGGTAGCCAACAATCCATTATTCACCTTTTCTCGAACAATATGATAATTTACCTATCCTGGTTCTCTTAGGAAATACCAGATTTGAAGCTATATGGTTTGCTCCCTGGTTATCCCCATACATAGGTATAGGCAATTGCACACCACACCCTAACTCCTCAAGTAAAGCCTGTACCCATATAATCTCACATGTACTGTGAGCCATAGTTGTCAAGGGTGAAAGGCGCACCGAGGCACAAAGTTCTGTTGGGCTTGAGGTAGTGTTTTAAATGGCAAAAGGCGCATTGAGAAGCCAAGGTCCCCTAAGTATTAGCGCAAGACGCAAGGTGAGGTGCGCACTTTATTGACACGAAGCACAAATATATATTTTTTGCCTGGCAGCAAGGCACAATTTATTCGAACGAGTTTAAACACAAACACTTATAAAACTTTCAAATGTCATAAAACATAACAAACACAATCACTTATTTACAGATGTCATCTACGATGAACAAATAGAAAAGATACAATAAACGAAAAAATACCATAAACGGTAAACAGAGAGGTGGAAACAAAATCCGTAAAAAAATAGCACCAGGTGAAAAAGAAAAACAGATCTGGAAATTATTCGTGAGAAGAAGAAGAGGAACTGGAAACAAAATTTGTAAAAAAAAAAAAATAGCACCAAGTGAAAAGAAAAACAGAGCTGTAAAAAAAAAAACAGCCGGTGGAAGGAAGAAGAAGAAGTCCTCTCTAGGTTGAGATTGATTTACACAGAGATTAGGCGCTGTCGCGTTATGATCAATCCTCTCTAGGTTGAGATTGATTTACATAGAAGAAAGGAGAAGGAGAAGGAGAAGGAGAAGAAGATTAGGCGCTGTCGCTGAGACTGCTGAAGAAGAAGAAGAAGCGCTGTCGCTGAGACTGCTGTTATGATCAATCCTCTCTAGGTTGAGATTGATTTACATAGAAGAAAGGAGGAGGAGGAGGAGGAGGAGAAGGAGAAGGAGAAGGTGAAGAAGATTAGGGGCTGTCGTTGAGACTGCTGTTATGATCGATCCTCTCTAGGTTGAGATTGATTTACATAGAAGAAAATTATTCAGCGCATCACGAACCTTTTTGCATCATAGATCTAACGGCCGAGATCGATTTTGGCTGGAATATCAAAAGGCAATTGCCTCAGTGCCATGCGCCTTGGCATGAGCTTCAGCGCCTTTAGTGCGCTTTAGTGTTCTGCGCCATAGCCCACCCCCTCGAAGCGCAGCCCTTGCACCTTGCCTCGCCTCGCCTCAGCGCCGTGGCGCTTTTTAAATCACTGGCATGAGGCGAGAGGCGTAAGGCGAGGCATGTGCCTTTTTGAAGAGAGGCGCACCTATGCGGAAAAATAATTGTGTCATTTGCGCTTTTTTGAAAGAAAGCACGCTTCTTGATCGATTTGGAAGAAGCGCTCTTTTTTGCGCCTTTTTGATTTTCTCGCCTAGTCACTTTTTTGCTCGCCTTTTTCAAGTCGCCTCGCCTGGGGCCAGCAAGGCGCTGGGGTTGCGCCTCGCCTCACCTCGCCTCTGACAACTATGGTGTGAGCCATGGCTCTATACTCTGCTTGTGTGTTGGTCCTCGCAACAATCATTTGCTTTTGTCTCTTCCAGGCAGTACCAGGTTGTTGATTGCCTATTAGATGGTGCCCAATCAGTATCGGTAAAGGGTTAAACACGCAAATGCCTATTAGACCTGTAAAACAAACCACGTCTGGGATTAGCCTTAAGGTACTTAAAATGTGCGGAGACAAGCTTCCCAATGTGGTAGACGAGGAGCATACATAAATTGATTCACCGTACTAACAAGAAGTGAGATATCAAGACGTGTGATGGGACGTGTGATGGTACGATAATTTAGCTTGCCAACCATGACAATATTGGTCCGGATGAGGAAGGATCTCCCCCTGATCACCACAAAGTTTTACATTCTGATCCATAGGAGTCTCTACCGGCCTTGATCCCATACACTAGTCTCCTCTAGAATGTCCAATGCAACTTACCCAAGTCTTTGGTGTGAAACTGTCGTTGTAAGAACTCTCTTCTAACATGTTCTATTTAAACGTCAAGTATGAACATAAGGCCAAGGGACAGTTGATAGTAAAACATGCTCTTGTTTGCATCAAACTAGTGAAATTGTGCTGTATCTGTTTCGGCTGCAGCAATCTTTGTGCTAATATTTTAACATCTATACATAGGATTATGAAAGATTTGGAATTCCAGCAAGTGGATTAGGATGGTGACGTTCTTCGTCCATGTCCACACTCCACACCAATGGCAACTTATGCTAAGGTTATCTAGTTTTTCATCAAAGAAAAGGTGAGGTTTAGAGTATTGAAGTCAAGAAAGCAGTAAAATTTCAATTCTTTTCCAATAACAGATAAGGGGAAGAAGTTTGACCAAATGAGATACAGGATGGGGCTGGATAAGAGTATATTTGGCTGCTATTAGTTTATGTGTAGCTTTTCATGTACTTGTATTGGAATTTCTAGCTCTCGATATTGTAGTATAGTTTTCCTTTCTATCAGTGTAGTTTTGGTGCAACTGTGCAAAAATTAAGCTTACGTTCACTATGCTTTTGCCTTAAGACCTAATTGTAAAGCGAGAGGTCACGACCTGAAACGATGCAAGTGCTCTACCATTGCAGCACTTTGGCGCTGGTTCGAATTGCATGAATCAGCCTCTACTCGGAAGAGTAGATTGTCCACCTACTATCCCTCCAAGACCCAGTTGCTAGCGTAAGCCTTGTGGACTGGTGAAGATCTGTTCCCTCATTGCCAAATTGCAGCTGCCTCAGTGAACTTTTCGATACTTAAGTTCGTAACGTCAATTTCTTGGATGACTAATGGCATTTCATAGAGGCTATAGCTAAGTGGACAAAAAGAACGCTTCAGCTGGAGAAAATGAATTCATGTAGTTGATGCCAAGTAATTGAGATTAAAGTCTTGTTGAGTGGATTGGCGAATGAGCTGGCCTTTTGTTGTTCTTTCCTTGATAGCCTTCTTGATGTTTGATTCACCAGAGGTTTGTAAATCATTTGAGCAGGGCTAGTTAAATCATAGATTATGATTGGACTCTTATGAACTGAGTATTAGAAACTAAGTCTAGTTCTCATTTCGTTTTAGTGGTTAGAGTAGTGTACAGATCACCTGAACATGTGTTGCGATGCCCCTCTTGGTTCCCTCCAAATGCTGCCTTGGCTGGATCATCTCTAGTTCTCTACTTCTGAATAATGGTAAATATTACATGTATCACGCTATCCGGCACAAGGTTACCTGGAATGTGGATCGCTGCGGTACGAGGAGCAGAGTGGGAAAGGGAATGTAGCTGCCTACCCCCTTCGGAATATGGTACAGTAGGGGTAGGCTCATTTGGACCGCACATTCGGAACAGAATACGTTAGGTCGAACACGGAACTTTTTTGGATCTTCATAACATAATTACATGTTATACATACTGTTGTTTATGTAGAACAGTATTTATAAGCTAACAATCAACGTTTAGTTTCGTTCTTTTTCTTTTTCCTTACCGTACACATCATGAGTGGTTACGTGACAGTGTAGAACAAAGTCCAAAAAATTAATAACAAAATAAACTTAAAATAACTTAGAGGATGCTGAAATAAAGGCGTTATACTTTACTGTTATTTAGGTGAGAATATCCGGCTTCCTCCCTGTGTGTAACCTTTTCATATGAAAATATTTCGAGAATGTAAATGCAAATGTGAAGCTAATGTAACTTGAGAGACTTGACCCCAAGACCTGCGAGAATCCGAAGCTTTGGTGCCATTTCCGATCACCATTTGGGCCTAAAGCTAAAGCTTTTAGGCATATGAACCCAACAATGGATGTTTGTTTATCGAGCTATCCACCAGCATCATCGGTCCATATGCTTTTTGTTCTTTTATTTTGCCTTATCCCACTTTATTAAAGTTAAGAACTGTATGTTGCCCTGAAGTTTTGTACTTGACTGCTTAACACTTGCATAGAAGGGTTACCTGTTATGCTGTTATCTAGTGTCTTCAGTTTCTGCATTCTGTAACCTGTTCTCTTTGTAATTTATTCTTTTTCTGGTGTTTGTTTAACCGTGTGTATGTCTGCTATAATATTAACAGGATGGGAAGGGATATTGCATATGATTGCTGGTCATGTGACTTGATTTGTGCTGCCTCTTCTCCGGATGTATACAGAATAAACTTGGAACAGGTTTTTGGCTGTCCTTTGTCGTAGTTAGTGTTTTTTTGTACGATTCTTGTCTTTATAGGAGTAAGAGATAAATAAGGAAGCTCTCTTCAATGAGAAACCAAGCAAAAGGAGGGTTAATTATTCGTTGCTCTCTATTGCTTCAGTATTTGTGTTTGGGGTGATAACTATTGAAAAATAGAACAGGAAAAGGAGAAGGGAGAAAAGGATAGAAAAGAGAAAGTAACCAATTTTTTATAGGAGCGAATAATAATAGATATAAGCCTCTGCCACTACTCAGAGTTGTTATGATACTATTATCAGAAACTGTAGTTGTTACGGAGCTCTATGTCGATTAGTATCTGCAATTTCTACAGCAAGTGAAAGTTTTGCCAAAGTGATCTGCCTCCAGCATTTTTTTTCCTTTTTTTCTACCTTCTTGCAGTTACTTGGGGAATGCCTTCTGCTTGTTAAAGAAAAATATAATTTTCATGTGTCTGAGCACTTGGAACACGGGATTTTGTCCAAGTGTTCAACCCGATAAGCTCCTGTTCACCTGGTTGGCAGCTTGAGACCTGCTGCCCTCTTTCCTTCCCCTAGAATAGGATGGTGTAGGCAGGGCCGGCCCAAGGGTTTTGGGTGCCCAAGGCCAATAAAAAAATTTGTGCCCTTAAAGAGTTAATACTTAACAATTTTTACAGTAACAATCACAATATAAAAAAGCCAAACCAATATAAAGTTCTACTAATCATTATATACGAACACAAAATACAAAGTCTCCAAATAGGTAAAAACATATTATCTCAAAAACACATGAGTCACTTGAATATTACTCGTCTTGCATTTCTAGAAGCAAAACTATCAATTAAATTAGTATAATCCACCTCTTTCACCAAGTCATTTTCAATTGATAACATGGCTAACCCATTTAGTCTTTCTTGTGACATGGTTGATCGAAGGTAATTTTTGATCAACTTCAACTTCGAAAAGCTTCTTTCTCCCGAGGCAACACTAACCGGTATAGTCAAAAGCACTCTATACGCATTCCATGTATTTGGGAAAGAGTCCGCCATAAGTTTGATAAAATTGAGCACTTCAATTGGTTTATGCACTCCCCTTGGCAATACTTGTTTCAAGCATTTCAACTCTACAAACAACTCTCTCCCATCAATATCGGAAACCCCGCCATGCTTTAAAACTTCTTCAAGGTTGGTACAATGATTTTTCAAGCATTCATCACTCGAACTCGCCTTTTCCAAATCAAACAAGAAACCAAAATTCTTCTCATACACTTCAAATTGTTGGAACCTATCTTTGAAGGAAGAAAGAGCTTTATCCACAATTACCAAGAAGTAATTCACTTTCATTGATTCTTCAGCAGAGTGTGTCACCTCGTCCGCAACATCTTCATCAAATTGCTTCTTTCTTTGAATGATGCGCTTTTCAACAAACTTAGGTTCAATCCCCATTTCATTTGCCATTTCCGTAGCATCAACCATTGCCTCCGCAAAACCAACTTTTCTGTAGTTCTCAAAATAATCAATCAGGCCTTTTAACTTCTCGATAGCAAGGTATATGCACATGTCTTCACTTTGAAGAAACTTGCTCACAATGTTAACAGCAAACAACAACTTGTACCAAATAGCCATGGCAAACAAGAACTCAAAATTCTCAAGTTCGTTCTTTGCAAGGGATTTAGCTTCACTTTGTGCTATCGACTCTGTCGTTGTGTCATTCGCCAAGTCTACCAAAGCATCTCTTAGTTTTGAGGGATTGTATCTTATCGGCTTGATGCTTTCAATGCGACTTTCCCAACGTGTTTGTGACAATGTCTTAAGCGTGAGACCCTTCACATCTTTCAAATTGTCCTTTAAAATTGCCCACCGTTGGACTGAAGAGGAAAACAACACATATAGACGTTGTACCACTCCGAAAAATGTTTTTGCTTTAGAACAAGAGTTGGCCATATCACAAAGAACAAGATTGAGACTATGGCAGCCACATGGGGTATAGAATGCTCTTGGATTTACTTCAAGTACCCTTGTTTGCACACCCTTATTTTTCCCTTTCATGTTAGAGCCATTATCATAACCTTGTCCCCTTAAATCACCAATATCAAGTTGAAGGCTAACTAATACTTCTTGAAGTGCACAAAATAGCCCCAATCCCGTCGTGTCATCCACCTTCAAAAATTCTAAAAAGAACTCACTCACCTTCACCTCTATTGGACTTGTTGAAATATCCACACATCGTATGACAAGGGACATTTGTTCTTCATGACTTACATCCGGGGTACAATCAAGTATAACTGAATAATATTTAGCGTCTTTGATTGTTGCAACAATTTTACTCTTCACTTCCGCCGCTAACATCTGTATCAACTCGTTCTGGATTTTGTGACTGAGATAATGGTTATGAATCTCACCCTTTTCAATTCGCCTCAAGTGCTCTTGCATTACTAGATCAAATTTTCCCATCATTTGAATAAAACATAAAAAATTCCCATTATTCCTTTGGTAAATCTTTTCATTTTCTCCACGAAATGGTAGATTATTCTGCGCAAGTGCTTCCACAAGAGCAATTTCTCTCAGTAATACCCCTCTCCAACTCAATCCATTTGTTCATGCACGTGAGGTGCTCCCAATTAGTTTCATGACTTTTAAGCCTATCACCAATATTTTTCCAGTCTTGAAATCCATCATTGGCCAATTGAGTCTTGTTTCCTTCATTCTTGAATAATTTGCAACAAAAGCAAAATACTTTATTCAAAGCCTCCGAGTATACTAGCCATTTTCTATCATGTTTCTCTCCATTGGGTAAATGGCGAATATAGTGCACAGAAGAGAAATGTCTACTCTTCTCATTGTCATCCTTAGGAAATGTAGCATCACCATTTCTTCTTACGGGACCTCTTTCAACCAATAAGTCCCTTAATTTTTGATCCATGTTATCCCAATTACATGGATCATCAATGTTCACAGGAGCACATTCAACATTCAAGTCTTCATTTGGATTGACATCCCTCGAACTTTCATTACTACTCTCATTGACACATTGATAGGCTTCCTCACCCCCCAAATCCTCACATTCTTCTTCTACTTGTTCTTCATTCACCAAGTTTTCAGCGACATCAATCACCAAATTTTCGTGTTCTTCGACTGAGCTTTGTATATTTTCGTTGCTTGAAAAGAACTTTTTAATAGCCCCTTTTTGAGAATTTATTAATGCTTCAGTCTTTTGCTTCTTTATTCTTTTCTGATGACCAGATAGTTGACGCTTAGGCATGATGCACCTAAGTAAGAATTAAAAAAAAAGAGAGGCTTATAACATTATTATTAATGATGCACTAACTGATAATCAGATATTTTTAAATTTAAGCACACCAACTAATGTCAACTAAATCAGCACAATCTAAGCACCACCAGCCAGGGCTCTGCATTTAACAACATATGCACAAATTTAAGCACCACCAGCCAGGGCTCTGCATTTAACAACATACGTACAAATTTAAGCACCACCAACCAGGGCTCTGCATAAGAAGAGAATACTTACCGATTTGAAGCCTCGTAAGTCGCAAGCGAATGGGACTCTAAGACTCCGCAGTGTATATTATACCTAGCAGCATATACTGGTCCTGCATTTCAATTTCCAATAATCTTAAACACAAATCAAGTGGAGAATAAAAAAAGCCCTAATATCACTATCACTAATCAACTAAACTTAATTAAAGGGATTCTCACTTCTCAATGTTCTCATAAGCAATATTAAATTACAAACTTCATTACTTCAACAGTTCAACACAGAGTGGCAGCCGGCCCCTTCGGGTTTCGAAACTTCCCAGAATCCCAGTTCAAATTTGTTTGTTAATGTTAGTATAATAGTATATTACATTACAAACTTCAAAGAGAGTGAGAGACCTATTAACTATTGACTACTATAATACTATTGCAAGTTTGAAACTTGAAATTGAAAGCACCGCTGCACCGATCGGAAAAAAAATTACCTCGAGCTCGAATCTCGAAGTCTCGAACACAGACTCAAGGCCGGCCCAAAATCCCAGTTCGGCAGCTCGCCCTTTGGTCTTCGGCCCTTCGTTTGGTGAAAATCTTGAACACAGAGAAGTGGAGAACAAGAGAAGGGTGGGAATCGATCGTCCGTTCCAATCTTCCAGATCAATTTCAGCTTCCCCTCTTTTTTTTCTTTGTTAATTTTTTGTTTTGTTTTGGGTGAGAGTGAGCCGGTGAAATGTTTGAGAGGAAGGGTTTCAATTAAAGACCATGTAGATCACTTATTTACAAAAATGCCACCGAGCATTTTTTGGGCTTTGACTGGATCTATGGGCCACAGCCAGATTTTAATTGGAATGGGCCACTTTTTTCCATTTTATTGGGCCAAAAAGAGTTCTAGTCAAGCCCAAATATAAAAATTAGTGGGGTGCCCCTAAAATTTGGCCTTTTTGGGATGCCCAAGGCCCAGGCCTTGTGGGCCTTGGGGTTGGGCCGGCCCTGGGTGTAGGCTTGCCTGAGATTATGATCTTGATTTTAGCAATCTTTTGTTTAAATTGCTCTCTCTACCAAGGGAAAGAAAGGTGATGAAAAACTAGAGGTATGTTATGATCAGTTGATCCTCGTTTATTTACCAGTTGCCCTAGTCCACACCTACATTTGCCTCATAATCTATAGCTCCATAGGATTCAAATCCAACTCGATTTAAGCATGCTTCTCTTTCTGATCCATTTGATTTCTTTGTAAGAGATTTATTTTTTTGGTGATTCAGAATATCATTTATAAGATTTAATTAGCTACTTGTGCCGGTTGAAAAAAATTAATTAGCTGCTGCTTGTTCTGATTTATATAACTTGAGTTTTTTCTTTTGCAGGGACGTTTCCTCTCATCACTCAACACACAGTCCCCAGCTGTAAATGTAGTTACTAGAAGGTTGGTGTAACTTGTGTCTTTTTTAGTGCTATAGTTGTTAGAGGCTTGTTTGTTTTGGTTGCTTATCCAGTTGTTGTGGGAATCATATTTTCTAATTCAGCAAGCGTCACGGTTTAGTTGCATGTGGTGGAGAAGACGGTGCAGTGGAATGCTTTGACATGAGAGTGAGATCTTCAGTCGGAAGAATAAATGCTGTTGCTCCTGCTGGTGATATTTACCAGGTACCCAATCTGTTTCTTGGTACATTATTTCAATGGTATTTAGTAGTTCTACTTCTAGTTAATGGGGAATACTTCGCTACTTGAATCCATTTGCCTAAACTTCAGATGCCTTGGAACCAAACTTGATGGGGTTGCATTTGTTGCTTACATGTAAATACTATCATTATGGATCACCTGCTGGATCCTTGTGGCATGTCCTTCGAGCTGAAGTTCAATTGATGGCCTGTTTTTGGATATCAGTGCTCTTTTATTTTAAACTCCTCTGGTAGTTCTTTTTCATATTCCTTTCCTATATAATTTTTGACAGGAACATATAAAAGGATCATGGAGTAAATTCTCTGCATCATCTTTCACCATGTTATAGAAAAAGATGTTGAGCTTTAGGTTCCAATTGGTGATCAGAAATGCTCTAACAATGCCTACGGATTTGCAGGAGGTCACTGCAGTAGAGTTTGATGGGGAAGGAGGCTACCTCATGGCTGTTGGAAGTAGTGCGGGAAAGGTATGATTAAAACATCATTCGAGATTGTTTCATATTCCTTGTGTTATGTGATATCTGCCCTAGATTTTTAATCTCATTAATCATGAAAAAACTTATTAATCATCACTGAACAACAAATCGTGTCTATAAACATCCACTTGTAGTGGTTTTCGTAATTATTACGGATAAATGTTGATTGTCCTTTTGGTGAGTTTTTCCTCCACTAATGCTTGCTATTTTAAATGCAGGTATTGATTTATGACTTGCGTTCTTCACAACCAATGCGAGTGAAGGATCACATGTGAGCTACATCTACAGGCTGTCTATTTTGTCTTTGTATCCAATGATAGTTATGTTTTTCTTTGTTTCTAATGCGTAGCTCCTTGCATTTATCAACGTTCTTGTATAGGTATGGCAGCCCAATTTCAAATATTAAGTGGCATCAAACTCTTAACTCCGAGCGAGTGAAGTTAATTACTACTGATAATAAAATTGTCAGGATTTGGGACCCAGAGACGGTAAGCAATACTCCCCAATTTCTTTTGAGTGAGTAGAATTTAATAAACTGGTATTTTGTTTTAGATTATGGACCTTGGATTTATTTGTTCTGCTTTCTACTTTTTTCATGTAATTATATCATATAAGATTGTCTCAAGCTTTTGTAGTTCAAGTTATGACTGGGCATGTCTGACTATTGAATTCATATTCATTCATCGTGTTCATTTCATTCGTTGTGACTCTATAGTTTATATTACAGTTTCTTTATACGATGTTTTTTCTGCCATTTTCTTGTTTACCTCATGAAAATATGACATAACATAGTTGCTTTGAACAAGCTATTAGACTGTCTCAAAACTTATAAGATGAAGTGTGCTTAATTGTTAGAACATGTAAGAATGGCTAGACGGTGTGGATGATTTATTGGCTTATCAATACATGTACTGGTGCTAGAGGAATGGACATGGTACTGTATGTTTAGTTGGTGTGTCTTTGTGTTATAACTTATAACCATTTTGGTCCAAATTGTGGACTGAAGATATGATGAAGATATGATGAGATTTCTACATTTCCAGTTGGTTTTTATCCTTTTGAGTTTTGCAGACAAAAAGAAGGTAATTAATGGATTTTTGTAGGTAATAGTGGATGCAGTATAGGAAGTCGGAGGAGACATCAGCTCACATTCTCCATAATTTTAGGTGGTTGGTGGGTTTAGGAGTTTCCTTTTTTCCATTTGTTGGTGTAGTGGGTTATGCCAAGACCCAAGAGTGATCCTCTTGCTTTTTGAAGCTGAGTGGGTGGGTGCCATCTGAAGAGAGTGAAACATACTTAAGACTTTAGAGGATGTAGAGATGTTGGTTCATAGATTAAACTTCTTTATTGCATAGCTTCATTTTAGCTTGGACGGACACTCTGCGGAGTCTCTCTTCTCTTTTTTTGATTATGTAGGAGACCCTATGGGCCTATAGTCTTGGTTAGATCTAGGTTGTGTCCCCTCTAGTGCTTTAGTTCTTTGTGTTTATGTGTCAAAGATTGTGGCTGCAGTATAGCTCACATAAGATTGTATAACAGCACAAGTTGAACTGTTGAAGATCTTTTTCTTAGGATGTTCTTTTCTTTATATTTTGCCTTGTGCGTGTAGGTAATTAATTTATGTGAATATAGGTTCACCATTCATTTGAATAGGAAAGGCAAGAAGCAGATAACTTGAATGAATTCTAGTTGGTTACCGACCTAAGATTTGATGTTTTCTTTGATTTGTCATCTTAGCGTATGAGATTGGAAAGTGATTGTAACTTGTACAGGTTTCTTGAACTTTTGGCAAATGCGATCACCATAATGCCACATAGGCAAATATGTTGGATATTGTTGATTGTATTTTATAGCACATTCCTAGATGGGAGTATTCTGGATGAGGGTTTGATTGATTTTTCTGATACTTTCAGGGAGAAGGCATGACCAGCATTGAGCCAACAGCTGGAGCAATAAATGATATTTGCGTCTTTGATGGAAGTGGGTTGATACTGTTGGCTCTGGACTGCAGCCAGATACCATCTTATTTCATACCAGCCCTTGGACCTGCGCCGAAGTGGTGTTCTTACCTTGAAAACTTGACGGTATGATTATTGGACGATTTTATATGGATTGTTTAAGTTGTATGTCTTAGGACCATTCCCGTTGTATCATAATTGCACTTGTAGTTTTATATTTGTGTTATTTTTCCCCCCTGCAGGAAGAGATGGAGGACGGTGCTCAAACAACTATTTATGATGATTTCAAATTCTTAACCAAAGAAGATCTCGAGAGGTTGAATTTGACAAATTTAATTGGCACCAATCTTCTAAGAGCTTACATGCATGGGTTCTTCATTGATTACCGCTTGTATAAGAAGGTGATGACTCATTATCTGCGTTGTTTTATTTTGTGATTAAATGCTGCATCTTCTGAGAAATATCAAGCATGTTGTCGCTTCTCCATGAAAAAACACTTTTGTTTCGTGTCAATGATAAAGCTTTTCCATTTGAAATTTGTAGTTGATCGTTTGAAAAATAAGAAAGATGGTCAGATCACTCAGAGCAGTTCAGTGATCGGGATTGATGTATTTAATAATGTAGCATTGTTTGAATAGGGAGAAAAACGGATATATTTGTTAGTCTTACAGACATACAGTGTGTTTGTTTTCTGGTCATCTGACATAGGTAGCTTCCTTATTACTTCCTCTATAGTGATTAACTGATTATGATCCTCGTGCTTGACATTCTATAGATAGTTAGCTAGAAGAGCCATGTAACTGGGATTTGAGTTAATCAAGTCATAGTATTGCATTAAACCTTTTCTGACTAAAATGTAAAAGGCGATTTCGTTTTTCAAAATTCTTATTTGTATGTTCATTTCTGCAGGCACAAGCATTGGCAAATCCATTTGCCTACGATGATTATATAGAAAAGAGAAAACAGGAGAAACTGGAGGCTGAACGTGCCTCTCGTATTACGGTTGGTTTTTCATCTTTCATTCCTCTATTTTTGCCTTTGCCTTCGCATTCTTGACTTGTTATACAGATGTTTGGGCCTTTTTTTTTTCCTTTTCTTTTAATTTTATTGAATTAATAATTACCCACGACTACATGATCCTATCCATAGATTTGTTTCCCATCAGCGACTTGGAGCGTGAGCTACCTTCTTGGAGGGGTTGAACTTTTTGTATAATCCATTCCTTCTTACTCCCTCCAAGGCTCCGCCCCTTTTTTAAAATCCCTTTTCAAGGTTTCAAATTTTGAAGGAAAAAAATGTTAAATTTGATTTCCAACATTGCCCCTTGATTCCCAGTTTTTAGAAGAACTTCTAGTCAGTTTGGAGTTATTTTTGGATATCTAAACACTTGCTTCTTCAACTTTTCACTAAAGAACAAACATTTTGCAAATAGAAGACTAACGAGGGATGGAGGGAGTTTGTGACTAATGTGACAACTATGTGCATTGTGCGCACTTGCCATTCTGGATCTCTCATTTTTTAACTCCTTGGTTTCTTCTGCAGATTAAGAGGAAACTACCTAAAGTCAACCGGGTTCTTGCAGCTCGTCTTCTTGAAGATGAAGAAGCGGAAAATGAAAGAAAAGATGAAGATGGGGCTGATGCCAAGAAAAAATCCAAGAAAAGGAAACGATTCAGCAGTGAAATCGTCAAAGATGAACGTTTTGCAGCGATGTTTGAAAATAAGGTAGGGTATGTTTAAGATCTATCTCCCTGAGATATAGGTATTTGACAAACAGGTATCATAAAAACATACAAGCACTTTGAGTCTGTACAATCTATGATGCCTTTTTTCCTTCTTGTTGTCTCCAGGACTTTGAAGTTGATGAAACGTCGGCTGAGTATCTGGCTTTGCATCCTGTGGCATCCATGAAGAAACCGTCTTTGGTTGATGAACATTTTGAGGCAGTTATGGAGGATGAGGATAGTCCAAGTGATTCTGATGCATCAACGGCTTCTCATTCATCAGAAGATGACCACACCAATGACAAAAGAAAATCTAAAAAAAGATCTCGGGTTCTAAGGTTAATGTTCATACACTGGTTTATACAGAGTGTTTTTTTGTTTTGTGTGTGTGTGTGGTAATCATAAACTTCATGTTCCGGTTTATACCGAGCGGACATACGATACAGTGGTCCAAAATGGTGTATGCGTACCCACTGAATTTGTGAAAAGTTAATCGGCGTCAATACATGAGATTTATATATGGATGTAGGAAAGGTACTATGAATGAGGGAAAACATTTGGCATATCTAATGCAACACGATGGTGTGAGATCTCGACCTAGGTGTCAATAGTGGTAGAAGAAAAAGGTAATTGTAGTGGTTAGGAGAGAGAAGAGGGAAAGAAGGCTGAGAAGAAATTTGAGGCCCACTAGAGAGGGAAAGAAGCTAAGAAATCTTGGGACGAAAAAAGAAAAAGAAGGGCCGGAGAGGGCTGAATTGAAACCAAATTAAGTATATTGGTCTACTAAGTCTTCAATAAACGCCTAGTGTGGTGATTTTGAAAAGTGAGTTCAGGCGCCCCCACTTTTCTCTGGTCCGACAGCCCTTGTCTGTATGTCCTAGCCAATAGGTGCGGAAACATCTACCATCATCAATACAACAGGAAAATAAAGACAAAACAGGCATTGCATGCAACCATTTGGATTTCGTTGTTAAACCGATAATCACATTCATTTCTTTGGGTTGTTTGTCGTTTTCAAGTATCTCGTAGGAATCTAATGGAAGTGCATTCTCAACCCTCTCTAAATACTTTCTTTGACAAAACCTGTAGATTGTATGAAGTGAAGGATGAGCGACACGCAGAAGCATTTGCGAACCAGATCTCACTTGCAAAGGAGGATGCTCTTCCTTTGGGCGAAAGGGTGGCGGCTCTGACTAACGAGCGGCAGGCTTCACATAGTATGAACAGAGTCAAATCGGGTCCAGGAGGGTCGAGAGAGATTTCCTTTGTTTCTAGAAGCTCAGCAAAGTACAGGGAAGATGAGGAAGACGATAAGGAAGAACGGCATGGAAAGAGAAGGGGAGTGCAGTCTTTGGGGCTCAAGCCAGATAGATCAGGCCCGTCGGGGTTTAGAGGCAGAGGAAGAGGAAGAGGAGGTAGTCGTGGAGGAGGTAGTCGTGGAAGGGGCAGAGGAAGAGGAGGGTTTCGAGGAAGAGGCAGGCATTGAATTTCCATTGAAACCGAAGGGTATTTTTTTGGTGTGTTTGCATAGGATATCACTCTTTGGTGAACCAGTTTTCGAAGACTCAATGAACAACACATGCACAAGAAAGAGCTCGACTGAAATTGCTCAATATACGTGTTCAACTTCACTCAAGATGATATGGTTTCAGACGTGCTCTGCGATCAAGGATTCAACTCACTCTCCCATTCTTTTCTACCTTATGGTTGGGAGGGTACATAAGTTATCTTTTTATGCTTTTGTTTCTATGAAGTTTTGTATGTCTCAGTGTATTTCCTACCAATTTAGACCTCCGATGTTAAACTCGAAGAGATATGCAATTTCTAAATACTGACTGAAGTTGGAAATTGCAGAGCGGGTCGTAATTAAATCGAGATCTCAAGATATGTTGCAGGAAATGAATGACATCTTAATTTGATAACTCAATGACGTTCAATTCTTGGCATGTATAGGTGCATTTTGATACCCTACAACGGTGTTTTGGTATTGCCAAGAGTTTTTGGAATTCGATGGTTGATGACCGCTGTCTTGCCAAGTTGATGTCGCTGGGTTTGTAGACCTATTTTGTGAACTCGACATCTATTTCCTTGTGTTTGGAGTGAGGATCAAGTGTTTCGATTTCATTAGCGAAGCTAACCGTAGAACGGAGATGCGCACATTTGCCTATGGCCTTGAGAGTAATGGTACAATATGTAGCTTTCAACCATCTTGTGTGAGAATGTCTGGGGATTGAGCAATCTTACAATCACTTCCCCATCAATCCAGGTTCCTACCCTCCTCAGCTAAAATGGCTCTGTACTATACTCTTTTCTTGATTTCCTCCAATTGAGCAATCTTACAATCACTTCCCACAATCTCCAATCTTAGCACCTGCGTAAAGAAACACGGATGGGGAGAAAGGATACTACTACTGGAGCGCATGATGTTGTCGAGCTCGAAAAGCAAATGAGCTATCCTCAATGCTATGTGATTGTTTAGTGCTTTGGCCATGCCAAATTTTGGAAGGCCTTGGAATGTTGGACATTGTCAAGCTCCTTTATAGTTTTATTATTTTTGACCTACATGTCCTGTAACAACTTGTACTTGCAACAAGGGCTATCAGCGGTCCGGATTGGACCAGATTGCCATGAATCTAATTCTAATACGTGAGTCACGGTTTTTAGAAAATACAATCTGTGTTAGGACCAAAAGTCCTATGGTTCGGTTCTAATCCGATACGTAAGTCACGGTTCAGTTTCGATTTTATCCATGGATTACATTTCATAATAACTAAATTTCAAATCCAAAAAAAAAACCCACCAAATTCTTGCCACCAAAAAAACAAGTATTACAATATGCCATTATATCTAGAAAGTTAGCAACCAGGTAGCATTCAAATGAAGTAAAGTACACAAATATTATCCAGAATTCCAGATTAGTTACAACACAACATACACGATTTTTTTCTCTCCTAAGATATATATATATATATATATATGTGTGTGTGTGTGTGTGTGTGTGTGTGCGCGCGCGCGCACGCGCGTGTGTATTTTATTAGATGAATGAATGATTTTTACAAGAAAAACTGAGAACTGTGATGAGGCGAACTCACGGTGCTCCATTTTAAACTCACATATATAAATATTAGATGATTTTTACATTTATCAACACGTGTACCAACTTATGACATTATAATTGCGGAAACTATATATCGATGTGCTCCATTTTAAACTCATACCGAAGATGAGGCAAACTCACGGTGCTCTACCCCATGATTTTTTTTTATTTTTAGAAAGGTTGATTCCGACGACTCTGGAACCGCACCATATAGTTTGACACTCAAATCTTGGAGAAAGCTTAGACCTTTTATTTAGTGAGATAGATCATAATTCTATCCTTGGCCATTCACTGCGAAGCTTCAAGATTGCAAGATGTATTTACAATTCATGAGATGTCTCCTCCTCCTTTTTTTATTCTTTCTTTTTTTTTTTTACAGAAGAATATGCAAACTAATTATTACGTTTACGCGCACCTCAACTAATTTTTAATCTTAAAATTAACAATAGACAAACTTTCAAAAGCCTAAAAGACTCTTTGGCAACGGTGATCAGAATCAAATTTCCAAACTTGAGTTTTTAATATTTTTTTATCATAAACATACTTCTTAATTTATGTCCACCTGTACGAGAGAGAGAGAGAGAGAGAGAGAGAGAGAGAGAGAGAGAGAGAGATTACACCATACCTCTATATGTTGACGAGAAGCCAAATACTCTATAAGCAACACACACAAGTCCAAGTTTTTAATTGTTTCTGACGGCGATGGGGATTGAAGGTGGAGTTTTGGAGGCTTCAGTTGACTCAGTTGAGAGTGAGTACAAAGTGTGCTTCCCACGTGACATTGCAGCCTGTGCTCGAGCACATGACCAGTAAGCCTACTTTGGGCTTGTGCACGCCATGCATGCCACACACTTTTTGTACGTCCAACACTCAATTCTGAGTGACGGAGCCAGGATTGAATTTCGGGGGTGGGAGTGGCACTGTTCTATAAGTATTTAATTTTGTTGTTGCGTGTTGTCCGTAAGAGTGAAAAACAAGGTTACGTTGATATTCATATGATTAAACTTTGTCGTGGGCCTTTTTTTTTTAAATTGAGAAGAAAAAAGTTTGGACCAACTCTTTTGTAGTCTTTAAATGAAAACCATTGAGATATTATTGTGATGATCCAGACCGCTCATTTTGTGTAAAGAGATATATACATTAGGTGTGTTTAAAATTTGGAGTTCTCCGAATACCGATAGGTACCTAATTGAATTTTCTTAGTGTAAAAAAAAAAGTTTGGGCTTCAAACTAGTGGTGGGAGTTGCACCTACTCCACCCCACCAGCTAGTTTTGCCTCTCTCTCTCTCTCTGCATGCGCGTGTCATTATCCAGTATTAAAGAGGAAAATTAGGAGGTTACATCAAAGGTAATTTAGATATTACATGTAGTATATGCCAAAAAAAAATGTTACAAATTTCTCTAGTTCCAGTTTGGATGAAGATGTTCTCGTTCCCTAAAAATGAATAGACCATCTTGTTGAGCCATTTGTGGGTTTTTTTAGGCCACTTTCATTTTTTTTTTTTTTGATCATCAAATTTTTTTATTAATCAATAAATTCGAAAGTTACAGAGATTAAAAGGATAGGAGCACAAGAAAATTAAAATTACTTAATCTCCTTTGGTACCTGAGACCCAAACGCTCTGGTCAAGGGCCAACAAAATCCAAAAATACCCCGAAACTTGAACTCTTGCCTCTGAATGCCATGAAACATGCGGCCGCCTAAAACCTAGAAACAATTGATCAGGATAAGGAATGCCGCCATTGTTGCTCAGACCGCCTTGAACCTGTCGTATATCGCAGGTCCAAAAACGCTCCGAGCCAGTTGCAAATGCCCCGCATCCCAACCACCACCCATAACTGCCGCAACACCACACCACCGTGAGTGAACCGCAAAACCAGCGCCGTGAACTGCCGTCAATGCTCCACCACCGCAAAACTACCCCTGAAGTCGCCACATGCCGCATCCTCCACCACCACCTTTAAAACTCCCAAAACCTGTATCTGCTGCCAAAAAAACCCCAATCCCCGTCATTCCGCCGCCAACCGTGGACCTCCGACCACCAATCCGAGAACCCAAAGCACCAACCCACCTGAAACAGAAAGAAAAAAACAAAGAAAACAAAACAGAAAAAGGCCCCCAAAACTACCCTTAACAGCCCAGCCACAGAAACACCACAAAATATAAATGATTTTGATTATTAAACTGACCCGAGAAAAGCACAGAAAAGCCTTTAAGTTACTAGTACTGTTTAGAATAAAAAACATTTGATGTTCAATCATATATTGATCCGAGATAACCAAGAAACCATACAGACACACAATACCACACATCAAATGACGAACTAGCTAATTACTGTAATAATTAAGATGTCTAATTAAACCTGTCATTTTCTCTTAAAAATTAAATTCTTAACATCAAGGTTTATCCTAATATATCTTCCCTAATTACTGCCTAAACTTTGTTAACGCATATCTACTAGTAATTAATTGATTAATTACGTACTTAATTGATTTTGAGTTTCTATAAATACAAGTCCTGATCATATCCACTTCCTTATCAAACTAAGTAATTGTTACTTAATTTTCAACTCTCTCTCTCTCTCTCTCTCTCTCTCTCTCTCCACAAATGCTATCTTGGTCCCCTCCTTTGTTTTCACCCTTTGGGTGGCCCTTGGAAGACTCTTCTGTATCTATAACCCATGAAGAAAACAATTTTTTCACTAGAGAAGCAGAAGCTAATTCAAGTACTCCATCATTTCTTAACTCTCCTCCTCTTTTATCTCATGAGCCCTTAATCGCGATTAATAGTGGCGAAGGCGAATGTAAGCATTCGAATGATGATGTTGATCGTGAATGCGATGACAATATCGCAACAACAACACCAACGATAACGGCGAAGAAACTCAACCATAATGCGAGCGAGCGCGACCGCCGGAAGAGGATTAATGACTTGTATTCTTCCCTCCGTTCACTTCTTCCGGCAGCTGATCAAACGGTAAGAACCATGTACGTATATGTTTACTTAGCTTTGGTGTATTTAAGGAGTGCTTTTTTCTTTTCTTTTCTTTTCTTTTCTTTTTTTTTTTGGTGAAAGCTATTTAAGGAGTGTTGGGAGACTAGTAGTAGTTGTTAAGAGTACTTCATTTCAGGGGTTAAGTTTCCTAAAAATGCAAAAGGTGTCATCCAATGTTAATCGAAAAATGTACTCCCTCCGTTTCATTTAGAGATTTCAACTTTTTAAGGGTATAATGATTATATTAAAAAATATTTAACTTTTCAATTATGTCCCATCAAAAAGTATTTTGGGACGTGGCAAAATGGGATATAAGACTATCAAAATGTGACGGAGCTAGGAAGTAACTAATTCATATATGAGTTGGGAGACTAGTAAATAGTATGAAGGTCAGAGTCAGGGCAAGTTAGCCCAACCCCCTCTCCTATGTAATCTCGTCTACGGAGGAGAGGGGGGTGGGGCTAACATGCCCTGACTCTAACCTTCATACAATTTTTTTCTAAATTAAACGGCAAAGAAGGATTTTTTTATTAATCTTTGAAAATAAATTATAAAGATTAAAAGGATCGTAAGCACAAGACATCAAGCCCGGAGGAGAGCCCAACCAACTTCTTCATAATCCCAAGAAATTTTGAAATTTCTTCTTAATTCACAATACGGCCCTCCCTGTTTTAGAACTATTATAGTTTGGCCCTTTGCGCTTCCCTGGTTGTACAAAAGTTAATAGTTCATTTTGTAATAACTCATTATCTAGTTCAATATTGGACCGATAAAAGTTACGGTTAATTTCGAATTGAATGCGACTCACATTCACGAATTCTGCTATTTTTTTTTCCACTTATTACAGAAGAAATTAAGTATCCCAGCCACAGTATCGCGAGTACTAAAATACATACCTGACTTACAAAGGGAAGTAGAAGGACTTGTTGAGAAAAAAGAAGAGCTCGTATCAAGAATTCACAAGTCCAGGAAAATACAAGATTCAGCTCACATCAAAAGGCGAACAAAGTGCGTGAATCAGAATGCCTTATCGGTTGTTTCGGCGAGTCCGTTGGGAGAGAGAGAAGTTTTGATCCAAATTTGCACAATTAAGGTTGAGGAGAGTATTTTGATATCGGAAATTCTGCTGAATTTGGAGGAAGATGGGCTGATTCTGTTAAACGCATCTTGCTTTGAATCCTTTGGAGATAAGATTTTCTACAATATTCATCTTGAGGTACTACTTCTTCTTCTTTTTTTCTTTCTTTCTTTTTTTCTTTTTTAAATTTCTTTCCCTCTACTTGCTAAGTTTTGCTACTTAGTGGTCCTATAGTTTAACTCCATGGTACTACATATATTAAAGACACATAATAAGGTTAACAATTTTTGTCTGGTACATGTTACAGATAATTTGGACTAAATTAATTATTTGAAGAAAAAACTTTAATGCAAATTCAGTAACATTCAGCAAAGAAAAAAAATTCCGACATTTACATTAATTTTGGAGCTCATTACATTACATTGGATATACGGATATCTAATCGAGGTTCCACTTTCTTGTTCGAACCATATGGCCGCCGATGGTTTGTGCACTGATGATGCGCATACTGGCACGTGGGGCCTATTCTGGGTTCCGCACGGATGATCCAAGTCGTTCAAATAATTTTAAAATAATATTTTGAGTGGCCTTGTAGGAAAAATCAACTCAATTCGATATATGTAGGTGATTGATTCAATTTTTCATTCAAATTATAGGAATTTGAATGAAAAATTGAAAGATTGGATCAAATACCTATACGTATCAAATTGAGCTGATTACCAACCGAACCACTTGAAAAATAATTTTGAAATTATTGAAAGGCTCGGATTATCCGTACGGTACCCGATGTGGGCCTCGTGTACAGTTTGTGCACGGTCGGTGCCTATTAGGTCGGTTCCCATAACTTTTTCAACAAGGAGTATAGATTGAAATCTCGACCAGTTTGTGCTTATTGATTGTGCATGGTTTTAAGGACGTTGTTCTTTCATTCTTTCTTTTGATTAGCAAAAAGATGTATATTGATAACTCGATAAGTGCACATATTTTTAGTTATAAGGTGTTTCTATTGAACCAGATACTTTAGAGATATATAATAGTATAAAATATAACATAACCTTGACTGCATACTGAATCATAAAGTTGATTTGGAAAGTAAAATTACGAAGTATTTAATTAAAGGGCTAAGAAATAAATAAAATAACATTTTACTCCATAAATACTGGAAAACATTCTTATCAAGCTAATTAAGGTTTTGTTTTTGAATTCAACAGGTGCAAGGAGGTCAGAGGGTGGAGTTTGAAACGTTAAGGGAGAGGCTCTTGTCATTTGTATGAGAGAGAGAGAGCGCGCGCTCTTCCTATGGATTTTGGTGGTTCTGGGTACACTGTACTTTTTGTAAATAATAATGTGAGCGTTTGAGTTTTTGTACAATCAAAAAGGGACGTCTTATATTTTCAAAACGCCAGTAATACAAGTAAATGCTGTATGAAGGTGGGAGAAAAGATAAAACAAAAACTGATTATTACTCCAAAGATTTGATAAATTTCAGAAATATCGATGTATCCGGTTTGGTGGAAATGCCATCGAACCATGTAACGACTAATGAGTGTTTTTCCCTATTTTTCTCTCGATGTGCCTTGTCGGGTTATCAATTCAATATAATTCTTTCCGATAAAACAAAAATGCCATCCAACCATTCTTCCCGATTTGGACCCCAAAAAAAAAAAAAAACAGCTGCTATGATATTTAGTTGTCGATCTTCTTCTTGGGACATGGGTCAAGTTTTGGGCCCAAACGATTGCAGAATTAGACTCCTATTAGAGTGTGGTACAATATACTCCAAACAGGAAATTGTCCACGAAAGAAAATGAACTGTAAATCTAGACCATTCATTTTTTTCCTGGGCAATTTTTCTTGTATCCTAATATTTCTGCTCCTATTTTTACTCACCGAGAATTTTACGCCTCTCGTGGGGCATGGGCTCAATCTATGGGGCATGGACTCAATCTATGCGTTTCAGCCCAAATTGTCCACACAAAAAAATGAATGGTCCAGATTCACAGTACTATAAATATGGATCATTCATTTCCTTTCCTAGACAGTTTTTCATGTATCCTGACATCTCTGCTCCTATTTTCACTCACCAAAGAAGTTTACGCCTCTTGGGGGGGCATGGGCTCAATCTACGGGGCATGGGCTCAATCTATGCCTTTCAGTCCAAAAGCTTGCTACTTGAACCCATCGAAAACTATCCATAAGAAATAAACTGATCACGTGAACTTAATTCAATAAATGGATGTTCTACTTGGCTTGTATATTTTCTTATAATAGGGTTTTTAAGTTATTACTTCTTGGGTGGTAATTGTTATTCCTTCCGTCCTAATTTGCTTGTCTCTTTTGAGGAAGTGAGTTTTTTATGGATACAATGATGGTTCTGCCACTATAGGTGTTTGGAACCCACTAATCATGATTTCGACTAGTGGCCAGAATTTCTTCAAATATGCATGCATGTAGCTTGAATTCAGTAAGATGACAGTAAGATTATAGGAGCTATAATACAGCCACTTTTGCTTGTACGGGACCTATTGCATGATTGCTTTTGATAGCTATAACTTGCATATGGACTGAAAGATATGCAATGTTAGATTGCCAGGATGTATCATGGATGTCCCATTGTGCAATATTTGTTAAGAGAGAAAAAAAAAAAAAAAAACACCTTTGCACAGAACGACCTACTAACAACAATCGTGGGGCAGCCGCGATGGTATGTCGTCTTCTTGGGTGGTGGTCTACTATTGTGGTGGTGGGAGGTGAAGTTCGGCGGCATTGGCTGGGGTGTGTTGTGTACTTGTGTGGTAGGGTTTGTTTGGGTTTAATTGTTTGGGCTAGTCCCTTGTATTCTGGGATTTTAGGGGTTTGAGCTGCGTCCTATTTAATTCAATTGTTGGGCTTGTCCCATGTATGTGGGCTTTAGGCCTTTCAGGTGTTTGGGCTTGTCCCACTTTGGTATTTCCTTTGGTTGGCAAGTTGCCAATTTAGGATTTGGGTCTTGGATTGAACGCTATATTGTTCTCTCCTTGCTTTTGTTAATCTTTGTAACAATTTCAAATGTTAATAAAAATTTCTTTTTCGCCGTTTAAAATAAAAGAAACAGCAATGATATACTTAGTAATCACCTAAATGGACACTCAAGCACTTAGTCTAATTGGTTTATTATTCTTGAAGCCTCAAAAGACAGATTTATTGACACTAGTGTTAAAGAACCTAGGAATACAAATACATTAGGGTTAAAAGAATAACTAACCAAGCCTATATAAATTGTTTTTGATTTTGATGCCCCTCAACTCCTACACTTAAGCCTCAAGCAAGCGCGCAACACTAATTATTGTAATCTCACCTACATTAATCAAGATTAGCCACACACGCCAGTACAACTTCACAATATCTCCTTGAATTAAGGATTTGGCTCCTCCTTGGGCCAATTTCACAAACACATGGTATGCAACAAAAAAAAAAAAAAAAAAATTCCCACATATATTTGCATATACATATACATACGTATATTTTGTTAGTGTGTGTGTGTGTGAGAGAGAGAGAGAGAGAGAGAGAGAGAGAGAGAGAGAGAGAGAGAGGTAGGTTTAAGATAGCAGAGAGGGCGAGTTGAGAGGCGAGGTAGACGAAACGCCCGTTGTGATGGTGGCGCTCTTTCAAAAGGCGATTATTCGGAGTATTATTACAATTATTTTTGAAAACAAGAGTACTTCGGCCAATTCTTCTTTTAAAAGGATTATTTTGACAAAAACCCCTAGTAAATTAACTTTCGGTCAATATGGTGGGGACCAACTCACCAAACAATTTCAACAAACCTCGATCGCCTTTAACTACACATTTGCAAGACACAATTAAGACATAATAATTCTACTAATGAATCTCACTGTCTGTAATCTGTGTGAAAATCTGAAGAATGTCCCACTTTGTCTCACCATTTACGGAATAGTCCCCCCTTCTTAGCCTTTAATCCTCGCACTTTCTATGTGCACTAGCTAGCTGTCTCAGAACACCATTCTTTTCTCGAAATGGAAAGAGGTGCATATGCATGAGAGATTTTGTTCTTCTTTTATTCTCCTTCTGGACCATTGACTGCTTTTTGGTCTAAGCATGAGGGCACACAAAATTTGAACATCTTTTTTCTTCCTAATTTTCCTTTTAACTTTTCTCATTTCTCAAGCCACTATAGCTAGATTGTACGTTGTTTGTGATATTAATCTACAACCACAGGTTAGAGATCAGATCACATCTACTCATTTGTCGTTGTACCTCTGTTTCTTGCAATTTTAATTGCAGGGATGTTACGCATATTACCGGCCAGAGCCTTTTATGCAAGCCTGCGACGATTGAAAATACGCGGGAATAAAGATAGAGGAATATTTTTGATAGACACACAAATATAGGGCGAGGACGTGAATTGTACTATTTTCCCTTTGAAGAGCCACATAATTAAGAAAATCTCTTTTCCTTTTAAGTTCACATATATAGTCAAAAGGAGATGTTAGAACTCATCATTATAAAGTAGAAGGTATAAAATGCTAAAATTATTTCGGTGTAGAATTCCACTTAAGTACTTAACAAAATATCAAAACAAAAAAAGTTTTCCAACTTTAACTAGCTATTACTTCAAGAAATTTGTAGGCTAGGCTTTTTTAAAGAGAAAATAAATTTTGTCTGGATGAGGGTTTCTGCCACCGCCATTTTTGAGTCTTACTGTGCGTTCATTGTGCGCGATAATCTGAATCGTTCATTTTGTATGACCCGTAGAGTAGTGTAGGTGCGGTCAAAATCATTAACTTGTGACTAAGGGAGGCTATTTGACCCTTTAATTGCTTACGGACATGTGGCAACGGGGCCCGCGGAAAAAGGTGGCCTTAGTCAAATCCCCACCCGGAGAAGAATAGTTGACCATCCAATGAGAAGAGAGCACGTGTGCAAATAAGACACGAGGGTGCCCCCGCGGAAGATCACCACAGGAAGTTACTGCGGAGCCCCACCGGTGTCGAGGAATGGTAAAATACACCTCGGAATAGTTCTAACAGTGGGAGACTGCGTTAAGAGCCCGCGAGTCACTGGGACCTCGTAATCACAAAAAGTTGCAACGAAGAGCTCCCAGGGTTCCCTCCTGGCCCAGAGGCAGGGTCCGCAAGGAACCTCGCGGAGAAAGTACAATCGCCGCGGGTTGTGACCTCGCTCCAGCGAGAATCGGGGAAATTCTTGAGGCTTGGTGGCTTGGGGTGGAGGTATCGCTGCGGGATTACGAGCCGACATGGGAAGATCGTGGGCATCCGCGGTACTGCATGTACCGTAGGCATACCAAACACCCAATTAGTGACTGTTGCTCCCTAAAGCGGTTGTTCAAGAGAAAACAAAACGCCAATGAGCTACGGATAGGGCAGCGCGACATCCGCGTGGAACCCTATCCAGCCCACAGAAACCACAACGAAGAAGTCAACATGGCGGAATATTACTAGTTCATGTATGAGGATGAAGATGAAGCAGATAATCACTACTACCTAGAAGAAGAAGAGGAGTAAGGATGGGCTTATATGGTCTCTTGCCATGAGATCCTTGAAGAATTCGGGGAAGGTACGACTTCTACAGTTACATTAGACCCCAATAGTTCGGCTAAAATGCTGCAAAACAACATGAAATTTCGAGCGTTCTTTGATGGTTTTGGCTTTACCCCAGCCACAAGATTGGAGATAGCCAAAGCAATTATCAACATCGCAGAGGTTCACCAAGAATCGTGCATGTCCGTGGAAGGGTCCGTCCAGCGGACAATCCGTGATGAATCCAACTCCGTTACCTTCTCGGATGCAAATCGGAGAATACCGTACCCTTATAACCGGCCGCTGTACGTCACGTCCCTCGTCAATGGGACAGAGTTGAAAAGAACTTTTCTTGATGGTGGGGCATCCATAAATCTCATGCCTTTTTCAACATTCAGGCGATTGGGAATCCAGGACAACCGGATAGTAGAGTCAACAATCATTATCACAAGGTTCGGAGGAGATAGAAAGCAGTCTCTGAGATATGTTGTGGTGGATTTAGAAGTGGGGGCGATTCGCTCCGCTACTAAATTTCATTTTATCAATGCAGACCCAAATTACCACATCATCCTCGGATGGAGCTGGATGCACAAGTACGCTATCATACCATCAAGTTACCATCAGTGCTTGAAAGGGATCTAGGCAGGAAAAAGAATCACCATCCACGCATCGGAAAACCCATTTGATACCAACGAGGTACACCTTTCAGACGCGGTCTACTTTTCGGAGCTAAACGAAGTGTCTCAAGCATTCACCGGTAAGCCGCGCGGCATAAAAATCCCAAAGTGGGAAGACATAAAAGATGATAAGCTGAAAAATCGAGCAAGAGAGCCATCCGCGCAGAGCCCGCGACCCCCAAAAAGATCACTACGACAAAATAAGGGGGCTAGACGGTGTATCACTTATGATGGTCCACCGGGGCAGCGGCTGAATGTAAAACCGTTGGCCCCGGTGGAACATGCGCTGCAATAGAACACGTGGTAATCCAAAAGCCAGAACCCACTTCCGAGTGCATGCAAGACCAGCCCAAACCACAACAAGAGGCACTCGAGGAAGTTGACTTAAACAATGGAGTGAGCCTGCGGAAACCAGTGTTTGTCAGTATTGAGTTGGACGAAACATTCCGTGAGAAATTAATTGCACTTCTACGCAATAATTCGAATGTCTTCGCCAAGCACTATGAGGAAATGCCAGGATTAGACCCGGAGCTAGTCACGCACCATTTAGACATCTTCCCAAATTCTAAGCCAGTGAAGCAATCCCAGCGGAAATACCACCCCAATTTGGAGGGACAGACCAAGGAAGAAGTCGAAAAGTTACCAAAAAGCGGGCTTCATCCGCCCCATCCAATACCCTGAGTGGTTAGCAAACATTGTCCCCGTAAAGAAGAAAAATGGTTAAATAAGAGTGTGCGTTGATTTTCGCGACCTCAACAAGGCGTGCCCAAAATATGAATTTCCGCTCCCACATATTGATACGTTAGTAGACACCACATCGGGACACTAGATGTTCTCTTTCATGGATGGGTTCAGCGATTACAACCAAATCAAGATGGCTCCAGAAGACGCCGAGAAGACAGCCTTTCGGACCCCGTTGGGAAACTTCTACTACGTTGTGATGCCATTCGGACTCAAAAATGCAAGGGCAATGTATCAGCGGGTCATGACAGCAATCTTTCATGATCTAATGCACAAAATAATAGAGGATTACGTGGATGATCTTGTGGTAAAGTCGAAGGAGCGAGAAGACCACCTTGCAGATTTAGCCACCGAAGGTGCAGGAAATTCAACCTCAAGATGAATCCCCTCAAATGCGCATTCGGTGTCACTGCCGAAAAATTCTTGGGCTTTCTTGTACATCGCCATGGTATTGATGCAAATGGAGCCAGGATCAAGTCTATCGCAAAAATGGCCCCGCCGCACTCTCGGAAGACGCTCAAACGATTCCTGGGGAAGGTTTCTTACCTGCGATGTTTTATTCCTGCATTGGCGGAAATAACAGCTCCCTTCACGGACTTATTAAAGGGTAATGCAAAATTCGAATGGAGGCAGGAGCACCAGTAAGCCTTCAAGCGGATCAAAGCGGCTCTAACCTCCCTTCAGACAATGGTGGCTCTAGTCGTGGGAAAATTGTTGATATTTTACCTGACCTCCACCACGAGATCCATTGGGGCTCTGCTGGTGCAAGAAGTAGATGGAAAAGAACGCCCAGTCTATTACATCAGTAGGAAGGTCCAAGGAGTGGAAGAACGATACTGAGCCATTGAACGGCACTACTTAGCCCTTGATTTCTCTGCACAGAAACTTTGACATTACTTCCTGTCCTTCCCTATACACATAATTACTAAGTGTGATCCAATAAGGTATCTCCTGTCACGCCCTGCACTCACGGGTTGGGTGACCCGATGGTTATTGGCACTTGCAGAATTCAAAATTTCATGTGCCGCACCGAAAGCAATTAAGTGCCAAGCCCTAGCGGACCTTTTAGCCCAGTTTCCAAGCTGCCAGTGCTAACCACTCAAAGAGTCTTTGCCTGGAGATGGTTTCGAAGCTCTCGTGGCCAACGCGGATGACCCGCATTGGATGCTCAGCTTCGATGGGGCCGTGGGAAGTGGATCAGGAGGCACAGGAATAGTATTACAGAGCGAAAAAGGAGAGAAATTCCATTTAGCCTACAAACTGAGCTTCCCTTGCTCTAACAATGAGGCAGAATACGAGGCGTTGATTTTGGATCTAGTAGCAGTAAAAGAAAGAGGGATCAAACACCTGAAGATAATGGGAGATTCAAAGTTAGTGATTCTGCAGACAGAAGGGTTTAAGCGTTGAAGGAGCCAACATTGGCGCCGTATTGAATGACAGTTCAAAAGCTAATGAATTCTTTCAAAAGCATCAGCATTGTTCATAAGCCCAGGTCAGAAAATTGTTTCCCGGATGCCCTCGCAACATTGGGGGCAAGGACGGAATTCGAAAAAGAAAAGGCTTGTATAGAAATTGTGAAAATGTTTGAGCCGGCTGCTCTAGAAGACTTTTCCGAACCAACAGAGAACTGGCGCGGAGCCATCAAGATACAACTGGCTACTGGGGTAGGGCACTTATCCACCGCTGGGCTTTCATGCTTTGTTATCTTGCGCGGAGAACTATATCATCGTGCCCCGCAAGGATGGCTCGCTCGGTGTGTCGACGCAAAGGAAGCAGGTGAAGTCCTGGATCGGATTCATAACAACAACTATGTGGACAACAAGATAGCCCTATGTCAAAGAATTCAGATACAAGGTTACTACTGGCCTAACATGAAGAAAGACGCTGACTCGGTTGCAAAGAACTGCACGTGGTGTTCCTTGTACGAGGTTAGGCAAGAATGTCTAATGGTGGCCACCAGTAATCAAGAGGCAGATTGGCGGCATGTCTACATTGATTATTTGTGGGAGGGATCTTTGCTTATGGAGCGGACCAAATTCGCGAGTGTCATCCGTGGAGCGCTACGTTTCTTCCTGGAGAAGGGGATCCTATTTAGAAGGACCCTCGAGGGGATGCCTCAAAGATGTATAGACAAAGAAGAAACAAATGAGGTTTTGAGAAGGACGCATGGAACTAAGCATTCGAGATGAAGGAAACTTTACGAACAGTTGGTCCATTTGGGATATTTCTGGCCCACCATGGATGGCAATTCTAAGTGACACATGCAAAGATGTCAGGCGTGCCTGAAGTTTGGCAACTTGATTCATGCCCCCTCTATGGAATTACATTCGATTCGCGCCCCATATCCCTTTCACACGTGGGCCGTGGATTTAGTCGGGCCGATCAGGCCAACGTTGCAGAAGAATAGGTAGATCCTAGCAGCCACGGAAATTTGTACCAAATGGGTTGAAGCCGCCCCATTGAAGAAGGCCACAGGGGACGTGGTAGCAGCATTCATGAAGGAAAACATCATTTGCAGATTTGGCATGCCCAAGGTGATCTTCTCTGACAATGGAACTCCGTTTATCAATCACCACGTGGGAAGTCTCCTTGATGAATACATAATTGAACACCATACCTCCAGTGCATACTACCCACAAGGCAACGGGCAAGCAGAAGCGACAAACAAGACTCTGATAAGGGCCCTGAGTAAACTGCTAGATGAACGCGGTGGGACTTGGGCAGATCATCTGCTGATAGCCCTCTGGGCTTATCGAACTTCAAAAAGGAAGTCCACCCATGCTAGTCCCTTTAGCCTGGTATATGGAGCAGAAATGGTTTTGCCCGCGGAGCTGAGTGTCCCTTCCGCGCGAATGATCCTTGCAATGGAGAATTCCACGGAAAGGAGAAGGGCAGATTTGGAAGCCTTGGAAGAGAGAAGAGTCGCTGCTGCCTTTGCTCACGAAAGGTACTGGTGAAACGACCCGCTCTAGAAGGATTAACATAATCAGTCTTAATGAAAGCTTAATATCAACCTTAATGAAATTCGTTCCATAAATGCAAGACAATGTCGACTAAGTATATTACAACCGGCTTCCAAAATAAAATTTACAAGAGAACTATACAAAATGAGTTGCATCCACATACGGAATGACAACTCTCCAAAAATTGATATTACAAAATGTACTATGCCTAAAAGGACACCAAATCGCCCCTCCTCAACTCCTACAACCTGTCCGACCAGTAGTGGACCAAAACTCTACTTCAGTTACCTGGAAAGATTGTGAGTGTTACTATTTCATTCAAGCAAAAAGCATAAAATAATTTACACGAGCAAACATGGATCGAGTAATGCTTCTAACCATATTTAGCAAGAAACAATTTATTCTTCACAAACCATTAAATAAGCACAATATTTCAAGAAGCCATAGGGTTGCTTCCCTCGCAACCAGGAGTTATGACGGTACCGTGACCCTGTGAGCAGGGTACTTCCAACAATTTATACCCTGTTTGTGTACAGCAAACAGACAATTTATACCCTTCTTGTGTACATCAAGAAGAAAACAATTCCAACCAACAATACAGCTATGGCATGCTCTTGAAATAAATCATGTTTCAAGCAACTTGATCCATATCACTACCGTCAAAATTTCCAACATTTGCAGAAAAATGATAAGTTTATTTTTAGCTAGCCACTTCAATGAAATAGCACACTCACCTTAGAGATTCAAAAGACAAAAGCGAAATGCCTCCTTCTCAACCTTGAGGTGGAGACTCGTCCCTCGATCCTAAAATATGAATGACACTACACTTAGTATATTTCATACTCCAACTCATGATAAAATGCAAGTAAAATGCATCAATAAATCTAGCATATGATATTCTTCTTTTTTAATCTCCATCCCTAGTATGAGACTGCATGAGACCAAGGCAATCAAAATGATGAGTGACGTGCTTCAATGCTCAAAAGATGATTCAATGAGATTTGATACAAGAATTCTCAAGAATAAAGCTTAATCCATGACCAACATGTACGGTTCTGACCGTATCCGAAACATAATCGTGAATTGAAGAATGAGACTTTAACTATTGAAAAGTAAACTTCTTCCTCTTCGAATCGACAGGTCATTCATAAAAAAACGGAGTTCGGGTAACCTTATTACGGCCTCGCGATTATAACTTACACAATATCAAAACTGGTACAGAGACAGATTTTAGGTCAACTTCAACAGAAAATCTGTTATTGCTCAGGCATAACCAAAGCACATGGGTTGCATCGTTAGAAAGCTCTACGAGTCTAGTTTCTAGCAAAACAAGCGGAATGCGATTTCGAGTCTCGAGCTAGGAGATATGACTGTTTTTCCAACTTGTGTCAGTGCAGTCAGCAATACGAGTTTCACAGTAGCAGTTTGGTGCGCGATTTTTAACTTTTTTCCCTCTTCGAAATAAATTCTGAAAATTTTACCCAATAAACTAGACATACATATCCATCTCCAGTAAAAATTTCAGAAAATTAAAAGGTCGGAATGTCAATGAGAAAAATTCGTTAAGAACAGGACAGATTCAGTCAAGTTCAAGCTCTAATTGACAGAATTGAAACATGTCTCAAAGATGGACGAATTTGCTAGGTTAAAACCCATTCTCTTATGAACCAATTAGGATTTAAACTACATGAATATCCAGGTATAAACATGTTTGATCAAAACTCAAAACATGGATTAGGTATAACATAGAGTTTACCTTCAATTAGTTTTTCCCAATTTCTCTTCTTCTTCTTCTTCTTCTTCTTCTTCTTCTTCTTCTTCTTCTTCTCTCTCTCTCTCTCTCTCTCTCTCTCTCTCTCTACGTGATACAAAAGAAACGGTGGAGGGGTGTGGAATGGTGTAGAATACGGTAGAAGCTAGATTTATTAGGGAAAAGTTATCCCATGAGGTTGGGTGCATGGATTTAAAAGGGTAATAACTCATCTTAACCCTTCATCCACCTACCAAGACCAAACCCTTTTAATTATCTTAATTAAACCTTCAAACTTAAATCATGTATCACTAAACAATTAATAAATGTTATGCGAATGATAACACAACACGTGTAACAATTAGCATGACCTATGCAACATAAAATTAAATGTCATATGCGATGCACGTGCATGCTCGGAACGGGTGTTACAATTCTCCCCTCCTAATAAAATTTCGTCCCCGAAATTTACTTACCTTGTCCAAATAAATGAGGGTATTGCTTCTGCATGTTAGTTTCAGCTTCCCACGTTGCATACTCTGTTGAACGACTCCTTCCTAATACTTTCACCAACAATATGGTTTTGTTACGAAGGACTTGTTTCTTGTAATCCAAAATCTGAACTGGTTGTTCCACATAGGTCATATCATCCTTTAATTCCACCGTTTGAGGAACCACATTAGTTGAATCTCCTTTGCACTTTCGAAGCATGGATACGTGAAAAACATCGTGCATCTTAGCCAATTCTAATGGTAAATCTAGTTGATACGCTGTCGAACCCACCCGTTTCACAATCTCATAAGGCCCGATATATCTTGGACTTAATTTACCCTTTTTACCAAATCTCAATCGCCCTTTCCATGGTGACACTCGGACAAATACTTGATCGCCCACATTAAACTCCAAGTCTCTTCGTCTTGTATAAGCATAACTTTTTTTTGTCGACTTTGTGCTATTTTCAACTGCTCTTGAATCACTTTAACCTTATCAATAGTAGCTTTTACTAATTCTGGACCTAGATACTCCTTTTCGCCTACTAACTTCCTTTCACCCACTTCACCCCAACACACTGGAGTCCTGCATTTTCGACCGTACAATGCTTCATATGGTGCCATGCCAATGCTTGAGTGATAACTATTGTTATAAGCAAATTCAATAAGAGATAAATATTGATCCCAACTACCCTGGAAATCAAGTACACAAGCTCGCAACATATCTTCCAAAGTTTGGATTGTACGCTCGGACTGTCCATCAGTCTGAGGATGAAAAGCTGTACTGAATTTCAGAGAAGTACCCATAGCATTTTGAAGTCTAGGCCAAAATCGCGAAGTAAATCTGGGATCTCTGTCTGAAACAATAGAAACTGGAGCGCCATGTAGTTGAACAATTTCATCCACATATATGCTAGCAAGTTTATCCACGATTACCCATATACTATCATTTCCTGTTTTGGTTCGAGGTAATCCTACGACAAAATCCATAGTAAGATGTTCCCATTTCCATTCCCGAATAGGAAGAGGTTGCAACAAACCTGCAGGATGCTGATGTTCAATCTTCACTTGTTGACATATCAAACACTCGGATACAAATTTAGCAATTTCACGCTTCATACCAGCCCACCAATAATTCTCGCGAAGGTCACGATACATTTTGGTACCGCCAGGATGCATAGCATATACGCTACTATGAGCCTCTTCAAGAATTTTTCTTTTCAAAGACGGATCATTAGGTACACATAACCGGTTCCCAAAATACAAAACATTTTCATCTCTCATTGCAAAGTCCTTCAGTTTTCCTTCTTTAACCTTCGTCTTAATCTCTTTCAAATTCTCATCTGTTTGTTGCATTTCTCGAATACGATCTACTAGAAGGGGTTTGAGAGTAAGACTAGCTAGTAGAACGGTTCCATTAACGGAAAGTTTTACCCGCAAAGAACGTAGATCAGCAAGTAAATTCTCTTGTGTGCTCCGTAAAGAAGCCAAAGTGCCCGCAGATTTCCTACTCAAAGCATCAGCTACTACGTTGGCTTTATTCGGATGATACTGAATTGTGCAGTCATAGTCTTTCACTAACTCCATCCATCTACGTTGTCTCAAGTTCAGCTCCCGTTGTGTGAACAGATATTTCAAACTCTGATGGTCGGTGTAGACTTCGCATGTTACCCCATACAAATAATGCCTCCACAACTTTAATGCAAAAACAACAGCAGCCAATTCTAAATCATGGGTGGGATAATTATGTTCATGAGGTTTCAATTGTCTAGAGGCATATACAATTACTTTACCATGCTGCATCAAAACACAACCCAATCCTTGTCTAGAAGCATTGCTATAAATAACAAACCCATCATCACCTGAAGGAAGAGATAATATTGGTGCAGTAGTCAACCTTTTCTTCAGCTCCTGAAAACTCTTTTCACAATCTTCAGACCACACAAATTTTACCCCTTTTCATGTTAATCGAGTCAAAGGAACTGCAATAGAAGAAAATTCTTGAACAAACATGTGGTAATAACCAGCCAAACCCAAGAAACTGCGAACTTCTGTCACATTAGTCGGTCTCTCCCAATTGGTGACTGCCTCTATCTTTCTAGGATCAACAGAAATTCCATCCCCTGATATAACATGTCCCAAAAACACAACAGAGTCTAGCCAAAAGTCGCATTTACTTAACTTTCCATATAACTTCTTTTCACGTAGAGTTTGTAATGCGATTCGAAGGTGACTTGCATGTTCCTCTTTACTTCGAGAATAGATAAGAATATCATCAATAAACACTATCACAAAGGAGTCAAGATATGGTTGAAACACTCGATTCATTAAATCCATAAAAGCAGCTGGGGCATTCGTTAGACCAAATGGCATAACAAGGAATTCATAATGGCCATACCTTGTACGAAAAGCAGTCTTCGAAACATCCTTCTCCCTTATTTTTAATTGATGATATCCCGATCTAAGATCAATTTTAGAAAATACCGTCGCCCCTTGCAATTGATCAAACAAATCATCAATACGCGGTAAAGGATATTTGTTTCGGATGGTCACCTTGTTCAACTGACGGTAGTCAATACACATCCGCATCATACCATCTTTCTTTTTAACAAATAAGACTGGAGCACCCCATGGAGAGATACTAGGTCTAACAAAACCTCGTTCCAATAGATCTTCCAATTGGATTTTCAATTCCTTTAATTCGGCAGGAGCCATACGATAAGGTACAATTGAAATTGGTTGTGTACCTGGTAGAAGCTCAATAGAGAACTCAACTTCTCGGTCCACTGGCAACCCTGGTAATTCCTCGGGAAATACATCGGGAAATTCACAAATTATTGATAAATCCTCCACTCGCGGTGTACTTTTATTGGTGTCAACAATATGTGCAAGGAATCCTTGACAACCCTTTTTTAACAACTTCTCAGCCTTCATTACAGAAATTATACAAGCAGAAGCTCTATCCCCACGAAATTTTAGTTGTGGATTATTTGGAATCTGCAATGTTACTTCTTTTCGGAAACAATCAATAGAGGCATGATAAGCAGATAACCAATCCATTCCAAGGATTATATCGAAATCTGTGATATTTAATGGCATCAAATCATTTAACAACTCCTTATCGCCCATTCGAAATTTACAGTCCCGATATATAACTCTAGTCAATAAAGTCGCTCCTGCAGGAGTGGAAATGGCCATAGTATATTCTAGTGGACTTGGGGGTCGGTCTACATGCTTTGTGAATGACAATGCTATGAATGAATGCGTTGATCCAGAATCAATCAAAATACGCGCTTCTTTACAAAAAATAGTGAGCATACCTGTGACAACATCTGGAGTTGCAATTGCATCTTGTCGATTCATAGCAAAGATTCTTCCTTGTGCTTTAGGTCTACCAACTGAACCACCACCACGACTTTGATTTTTACCCTGAGAAGTACTTCCACCCATCTGAACGCTACCCGAAGATAAAGCAGACCTCGATGCTCTGGGACAACTTGAAGCCAAATGTCCTGGATCCCCACATCTAAAACACCTACGGAATGATTCTGGTTCGGGACAATCTCGAACGAAATGATCAGGTGATCCACACCTATGACATGTAAGGGCATTGCTGCGACCACCAGAAAAAGTAGAACTCGTCTGACTTTGTTGCTTTGACACATTCGCTCGCTATCCAGATTGGAATCCTCGAAATTGACTCCCACCATGGCTCTGAAAAGTAGAAGTTCCTCTCCCTTTAATTATAGATTGTTGGCCAAAGTTCCTTCCACCTGATGTAGATTCCGTTTTTCTTTTTTTATTCTGCTCCCTTTGTTCATTCAATAACCCCAAATTCCGCTCAAAGTTTGTTGCCACTTCAATCATATCCGCAAAATTATTTAACCGTTGATTTGCCACATAAGGCTGAAGTTCTATATTCAACCCATCCTCAAACATTCTGCACTTGTCCTCGTCCGTGCTAACAAGATTCAAAGCAAAACGTGATAAGGTTGTAAACCGGGCTTCATACTCTGCTACCGTCATCTTCCCCTGTTCCAACTTCAAAAATTCCCGCCTCTGACCCATTTGGTAACTCCTTGGGAAATACTTTTCATGGAAAGCTTTGGTAAACATAGCCCAAGTGATGACCGTAGGTATAGGAGGAGCATCATTATTTTCAAGATTTGCCATTGGTGCAGACAATCTTTGTTTGGTAACTTCCCACCAACGTCGAGCATCTCCTTTTAACATAAAGGTAGCCAATAAAACCTTTTGTTCATCCGTCACAACCATTATCTGAAAGATTTCCTCTAACTTTTTCATCCATTCCTCGGCATCAAGAGGGTTAGGTGGTCCATCAAACTCTGTAGGCCCAAGCTTTTTAAACCGACTATATATGGTGTCCCGCTCAGTGCGTGCCCCCGAAGAACTCGCTTGTGCGGCTGCCTGAAACTCAAAAATTTTTGCCTGTTGAGTTGTTAACTGTACTATCGCATCAAGTAATCTACCGTCCATGGTTGGCTCTGCACTACTAGGATTTCCCCCTCGAGCATTATCATGCTGCCCATCGCGGTCCATAACTAGATACGCAAAAATTTATCAAATAACATCTCAAATGATAGAAGTAAAATGCATGACATGTTTCATGAACATTCTATTCCTTCCCATCCCCACGGACACAAGACAAACACCCTATGGTCCACCACTAGTCTTAACATGGCTAGTCTACAGAATTTACAACCTATGCTCGGATACCAACTGAAACGACCCGCTCTAGAAGGATTAACATAATCAGTCTTAATGAAAGCTTAATATCAACCTTAATGAAATTCGTTCCATAAACGCAAGACAATGTCGACTAAGTATATTACAACCGGCTTCCAAAATAAAATTTACAAGAGAACTATACAAAATGAGTTGCATCCACATACGGAATGACAACTCTCCAAAAATTGATATTACAAAATGTACTATGCCCAAAAGGACACCAAATCGCCCCTCCTCCACTCCTACAGCCTGTCCGACCAGTAGTGGACCAAAACTCTACTTCAGTTACCTGGAAAGATTGTGAGTGTTACTATTTCATTCAAGCAAAAAGCATAAAACAATTTACACGAGCAAACATGGATCGAGTAATGCTTCTAACCATATTTAGCAAGAAACAATTTATTCTTCACAAACCATTAAATAAGCACAATATGTCAAGAAGCCATAGGGTTGCTTCCCTCGCAACCAGGAGTTATGACGGTACCGTGACCCTGTGAGCAGGGTACTTCCAACAATTTATACCCTTCTTGTGTACATCAAGAAGAAAACAATTCCAACCAACAATACAGCTATGGCATGCTCTTGAAATAAATCATGTTTCAAGCAACTTGATCCATATCACTACCGTCAAAATTTCCAACATTTGCAGAAAAATGATAAGTTTATTTTTAGCTAGCCACTTCAATGAAATAGCACACTCACCTTAGAGATTCAAAAGACAAAAGCGAAATGCCTCCTTCTCAACCTTGAGGTGGAGACTCGTCCCCCGATCCTAAAATATGAATGACACTACACTTAGTATATTTCATACTCCAACTCATGATAAAATGCAAGTAAAATGCATCAATAAATCTAGCATATGATATTCTTCTTTTTTAATCTCCATCCCTAGTATGAGACTGCATGAGACCAAGGCAATCAAAATGATGAGTGACGTGCTTCAATGCTCAAAAGATGATTCAATGAGATTTGATACAAGAATTCTCAAGAATAAGGCTTAATCCATGACCAACATGTACGGTTCTGACCGTATCCGAAACATAATCGTGAATTGAAGAATGAGACTTTAACTATTGAAAAGTAAACTTCTTCCTCTTCGAATCGACAGGTCATTCATAAAAAAACGGAGTTCGGGTAACCTTATTACGGCCTCGCGATTATAACTTACACAATATCAAAACTGGTACAGAGACAGATTTTAGGTCAACTTCAACAGAAAATCTGTTATTGCTCAGGCATAACCAAAGCACATGGGTTGCATCGTTGGAAAGCTCTACGAGTCTAGTTTCTAGCAAAACAAGCGGAATGCGATTTTGAGTCTCGAGCTAGGAGATATGTCTGTTTTTCCAACTTGTGTCAGTGCAGTCAGCAATACGAGTTTTACAGCAGCAGTTCGGTGCACGATTTTTAACTTTTTTCCCTCTTCGAAATAAATTCTGAAAATTTTACCCAATAAATTAGACATACATATCCATCTCCAGTTAGGTATAACATAGAGTTTACCTTCAATTAGTTTTTCCCAATTTCTCTTCTTCTTCTTCTTCTTCTTCTTCTTCTTCTTCTTCTTCTCTCTCTCTCTCTCTCTCTCTCTCTCTCTCTACATGATACAAAAGAAACGGTGGAGGGGTGTGGAATGGTGTAGAATACGGTAGAAGCTAGATTTATTAGGGAAAAGTTATCCCATGAGGTTGGGTGCATGGGTTTAAAAGGGTAATAACTCATCTTAACCCTTCATCCACCTACCAAGACCAAACCCTTTTAATTATCTTAATTAAACCTTCAAACTTAAATCATGTATCACTAAACAATTAATAAATGTTATGCGAATGATAACACAACACGTGTAACAATTAGCATGACCTATGCAACATAAAATTAAATATCATATGCGATGCACGTGCATGCTCGGAACGGGTGTTACAACTGGGAATTCGTGGCACGCTACCACAACAAAGGCGTGGTTCTGTGGGTGTTCAAGGTTGGGGACTTAGTCTGGAAGACAACGACAGTGATGAGAGATTTGAAGACTCCAAAGTTCACTCCTAAATGGGAAGGGCCCTATGAGGTAATCAGCGCTTCCGAAAGCGGGCACTTCTATCTGGCTTGCGTGGAAGACGAATTTCGGACAGGAGCGGTTAATTCGAAATATGTCAAGAAATTTTACCCGTGAGAGAAGAGGCGGGATTTTCACTTCGTCTGCAAAATCTTCTTTTTGTCCTTTCTTTTCTTGTAATGATGCTACAAGGCTTAATGGAAAATGGTATCATCCCGTTAGGCTCCTGGGAATCTTTTTGTAAGTTTGAACTATTAGGCCTTCTGAGTGCTTTTTTAATGAAATGAAAAGATTATCTTTCTCCCATTTTATCTATTTGATTTGCATGTTATGATGAAAAGCTTGACCACGCATAGAGAACATCTCCACGGTTTTGCCCATCTTACAATTATTAATTCAAACTTATTGGTTATCATTAAGTCGCGAGTGGTCAGAACATGACCCGCGTGCTTCAAATTTAACGGTTCTCATTAAGTCGCGAGTGGTCAGAACATGACCCGCGTCCTTCAAATTTAACAGTTCTCATTAAGTCGTGAGTGGTCAGATCATGACCTGCGTGCTTCAAGCTTGACAGTTCTCATTTAAAGATGATGTTGGGTCCCGACGTGGTCAGACCACGACCCGTGTGCCTCAGACTTAACATTTATCATTTTAAATCAAGAGTGGTTAGAACGTGACTCGTGCTGCTCTGGATTTGATCGTTATAAAATAGAAATAATGTTAGGTCGCGAAAGGCCCAAACACGGCCCGCGGCCAAAGAATCGAACAAGACAACTTTATTGATTCACCAACATCTTTATTAAAAAAAATAGAAAAAAATGATAATAAAAAAATGAAAAAATGATGATACATGTAAAGTCTAAACCAGCCAATCCACGAAAACGAGCTCCTCAGGGTCAGGGTCCTTAAGGTTCAGCATCGCTGCCACCAGCTTCGTGTAATATTGTGAAATTTGGGCAAACCTGGCCTCCAGGTTCGCCACGTGCTGCCGAGCGGAATCTAACTGCGTAGAACGACTCTGAAGCTCAAGCCTCAAGGCCACCATCTCCCTCGCTGCCCTGAGCGCAGAGCTCTTCGCATTCGGCCAGCCGAGGTTGAATCCCATGACAGCCATGTCCTGTGCAACCTCCTGCAGGGCGGCTTTCGTGTTAGCATTAAAGTCGCTGAAGCGTAACTGCGCCCAAGGGGTAAGCACTTCATGGAGATCCCTGAGGAGCAGCGCCCCGAGCTGAGCTGACCATGGATTGAAAGGGGCAAATGTCTACGGATGAGCCCGGGTTATGGCATTAAGGAGTGGGTGGTAGGCTTCGTCCACGGGGAAGAGACGCACAAACACCTCCATCTCAGTGGCCATGGGCCCCTTCTCGTGGTCTGCGGCAGGGCTCCGCCTAGGAGAGGACCGCTCCCTGGATTCCACCTCCTCCCTCTGTTGCTCACCCATTCTCGCATCCAAGTCAGCACCGAAGTCCCTAATAGCTTGGCTCCCCTGTCTTCCCAAAACATTGTCGGTTGGCAAGAAAGTCATGTCCTTAAATAGAGAATTTAGATTTGAGTCAGTAATGGAGGTGGGCCCCCCAAGGAGTTCTTCGTTTACCTCCAGCTGTCTGTCTTCAACGTTTAAGGAAGGCTGAGTAGGAGGAGTCGCTGTGCGCCTCGCGGATAAGCGGGGAGAGTGAACTTGAGAAGTTGAGCACGCCGGGGAATGGGAACTGGTTGCGTCCAGAGCTGTGTCCCTCCCCGTGGTTGATCGGGTGCCTTGAAGAAAAGAAGCGTTGGAAACACCCGAAGAACCAACCACAACCCTGTCTAGAAAACTCTCGGTGGAGCAGATCCGGAGGTTGGAAGACTGTTGGCGGGAGCCTGAAGGGGTGGAGGAGGATGCAACTCCGTGCTGGCCCACAAAAGAATCCCTCGCAGTAGGGAGGGAGAGTTCCTCGATGTCATCTTCTTCCTCTCCCCTCAGGAGTTGCACTGCTACCGCGGAGATCGGCTCTGCAGCGATATCCGCCTGACTAATGGATTCTCGAGAATCCATCTGCGGAAGGGGCTCGCAGAGCTCTAAAGTTGCTATATGGGATGGGGAGGGGTCTCGATCAATAGAATAGACAATGATGTGATCAGATTCCTTAGAGGAAGAAGACGACTCGGTAGAAATTGTGTTGGGGTCCCCTCCGAGGTCCATGATCGAGGGTTCATTAGGTAACATACCTCCTACCACCGCGGAAGTTTCGGGTTTTGGCTGCGGATAAGGGACCAGTCCCGTGCAGGGTTGAAGCAATTCCACCTCCCTCGCCCCTGCAACACTCCCCCCGGTAGTATCCCCCCCAAGAATAGAAAGTTGGGCTCGCATGGCTTCAAAGTGGACGCTCAGCGGTACATTGTCCTGATCATCGTTGTCATCATCATCGATGTCGGCACAGACATCATCGCGACCACCCATGCCCATGCCCCTATCCTCCTCCTCCTCAGACTCCGCCATAGTTGTTCAAGAAACTTTTCTTGTTTAACAAAGGGTAAGCAGGAAATAAAAGAAAAGAAGGGAGGAAACAGTCGAAGCAACAGTTGAGGTAATTAGAACTTACCAGCGAAGCATCGCCACTTGATAGGTGTGCTCGGTTCGTCCTCCTCGACTTCCTGTAACGTAGCCTGTTCCTCCGCCGCCGCCGTAGGCTCAAACGCCACGAAAGTGCTGGGGTCTAAATCCCACCACTGAAAGAAAGGAATGATATTTTTAAAAGTCGAAAAGGAGATCAGAGTTACGGAATGATAACTAGAAAGAAGTACACCGTGCGGAGCCGCTTACGGCGGTGACCTTCTCCCGTCGCGGGTGCCCTTAAAGAAGACGGTTGTGATGGCTCCGCAGGAGCCGGGTGGAGCACCTTTCCTCGAGCACCCCGCGTACGAGTGTGTCTCGCGGCAGTTGGAGCCACAGGTGGAAGCCCCAATGGAAAGGCCCCATTCAAAGGGGCGGCATCTATTACCACCCACATGCTATGAGTGCCGCGCCAGTCAATCCCTCTAGCTTTCGCAACGGCCCGGAGTGAAGCATCCCGCGTGCGAATTTCGGACACCTCTGGGACCTCCGCCTCCCCGCAGACAAAAAGAAGAAAGGAATCCAAGTTTCTCCGCCAGAACTGGTGGAACTCCAAAGTATAGCGCATAACATTGTCCTTGCTGGGAATGGGCAGATCCCCAAGCTGCGCTAGGACGTCGGAAGTATGAGGCCGCTTGAATCAGAGTTGAGAATCAACAAAGCTAGATACCTATGGAACGTACCCGGATACCCCTTGGTCAAAACTCAATTGCCTCGCGAACCGATCTAGCCGGTAGACTGACACCCCGTGGGCCTCATTGTTGAGAAAGGGGATCCACCCCGGGAGGGCGATGAGAGCGGAGTTAATGACTCCCCGGGCTATCGAGTTGTTCCCACCCGCGGTTGAGAGGGAAGAGTGGGTGGGCAAAAGGCATTGGCCAAGGCCAACTATCCCCGGGGTGACGGTGGTGTAATGGCGAGAGAAAAAATTATCCGCGACGTCGCACGCCTCGTACCAGAGGACGTCGCTGCTAGTGTTGAACCATTGCTCCGACTGGGACTGGTTGGCGAATGCCTGGAAATCCCGCGGGACTGGAGCAACGGTAGGAAAATGCTCGAAGAAGTAGGCGAGAAAGAAGCTGGTGTGAACCATAGAAAGGTGGTCATACCTTCCAAGGGACCTCGCAAGGTTAGCATGAATCAAGTTAAGTTGAAAGTGAAGTGACCCCAAGAATAAGAAGGCTAGTGCAACACACTCGCTACGGGCCAAAAGCACGGCGAGTGGAAAGACTGCTGGAGAGGGGCTGTCCGTCGGGTAGTCCGGAAAGACGAAGTAAGAAAGGAAGAAGGCAAAAATGCCAGCCATATGGAGCCGCCCCTGGTAATGAGGATCAACAACAAAGTCCAGCGGAACTCCCGGAACCACTGTCTTCACGGGCTGAAGATCTTTGAAGAAGAAACGGATCCAGCTCGCAAAAGAGGTCTTCTTGGCATTCGTTGCGCTGTCCTTGCGGGCACCCTGAGCAGTGAACATGGGACCGGACTGAGCCAGCTTGCCCAGCCTTCACAACTCCATGGTGTCTTATTGGTCTGCGAGAGAAAGATTGTTGAGGCCGAGGAGTGTGATCCCGCGGAGGAGAAGGCGGGTGAGAATTACTATGTCCTCCAATGTGAGGCCGCTCTCACCCCACGCCCATGCAAAGGAATGTGTATCAATGCTCCAGCACGAGCATACGTGGTTCAAGTTTTTGATAGCCGCTCCCTGCCTCGGAATGTTCAGACTTCGCGACAGCATCACGGCCTCGTAAGTACCGTTAGCCATCAGAACTTGCTTGAGAGAGACGTTGCCGAGGATCTCGTCGACCCACTCAGCCCAGTCGGAGGGTGGCGAAGCCTGGGCCCCAAAGCGGCATTCTGAATAGGGGAAGTCCCCGCGCTCTAAAGGGAGGCGCAAGACAGAAGACGGATTGACCAACTCTGCATCCTCCAAGTCAGCAGGAGCCGTGAAAGAAGTAGGATTGGAGGTGGAAGGCCCTTCAGTGGTGTAGGCCTCCGCTAGGGTCCAAAAAGGGTCCTTCACAGATCGAAAGTACGGAGCCCTCCTCCATTGGTCCGCGGTGGGGACTAGCTCCTCGATGGTTATGCCCAGTGCAGCCATTTGGGATTTTTACGTGAAAAGAAAAGGACATTTCAAAAAGTAGAAAGGGAAAGTGAAAGAAGAAAAAGATTGCCTGCCGAGACAGATGGGAAAATGACAGAGCTTTGACTAGGGTTTGAACGGTAGGTGAAAAGAAAATAACGGGTGAAATGTTTATATAGTAAGTTGGTTAATGGAGCATTTATGGTGACCATGCACCAAGAGTCACGTCGGTACACAAATAGACAACTCCAACGGTTATGGCGCTTGATGTCCCTAGAGACAGACTAAAGGGGACCGCGGAAACCTACGAAAGAAGTACACACGCAGACGACACCCACCCGCTGTCTGTGCGCGGGGGGGCATATGTAGGTGTGGTCAAAATCATTAACTTGTGACTAAGAGAGGCTATTTGACTCTTCAATTGCTTGCGGACACATGGCAACGGGGCCCGTGGAAAAGGGTGGCCTTAGTCAAATCCCCACCCGGAGAAGAATAGTTGACCACCCAATGAGAAGAGAGCATGTGTGCAAATAAGACACGAGGGTACCCCTGCGGAAGATCACTGCGGGAAGTTACCACGAAGCCCCACCGGTGCCGTGGAATGGTAAAATGCACCCCTAGAATAGTTCTAGCAGTGGGAGACCGCGTTAAAAGCCTGCAAGTCGCTGGGACCACGTAATCACAAAAAGTTGCAATGAAGAGTTCCCAGGGTTCTTTCCTGGCCTAAAGGCAGGGTCTGAAAGGAACCCCGCGGAGAAAGTATGATCGCCGCGGGCCGTGACCTCGCTCCAGCGGGAATCAGGGAAATTCTTGAGGCTTGGTGACTTGGGGTGGAGGTATCGCCGCAGGATTACGAGCCGTCCTGCGGAAAAGCATCCACAGAAGGGCAAGTTTCCCCAAGGCCAGGAGGTACAGAGGGAACACGTGTTAGGGTCTAATAGGAGCGTTGTCCTGGGCCTGACCTAGGCCCAGGTGCCCTATAAATACCCCTGACATTCCCAATGATTAGTGACGACCCTTTTTTGGGAAAGAGTGTGTGAGCATTGAATTTGAGGAAGGAGAACATTCTTCCTCAGAGAAAAGAAGTGACCTCATTTACTCAAGCTTGGAAAAGGTCCGACACCCCGCGGAGAACAAGAGGGACACGCTGCCTCTGTTCCTTCCGTACCTCCTGCTCCTCCCTTCACCCCACAAGATTTATCTCCCTTTCCCTTTCCCCTTCGCTAATCATCGACCAATCGCACCTCTCCAGCTCACGGACATTCACACGTAAGCAATCTCTCGCGAAACCCACCTCCTACAAGTAGTGTATTCACGCAAAAAGTCGTCTTTATTGGACATCTATAGGTATATCAAAAATTGAATTTCGGTTTATAAATCAGACAACCTGGATTATGTCAATAGTTTCTAAGTTAAAATGTCCATGACCATCTACTTTATGTACCAAAAGTTAAGTTCTGATATACTTATCGATATTTGATCAAGCTAATTTTTTGTATGAACATTCTATTCTACAGACTCTACAAGATGAACGGTTCAAACTACCGCAATTAATACACGATGGGGCCCACAATAAGAGGCGAGAACCCTATGATTTTCACCTCATCCGGAAATAACTTTTTGTCTTTTTGAAATGCATTTAATTATTATTACATTACCGTACTTCATTCGTAATTTCCAAAAATTCAGAATTTTTTTTTTAATTCGAAAATTCAGAATTAGACACGCATGATTGTCACAAATTAACCTTGCACCTCAATGCGAAATCAAGGGTTCAACTCTCCTTCTCTAAATCGAGGGTCTCTCCCTCCTGTATACTTCGATCCGTAGTACTAAAGTTCCTTCGCTAGCTGAAAATCTAGGACGATAATGACGGGATTTGGGGACAATCATTCTCTTTATTAGTATGTCCAATATGAGAGAGAGAGAGAGAGAGAGAGAGAGAGGTGATGTAGATTTGAATTTTGTTTCATATCGAGTAGTTGGTAAGTGTGTTGATGTTGGAGTGGGGGGGTGCATTGAATCATTCAGAAAGTGGTCAAATATAACGGTGATGAATTCATAGGAGAGTAATTTTCCGACAAGTTGCTGTTCGACTTTGAAATCCCTGAGGCCGCATAATTATCCCTTCTTCTTTTTTCTTTTTTTTATATCATACGTGGATTATTATCTTTTTGACACTCGAAAAATCTACCTTAATTTACATTTGTTAAAAGTCCCTGAAAACGATTATTCTTCATGGGACGAAGTAACTAATAGTATCTTGTGCAACTAAACAAAGTAAAGCATGTCTATCAATTTTTGTTAGAAATCCCTGAAAACGACTATTCTTTACGGGACGAAGTAAGTAGTAGTATCTTGTCCAACTAAACAAAGTAAATCAAGTCTATTTTTGTTAAAAATTAATTCTTGAAAAAGATTATTCTTTATGGTACGAAGTAAGTAGTAGTTATCTTGTGCAACCAAATAAAGTAAAGCAAGCCTATTTTTGTTAAAAATCCCCTAAAAATGTTGGCTTTTTTTTTCTTTTTTCTTTCGGGCTATATTCATAGAATTTGTCATTTGATTTTGAGTTTGTTCTTTTTATAAAAAAATGCGTCATAAAGATTGGGATCTCCATCACAATTATGAAATATAGAGACGAAAGGAAAATGACTCATCACCTGTGCACCAACTGTAACCAATAGCATTAAAGAATGGTAATGGAATTTAAAAATGTGAAAGTGACAGCATGCATGTAATTAGTCCTCATGCATTGTATTGAGAGAGAGAGAGAGAGAGAGAGAGAGAGAGGACTCCATCAAACACCAAGATAGAAGTGAGAAAGTTATGATATATATAATTCCCGTGAACGTAACTTATTTTTTGTGTGATGCTATAAACGCTAGATATTGATATCACAATTATCACCCAATGCGACAGCAAATATATGATGTTCTTTTTCTTTAATCAATTTAAATTTCCATGCCTAAACTTATTTTTTTATCTGTAGTAAAACTTGAGAAAATTTTAGAAGACAGAAATTCACTTGAATTTGTTACAATAGAGTTAAATACCAGTAACCATATCGGTATAATAATCAAAGTTAATAGTATTATCAACAGACTACTTTAATGTTGGGTGGTTCAGGCCCTGCGGATCCCAACGTGGTTGCCTCATTGTCTAAAATTAGAAAGGAAGCTAAGCGGAATAGGAATTCAAAATTTTTCATCTAGACAGCTAATCATAGGATGCTGTATTGAACGCCACTGGTAAAGGGTAAGGCCCCGTTCCACTAAGGTTTTATTTTTTAAGTACTTATTTTCGTTCTATAAGACAAGTTAATTATTCTCGCACAATATATATGTTTACTTCAAAAAATTTAAATAAATACTTATTTTAATTAGTAGAATAAGCCCTAATTTATTTTTATGTAATCGATGTGTCCGATCTGATAAAAAAAAACAAAAGGGCTAATTGTCAAATCTCCACTTCTTTTTGAACGGGATATTTCAGAAGAAATAGGTATAGTATTATTACACGAATGTTCTAAAAATAATGCTCCCGGCCCCTCTTTTGCTACAGAATTAAAAAGAAGATGTCCAAATGCAAGGTTCTTGAACTGATAATCATTCGTGATCATTGAACTTGAATCCCATCACTGTTTAGAATGCATGCTTTTCATCTTATGGGGTCCCACTAATGGGGAAAAAATTTCAGTGCCGGGTGGGTACTACGTGGTACCCGTTCGGCACATCTGAGCCATCCATTACGTTTTTGGACCCCTCAGATTTGGAGAAAGAAAAAGGACAGAAAGTGTTGGGATGAGAGGAGAGAGGGTTTCAATCCGAATCGTTCAAAAGTGTATAAGACAGCTCAGATGTGCTAAATGGATAGCACGTAGGATATACCCATCCAATACCAAAAAATTTCTCAATAGAAAGGGGCGGTTCCATGGTTTTCAGCTTAGCGGTGACAAAAATGTAAAGAAAATTTCAGCATACAAAACTCTATATATAATAAATTAATTTAATTTGGTTGATAATATATTGGGTCTGGTTTATTTTATTTTGTTGAACTATATTATCTACTCTCCCGTTTCAAAAAGAATGACAAATTTTGAAATTTGTACCATTTTCCATATTACTTATATCTTTCAATCTATAATGTTTTTAATGATTTTGAAAATTTTGTATAACAGAACTAATCGAGAACTTTTAAACAAGATTCATATTACATATTTTTTGAGATTCATATTGAAAGATATAAGAAATTAAAATTGGTACGAATATCAAAAAGTGTTATTCAATTTGAGACGGAGGGAGTACTTGCTTACAAAGTTTAGTGAATTTTTATTTATTTTAGTTACTCTACAGTAATTCATTGCCGACAATATTACAGAGAAATCAAAGTATGTACATTAAAAAAAGGTACAAAATTTTAATGTATTTTTTGAAACCGGGTTCGATCGGCTTCCAACCCTGATAATTATATGGTGGAGCCGGCCTGCGTCTAATCTAATCATCAATACTATATTATTCATCGATAGAGAAGATATCTGCCGGAAAAAGCATGACCACGAACAAATACGGATATATTTTCTGAGAAATTGACGTTATCGATCACTGGCTCAATTCGGAACCTTCCAAGCTTAAGACCTTTTTTTCCCCTCACCTAGAATGATAGTGGTATTAAGATTTAGAGATATATTCTATTGTGTATTTTTAATAACAACAGTAGGACAGATGAGTTACAGTTATGAGTTACAGTTATGAGTTAGGTTCCGGTGAAGGATCCCTCATTTTATTAAAATGCGGGACTCCCCTTCCCGATTGAATTTCGATGATCTGAGCTGCTCAAAGTGATCAGAACATGATTTTAAGGGTCCCCGTGAGAAATCAGCAAAAAAAATGACCTGGAAGGACTTCATCCGAGCAGTTTTCATTGAACGGTTCAAAAAAAACTGCTCGGATGATGCCCTTCCGGGTCATTTTTTTTGCTGATTTCTCGCGAGGACCCTTAAAATTACGTTCTGCACACATTGAACGGTTCGGATTTTCAAAATTTGATCGGGAAATGAAAGTCCCTCATTTTAACAAAATGAGGGATTTCTCACTTGAAAATTCCTCTATATATATATAAATATAAATATATATATATATATATATATATAGAGAGAGAGAGAGAGAGAGAGAGAGACCAAAAATATGTACCATGAGAAATCGGATGTTGTGGCCATGAATATTGTTTTTCTTTGGTTGAAAATAACTATCACCAATGAAACATTATATTAGATTAACCAGTCGTAGTAGCCGAATCTATCATAATAGGTCTGTGAACTGAAAATAAACCGATGTGTAACAGTGTATGAAAACCTCTCAGGTAGTAAAGGCTTGAGATATAGCCTGTTTGGAATATATGGACAAAAGGAAAATAAGAATTTAAAAAAAAAATCCATAGCATAACAGCTAAAAGCAAACATTTCAACGATATTGACACCTAAGCCTCAGTTAATCATATGCCACGCACCACCTAAAAAGATTAAAAAAAAAAAGGATTGCAAGGAGCAAACCAATTACATCACATAGCCTCTGCACTTTCTTTACTTCTCTTCTGTAATTATCTTTCTTTTTCTTCTCTTCCTTTCCTTCAGAAACAAAAAGCGCATTTTTTTATCAGCAAAAACATACTTTTCTATCATTAATACAAATGATACAAAATATTTGTGCAGTGTTTGGATGAATTTTTGAGAAATTTTCGAGAAATTTTTTATGAGAGTTATGATTGGAAGTAGGGTAATGAGTAGAGAGAGAAATGAGAATAATGATTGGATACATGAATAATGAGTGGAGAATAATGATTGGAAGTAGAGGAAATGAATATTTTTTGAGTTAATTTTTTTTTTCAAAAAGAAAAACGAACAAGGCTTGATGACTTGATCACTCCAAAAGTCTCAGATGGTATCAATTCTTATAGAGCCAATTGATAGCTTTAATTAAGGGCCGACAATTTGACACTGAGATTAGTCCTGAAAGACTAATTAAAGGTGCGCATTAACTGGTCTAGACACTTTAAGTTAATATATTAAGAAAAATGTGTTCGATTTTAATTTTTATGGCTGTCGGTTCTTTTCATATCAGGTTGCATGGGAGAGGGCCAGAAATCCCAATTTTATACGTAAAATTGAGAGAGACAGAAAAAAGAATAAAAGAAGAAGAATATTGGTTCGCTAAATTGTCTTATTGGTTTATTCAGCTAAATATAGATACCTTCGGCAGCCACTGATGGTGGCCTTATCAATTCTCAATTAACGGCCGCGCAGGGCTCATTTAGGATTTTTTTTTTGAACAGGGCTCATTTAGGATTGAGCACTACATATTAGATTAAACTTTAGGTTTCGTTTCAGAACACCTTCTCAAAAAATAAGTACTTATTTCATATTTTCAAACTCAAAAATAATGTAAATGAAATATAATTTTATAATTTTTTTTGCATCGTATTATAAATCTCAATGAGATCTATTAAATAAGATCTATATTGATAGAAAAATTATTTGCGTAAACACATGATTTTTGAGCTTGAAATTGTCTTCTTACAAAATAAGTACTTATTTTCATTTCCGGAACGGAGCTAATTTTTTGCAGATCCACTCAAAATTTTTTTCCTAAAATTATTAAATGGCTCGAATTTTTTATGTAAAATCTGAAGTGAGCTCCATGTGACCGTCAGTGAAGAATTAGTAAGCCCACTCTCGATGGGCGTAACTTTTTTGAATTAAATAATTAAGCACACCGATTTTCTCGTTCGATTATTGGCCTGTTAGCCAAGGTGGTTTAGCTGAAAAAAAAATTAATCGTGTGAGGAATTCTTTTTAGTCCATACATATGATTATTGCACTTCAATAAGCCAATAATCTGACTTTTTTTTTTCCAAACCATGTTTACACTAGTGATTAACTTATAAATCACGATTTTTTGGTTTTGTCCTTATTCAATTTTTTTTTCGCGTTTGTTAGTTTTATGCTAATTTTTTTTGAGATTTTCTTTAGATATTTTTCAAAATACTCGTGTAAAAGTTAAATTTTTTACTTTTTCGATTTCTCTCGTTCTTACTCTCACACATCACATAAAAACTTGGCGTAAAACTAGCAAATGCAAAAAAAATTAAATAAAAATAAAACTAAAAAATTATTATGTATAAATTAATTACTAGCTTAAAAAAAAGGGAAAGAAAATGACCAAGGGAGCATGAAATCTTTACCCAAAAAAAGAAAAAGAAAAAAAGAAGTATAGTCAAGTTGTTGTAACTACTATGATATTGCCCTTCATTAAAATCTCGAATATATCCCCAGGTACGATGTATATAGCCACCCTATGGTTTGATTTATAGACTCTTGGGTTGGCCTGCTGACGTCTCCCTTTTGACGTTACCAACAAAGTCACATCCCTCGCTCCATTTTCCCCCTGCATTCATATCGTTTGCCAATTCCAACCCCACCTCTCTCTCCCTCTCTCTCTCTCTCTCTCTCTCTATACGTCTGCATATACAGACACGAGACACCCATATAAAATCTGCGTATGGGTATATGCCCATATCAATATGAGCACACATCTGTTTCACCATCACTGTCTATTTGACGCAAACTGCGCGTTTTGGTGTTTCCATGGTGCCAAGATGGTGGAAGATGATGATGATTAACTACGAGTTTGGTCATCAACGGTCGTCACCTGGGTTGATGTTCAGCTTGGGGTCGGTGGTGGTTATGGTGGTGTTAACGGCGTCGCTGGTGTTGCTGCCGCTGGTGTTGCCGGCGCCGCTTCCTCCGCCTCCGTCCACGCTTCTCGTTATTCCGATGTTGATAATGGCACTTTTGGTACTAGTGTTTGTCTTGTCTGCTTCTAAAGTGCCCAATGTTGCTGCCTATTCTCTCTAAATCTTGTAAAGAACTAGCTCGTATCTTCTGTATCGAAAAATCCTCTCTTCTCATGCATTTTCAGTCGCAGAATTGCACATAAGTATTTTCCAGACACAAGTATGTTGGTACAAGTGATCTGGGGGCTAAATTTTGTTCACTTTTTAATTTTTCCCTCTGCATAGTCTCTCTATCTCTCTCATCGGCAAAAGATATTCAGTTTGAAGGATTGGCCGATTGGGTAGCATCCGATTTGGATTGTTGTGATGAAATCTATTTGTAAGGAATTTATCATGGTCTTGTAGTTTTTATTATTCAAATTTTTAGAAATACTACAAACCTACAAAAAAAAATGTTTGGAAATAATTAACCAATGGTGGAGTAGTAGTTGTTTCCCTCGACATGAGCAGGTTGGATGGATGGTATTAGTTAGTAGTAGTTTCTAAGCATAGGAACTTGTTTTCCAACTACTGGGCAGTCTGTTTCAAATTAACTTTTTACCAACTATCAATTTTGTGAGGTTGATTGTCGGCATGATAAATACTTTGTCGTGATTTTAGCTGTGTGCTTTCTGCCGGTGGACGTACGATATTTTGAGGTTGATTGTCGGCATAATAAATATTTGTCTCGATTTTAACTGGACGACTTCTCGCCAGTGGACTCATGATGAAATTGATCCATAAACAACTTATCAAAATATGCATAATTAAGTTGATCCGTTGCAGTAGTAACTTGTAAGTAAGCCAAGAACAATTATACTATTACTCGAGTATAACTCACGTGCATGAACACACGTGTGGTCTCGTTTTACTTGTACGTAGTATTTTGCAAAGAAAAACCGCCAAGGTTTTTCTGTGGGCTATAAAAGTACAGTACAGTGTATCAGGACAAGAATCAAAATTTTGACGTGTTCTTTTTGAGGTTTAATAATAGGACCCGACCCCCACCCAGAAGGTACACTGACCTAGATTACTTTGTTTTCGTTTATTAGGTTAGGCAGCTTGACTTTATAGGAGAGTATTATTCAACCTACCACTTGTACCGCGGTAGCACGGCTGTACACACCGTCATTGGGTTTATATATTTTTTAACAAAAAGGTTGTGTAGGATCTTTGGAAACGACTTATAAATTCCTAAATTATAATGGGAATAATTAAGGGGTGAGCAAAAAACCATAGATGCGCGAATCCGGTTCAAATTAATCTAAATCGGGATCCGAACCATATGTATGCATATATACGTACACCAAATAAAACTAGTCTAAGTCATAGTAATTAATTTCCTAATCTAATACTCTAAATTTCTATGTTCAAACTATATTTCTATTCTATCTAAACCTAACGTAATAAATATAAATTGGCAAATTGCGTCCATATATTTCTTTTCAGGTCAATAATATGCACTCTTTGTTAGCCATTATTTTTTCTCTTAATTAGTTTTTTCTTTACAAAAGAAAAAATCAAGTTTTATTCTAATAATGACTAATATAATATGTCTCTCAATACTAATTTAAATAGTTTATAAATATAGATATCCCATTTTTAGGTAAACCGTGGTTTAAACCGTAGCCGAACCATTTTTTTATGGTTTGGATTGGTTTCGTTCTATGCATTCTATGGATTGGTTTGATTTTCCAAATTCACAATCCGTATATGTTGATCTGGTTATTAGTTTATTATAAAACCGAATCAATTCGGACCATGCCCACCCCTGGGTACATGGGAAAAGGTTTGAATGATAATTGTATGAAACATAGATTTTACAGAAGTATCGTGTGTGAATGGACATTTAGAATTAACTGAGGTGATCATGTTTTGATTCGGTTTTATATACCTCATGTCATTTGTTTATTTTTAAAAAAAAATGGAGAATATTATATATTAATAACGAGTACTGATATGGGTACATATAAGCATATACATACTATGCATATAAAAAATTTGGAAGGACCTATCTCGGACCCCACAAGGATAATTCGAACTACCCATTATTTTTAATTGAGTCATGTAAAAAATTAGCTCAATCAGATATCGGTAATAATTTTTTCAGAATTCATAAGGGCAAAACTAAGCAATTAAGTAGTTCCGCGATCAGCAAATTCAGACAAAATTCTTACCGATATCGGATTAAGCTAATATTTTACAAGGCTCCATAAAAAAAGTTTCAAAAATAATGGGCAGTTCAGATTATCTTTGTGGGACTCGAGGTGGGCCCCACAAAACCCATATGTGCATGGTATGTACATGCTCATATGTACCCATAATGGCACTTACATAACGAAATTCATTACAAATATTTTGGGCAAAACCAAACTAATCATCTAGTAATTGTAAAATGAGAAAAACAAAAGGCAATCGATGTCTTTCATCCCGTCATAGACGTGGAGCTTGATGCAAATAGCGGCACTCATAATATATCTGTTGTATATTCCTACCTAAAATCACCAGCCTCAAAAGAGATAAAGTGATATCTAAAGGCAAAAAACAACAAATACTCAGACAATCAGATGAACTCTATCCAAGTAGGACGCACCAAAAAATTTCCAAAATCTACAGATCTGACAAGCAACCACGAGTTGTTCCGCCGAAACTATCATGTAGGGTAAGAACACTATTCACACAGATATAATTGTGAAACAATATCGTCCATAAAAGAACCCGATTCGTAGATGAAATATTTGTCAAAAAACAAAATTAATTACTCTTAAAGAAACGAAAGACAAAACTCTTACGGATCAAATGACAAGCCGTTGATCTAAAGACACGGAAGAAAAATAAAACAAAGACAAAAGTTTGGGCTCTTCGTGATGGTCTATCCTTGGCATTAAATCTTGGAATCACAACTCTCGTTGTTGAAATGGATGCCAAATGTGCTATTGATTTGGTTAATTCACTCAAAATTGTAACGACGTGGCGTGCTCTGACTTGTGATTGTAGGATATAGATGACCCGTGCAAATGTGCGGGAGATTTGCGGAAGTGCGGAGAAAAGCAATTAGGGCTACTGGCTTATTAGCTAAAGAAGCTTTCAGTTTATGTAGTTTCAATTCTAGTACTTTAGTTTATGCTCCTTTGTTTATATATGTCGATTCAACTTCATGATGACTCTGTAGAGGTTAAATTTTTCGTTTAGCGTTACATTTTCTCTGTCTCACCAAAGTATTATTTTTTAATATCAAATGGTGGAAACGATTTTGTTTCTTCAAAAATAGACAACTAGTCTCATGGTCATGGCCATACTTGCCATTGTATTTAGTATATACTCTATTGATCCGATTATATATCAAATTTACTTTTGTGGAAGATCTTCTCCTGGGTCTATATTGCAATTAGTTTGGATAACCAAGATAGTACCGGAGTGGACCCGAAAAACTATTCGGTCTAGTACCGTAAAATGACCGAAGAATCTCATCCCAAAGTAAGTACTTATTAAATTAACTAGCTAGCTTGCAAGAAAGCATGATGAGAACTGACAAGCGATTTTTGTATAGTCTATTCATTAGGTAGCAATATAATTATTGTCTAGTCAAGTTGTGATGAGAAGCCGATATTTCTGTGGTCAAGCAGGGAGGAAGAATAAATCCCCAGCATATCTCAACTTGTATGCTTTTAGCGAAAGATGCATTGAATCTCATATAAAGAATTAAGTGTACTTACCCCTCTCAAAAGTCATAACCATTACCCTTGATTTGATTATTATACCATTTAAAAATGCCGATGGTATATATGTCCAGTCGCACAGGTGGAATCTTGTACATGTTGTCAAATTGGCTCAGGGTTGTTTTCGATATTGAAAAATTTATAAATTTTTATTTGTGGTTGAAAAATTATTAGTTATGTTCGGTAATGAATAAATTGTTAAAAAACGTCAAGTTGTTTTCGCGCTGCAGTGACTAAGTCGTTAATAGGTTTGTGGGTAGAGTTACTGTATCAAAATTAATTTTTGTTGACAATTTTTTTGTTACTGGAAACGAGATGGAAACTTTTTTATTAATGGAAACGAGATGATAAAATGCGTTAAGTTTTTAGTATTTTTTGTTAGTGAAAACGGGGCCTAAGATAATACTAATAAGTGTAGTGTTTTGAACTTATGGAAAGAAAGAGAAAAGAAAAGAAATTTAATTCACAAACAAAAACCCTTGTTCTATTGCAACCAAGAGTGCCTCCTCTTAGGGTTTTGAGAGCTCTAAGGCGATTTTGAGAAGTCACAGCCGTCTTGTTTTTTTGCCCAGGGGGGAGGCGCCCCTCTCCCTCCTCCCCCGGGCTCCTCCTCCTCCATCCACTCTCCCTCCTCCGCTCTCCTCTTGCTTCCCCCTCTTCCTTATAGTTTTTTTCTTTTCGTTTTCTCCTCCCTCAGATCTGACCCTCTATGTTCGGCGGGCTCTGCCGTTACCGGAGTCGTTTTTCAGCATGTAATCTATTGCCAGAGTCCTTGTGGCAACAGTGAGGGTTGCGATCCGTTTGGTCGTTTTGGGTGGCTGGATTTAGAGTAAGATCTGGGAGAGTTTTGTCTCTCCTTATGAGAGTAATAAAGTTTGCCTTTTGGCGAATTGTTTACCGTTCGGGCTTGAGAAGATTAATATGCATCTATTAGCGGTTTGCTAGAAATTTATTAGTATGTTCATTTCTTGTCGAAATTCATCTGATCGTCTGGGTTCTTGTTGTCTTTTTTTCTTGGCTAGCAATGTATCTCTTATTGAGACTGCTATAGGATATATGAATTTTCTGCTCAACAGAAGGTGCGTCAGGTCATGCTTGGGTTGGGAATGACAGACTGATAAGCCCTTAATAGTGTAAATAATAGGGCTTATCTCTCTCATTTTTGTCACATACTCGAGCACAACTTGCTTGATTTGAACGATATTGCGCGAAAGGTGTGTTTTTGTCATTTTCAGGTAAATCGTGTGAATAAGGTGTTTTTGAAGGCCATGGATAGCCCCAAGTGTGTCCAAGTACCCAAGATCACGTGGCGCTCCGCGACCGAGTCCCAAAAGTCATGAAAAGAAGCTTTGAAGCATACTCGGGATGTCCAAGGGCCAAGGGAAGTGAGGGAGATGTGAGGATGTTACCCAAAGCAATTTATTTTCCGACCAACTGAGGGTAGAATCGTCATATCTTTTGATGTAAAAATTACTTTTGATCCAAACCACTTGGGTTAGAAAGTAGACTCAACAAGCTTTCCAACGGTTCAAAAAACACCCAAATCCGAGTTCGGGAGTGTCCGGAGCGAGCCCGCGAAGTTCAGCAAGTCAAAGGCAAAAATCTGTGAATAGTCCTACCGGTAGGTGAATAGTTCTACCGGTAGGAAACCAATCCAGTGAGGCCACAACTTTGCTCCGAAGAACTCCTACCGGTAGGAGGTCAATCCCTACCGGTAGGAGCCCAGTCTGCAAATGTTTTAGTGGCAATTTTGCAATTATCTTGGATGGGGACTATATATATTCTTTTTGCACGAAATTAGAAGGATTCTTCACCTTCCCTTTCTCTCTCTACCTCCCTCCTTAGGTTTTGCCTCAATCCTCCATGGATTGAGCTTAGATTTCCATTTCCCATATAATTTCTTCAAGAATCATGTAAGTACTCTTAATTTCAATACATGTTTTAGTTGTTAATCTCGTTTTTCACCATGTTTCTAGCATTTCCTTCATCTTTCTTGCTTTGTTCATCTCTAACGGAGGGGTAGCCTCCTTGGCTTGGTCATGGGGTGATTTCTACCCCATGACTTGGGTAGTTTAATGGCTTCTCTCATTTCTTGTACTTAATGTGGTTTGTGGATGGATTAAGTTCATTTTTATGTAACAAAACCTAGGGTTGTTAACCTCTTTGATTATGTGTGGGCAATGACTTGATCTCTTGCCACATATAATGCTTGGAGCTATGTCACTCTAAGTGTTTGCAAAAATGCCTGAAAGAACTTGTTAAGCTCTAATCTTTGGTCTAAACCTTGAGATGTTAACTTCTTTGATTGGGTGTAGATAAGTCTTTTGGCACACCCAATGCTTGGAACCATGGCTCTCTTTGTGTTCGATAAAATGCCCAAACGAGTTTTCATCCATTTCCAAACCCCGTTGTATGAGTTAAACATGATTTTCATGGTTAAATCTTCCGAGTGGGATCAAATGACAATGACTCTCATTTGAGTTATCGAAGAGAAGTATTGAACGACCTAAGTTATGGGCGGAATAAACCCCTAGACCTTGCTGCTTTTAATTTCTAGTCAATCTTCGTTTTCAATTACGTTAGGAGGTAGAGAGAATTCCACCACTAAAAAGTTGGCCGTCTCAACGCCAAATCTAAAGGTTGGCGGTCCTAACGCTAAAAACCCTTCGTAAAGCAAACCTTCCGGCCTAGCTCTATTGGCTCCCTGTGGATTCGACCTCGGACTTCCGAGTTTATTATGCTACAACCGACCTAGCCCTACGCTTGGGGTATTCTTATTGCAACACACATTAAGGTCGCAAGCACAGACATCAATCGCTTCGTTCTTTCTCATTTTTTATCAATTAGATGATTAGTTTGGCTTCGTCTAAGTTATTTATAATGAATTTCGTTGTATAAGTGCCGTTAAGCTTTATCAATACAGTACCTCACTTTTGTCAAAAAAAAAAAAAGATAGTGGAAAAAGAGAAGAAATTAACATGAAAGAGTAAAGAAGAACGAATAGTAAATTTTTCTCCCAACTTTTTTGGCCTTTTCCTTTTTAATCATTTTCCATATTTAATTTCTCTCCCGGTCCTCAATTTCCAAACAGACCCTAAAAGAAAAATGTATAGATATTTAAACCTAAGGAGCAAACCAAATTAATGGTGGTGAAGTTATACTTTTAGCTGGAGATGTTATTGCAAATTTTCTATAATGGTGTTAAATAATTAACAACTTACATTTAAGTCAAGATGTAGAACTATCATGATTATTATAATACTGTCATTAAGCGCAAATAAAATAAACAAGAGCGGTGTACTTGGATCAATTCATGTGGAACTTAAGCGATCCCGTCATTGATTCAAGCTATTATTTGGTGGATCTCCGGGAAGCAAACGGAAGGCTTGTGAATTTAAGGCAATGGCGGTCAAGCACTGAGTGTGGTGAAACAGAATTCGGCAAGCATATCTCACGGTGATTTGTGAGGATTTATAATTGTATGTAAGATTTGAAACGCCCCACTATTTTCTAAAAATAAACTCCAAAATATACTTTATTTCAAACACTTCTAAGCCCCTCTTTTCTCCATAAATAAATTACATCATCAAAATAAACTTAAGCCGCCTTCTAAATAATTTTCTAAATGCTCCAAAATTATCAACTCTTCCAAAACATCTCCAAATTAATCCTTAAATGCTCTGATTCAATTTCGACTAATCCGGCTCTACACCTGAAAAAGAAATTATCCGGGAAGTATACGATACAATAGAATAACAAAGCTCATAAGTGGAATCAAGAAATGATAATTGACCAAGTCGAAGCAACAATTATAAGGAACCTTATATCATGTCTTCCTCAGTACATGACCTGTGATCCTCCCCCAACTCCTTCCTCACCGGGTCATCCTCGACCCATTCTGGCTATGGGATAGGCTATTGGTGCATGAGTTCACTCGATCCATGTACGAAACTATGCCATAGTACTCAATCAACAACATCATATTCAATACCAATTATTTCACTTTTCAATAGTATTCCACAGAATTGAACGAAAATCACGAGATAATCAAAAGGAGTACAAAAGTGAGATTGAAGAAAAAATTTCAGAAATAGGAAGCATATCGTATACTCTCCAGATTACCTCAAATATGACCGGCTGCATCGTCTACGAATCAATGCCTTAAAATATTTTTCCACATTCATCAATAGCCCACCAACTTTTTCCCTCTTCTCTTTCTCCCCATCTATTTTCTCTTTCCTTTCTCTATTGTGTGTGGTGAGTGGAATGGAGGGGAGGGGACTTTCCTATTTATACTAGTGGAAGAACAATCTAGATCTTATCACAAAATCTTAACCATATCCTATATAATCCTAACAATATCCTATATAATCCTAACAAAATCTTAACCATATCCTATATAATCCTAACAAAATCTTATATAATCTAATAATATCTAACAAAATCTATATAGTATCTAATAAAATCTAATCTAGTCCAATCTTATCCATTCATATCTTAATAAAATCCAATCTAATCAAATCTAATAAAATCCAAAATCCAATCTAATCAAATCTAATAAAATCCAAAATCCAAAATCCAATCTAATCTTATCCTAATCACATCTAACACAATCCAATCTAATCTTATCCTAGATTTTTAGGATTATGAAATAGGGTTAGAAGTAGGGCTAGGGTTTCCTAGAAAGTCTAGGTTTAGATCTATCAATTAACAAAATCAATTATAATTACAAAAAAAAGAAAATACTTCAATAAAATATTTAATTTTATTCAAAAAAATATTGGCCCGAATTTCGGGTCATTACAAGATTGCTTATAACTACACATGGAGTGAAGTGTTTTAATTTATTCCTGTAATTTTTATCCATTTAGTTTTTCACATATACCGTATGTTGGTGTTCTGTACATGTTTGATTGCTTTGGCTTTGTTCATTTCTCATTTTTAATTTTATTTTCTAATCATTAGCATATTTCTCTCTCTAATCATTATCTTATTTCTCTAATTATTATTTTCATTTCTTTCTTTACTCATTAGCTCTCTTTCTAATCATTACCCTATTTCTCTCTCCACCCAATACCAAAACTAAAATACCAAAAACTAGCAAACGAACAAGGCCATGTTTGTGTGATTGGTTGATATATTGATTAGTGATTGTTGAATTGAGAGTTCATACAAAGCTGATGTATGTACCTAGGCAATCTAGGAATTTTCATAAAAAGGCTCATTATCAAGTCTCCACTTTTGACCTAGTGATCAAACACCGAAGACGAAGAATTCGCTTCTTTTGGATTTTTGGTTTGAAACCTTTATTGTTGGACTTACCGACTTAATTACCATTACTTTATTTTCTATATGGACAACGGACTGTGAAATTGATTCTAAAAAATTAATTGAGCTATGTGTAGCTGGCGGATCACTCACGAAAAACTTCTCTACTTCTTTTTGGATGGGATTGGAAAGAAATAGGTACAGTCAGCCCTAACTTTATGGGGAATTGAAGTAAAATTACAGATGGAGTCTTTTTACAAGTCTTAATGTAGAAAAGATAAGTAGATAAAATTCCTTTGCAAGAACAAATAAATACAAGTATTTATCATTAAGAAAATAATCCTTAAACAATAACCAATCAAGCTATTTAAAAATCATCACCACCTAAATATTGCTAATTCCAAAAAAATGACATTACGAGATTTTAAAATTATCGATATCAAAATATCACTCTTCATGCAGTTTTAACAACAGCAGTGCGTAGCTGCCTTATTAAGAGCATCTCCAATCCAATATTCTATTTAAGAGTATCAAAATACTCTATTTTATTCATAAAGTGATTTTAGAGGAAATCACTATTTCTATTTACTCCAACCACAAACCCTCTATTTTTCCCTCTAAAATCACTTTAAAAAAAAAAACCTTTTTTTCATACTCTCATAAAGATATGATTGGTATAAAAATTTAGTAAGAAAAACTTACAAAGACAAAAATATCTTTTAAAAAGGTGAATAGTGTTATGGAGATGATCCTATATATTTTCTTTTACTCTTTAAATATAGAGGATTAAAATTTAATACTCTCAAATGGAGGAGGGTTGAGAGAATGGATTAAAATACTTTAATACTCTCAAATAGAGATATAGAATATGAGTAGGAGATGCTCTAATTGTGCCCGAACAAACGTCTTATCCACCATCTCATGCTCAGTAGATATGATGAGTAATCCATTCAATCTTTTTGTGAATGGAAACTCTAAGGCTATCGACGGGCATGTGGGACCTACTTCAGGTCCTGCACGGATGATCTGAACCGTTCAATAATTTTAAAGTAAAAAATTGACTGAGCTTACGAAAAATTAGCTCAATCCGATATGTGAAAGTGCTCAATCCAATCTTTCATTTTTTTTTCATGCCTTTTTTGGATTCATGAACCAAATAAAATATTGGATCGAACACCTATACATATGTGATTGAGCTGGTTTTATGCTAGCCCACTCTGTTTTTTATTTTCAAAATTATTGAATGGCTCGGATCATCCGTGCGGGTTCCGGAGTGGGCTCCGCGTATCCGTCAGTTCCCATGATTGGTACCCATGGTCTGTTTATGGAGAAGAGTCCTTTCGTGACATAGTTGATACAGTAACATTCTCTTCAAACTACATTTAATTTCGGCAAATGACACGCTCCTCGTAAAATACGTTGCCATATTTTTAAAAAATTAATTTCATTGGTTTTGTCAAGTAAGTTTTCGATCCTAGGGAGTTCGAAATTGAGCCGTTAATTTCTGAGTTCGAAATTGGACTATTACAAGGGACACATAATAATATTGGAGGGCCCCTGAAATTTGTACTAAATTTTTGAAAGCCTAAATTGACCGCATTTCAAATTTTAACTTAGAGTCGGCTTTGAAAATAAGTAACATAATGTTATAGGTCTAAAAATAACGGTCCCGACCCCCCTTTTGGAACAAAAAAGGATTGTCCAAATGCAAGGGTTCTCGAACCGATAATCATGATCATTGATTAGTCTATATGACTGTTTAGAATATGCTTGTCATCTTATGGGTTTCCTTTAATCGAATTTTCAAAATTATTCATCGATAGCGAAAAATATCTGGTGGAAAAAAGCATGACCACGTACAAATACCTATTTTTATGTTCACTTGACGATACGTACGTCACTGGCTCAATTCGGAACCTTCCTAGCTTAAAAAACGGTTTGACATTCCTAACTAGAATGGGTAAAACCACACACCCCAGACCGCCAAATACTTGTCCCCAAATATGCATTTGAACACCACTTAAAAAACGGGACACACCACCGCCACACACATCATCCATCTATTAAAAACAACTATAGCAACAACGGCCCTCCCATGACCCACACAGACAACGCACCCACCCACACTTCATGCAGCGATGTTTCTCCGTAAAATTGCAAATTTGTTTTTTCTATGTAATATTTCACATTCCTCGGCTTCAACGTGGATCGATTTTTTCGTAGCTAATACATCAATTTTCCCCGAAAACAACTCCCAAACGATGTCCTGCAGCTATATATTGTTCTTCAAAATCACCATAGGAGGTAGCCCTAGCTTTGCTTTTAAATGCGCAAGCAAGCTAATACACAGAAAACCCTAAAAACACCAAAATCCGCTTCTTCTTTTTCGTGCCTGACCCCCGGGCGGGACTCAAAACCGTCCAGGCCATTTTTACTGCGACTCCAAAATTCTCTTCACATCTCAACAATCTCCCACATGAAGACATATTCAGACATCCAGCCAATCATCAACTATCATTAACACTACCAGCATCCAGCCTCCAACTTAAGCTTGGAACCCCACAAAAGCTGAACAATACTTCAGCTTCTCCACGGTAACCATCTTCGTAAATATGTCTGTTGGATTATCCCTTGTGTGAATCTTCTCCCAAGTGAACTGTGTCCATCTTCCAACAAAGCGCGAATTAATTGATACTTTATGTCGATATGCTTGATCCTCGAATGAAAAGCTGCATTTTTCGCCAGATGTATTGCACTCTGACTATCGCTAAATAATTTGCAATTGTTTTGTTCCTTACCCAACTCTTTCATGAAGCTCTTTAGCCATACCATCTCCTTGCACGCCTCCGTGGCTACAACATACTCCACCTCTGTTGTGGAAATAGTTATTATTTTCTGTCGTCGCGAGACCCAATCAACTGCTGCACTCCCCAATGTAAAAACATACCCAGTAGTGCTCTTCCTGCTGTTGATGTCTCCTGCTAAATCCGACTCCACATATCCTTGCGAACAAATAGTAGAACCCCCAAAACACAAAGCTAAATCAGAAGTACCTCTTAGATACCGTAAAATCCACTTGACTGTCTCCCAATGCTCTTTGCTTGGATTTGCCATAAACCTGCTAACAACTCTTACTGCTTGAGCAATGTCTGGCCTCATGCTAACCATAGCATACATTAAGCTACCTGCCATTGAGGCATATGGAACTTTGGCCATATAGTCATTTTCTTCATCAATTACTATCCCTTTTTCCCTCAAAAGCTTGAAGTGACTTGTCAACGGTGTGCTAACAGGCTTAGCACCTTCCATGTTCAACCTTTTGGGCACCTTTTCAACCCATACAAACTCCTTCGAAGCTTACATACCTAATCCTCCTTCCATTTGACAACATAACCCTTTGGCTGATGCATATAAATATCCTCCTCCAAATCCCCATGAAGGAAAGCAGTTTTAACATCTAATTGCTCTAAGTGCAAGTTCTCAACAGCCACAATATTGAGGACACATCTGATAGTACAAATTTTTACCACAGGAGAAACGATTTTGGTGTAGTCAATGCCTGGTTTCTACTCAAAACCCTTTCCTACCAATCTCGCCTTGTACCGTTTGCTCCCATCAGATTCTTCTTTAAGCATGTATACCCATTTGTTGTGCAAAGCTCTCTTCCCCTTGGGCAACTGAACCAAGTCCCAAGTTTGGTTTGATGAGAGAGAATCCATCTCATCATCCATTGTTCGCTCCTATTCTCCCATGGTCTCCACCTGTAATGCTTCCTCAAAACATTCTGGTTCACCACTATCAGTTAACAACAAATAGTGTAAAGCAGGAGAATAATGCATTGGTGGTTTAACGGTACGTATAGACCTCCTGAGTGGAGGAGTCTTTGGATATGCCTGTGGAGTAGGTTGTATATTAATATCCTGAGGTTATAAGACATTACTGTTAGGGATCCCCTCAAACGATTCAAAGTCTGAATTTTCAATAGCCTTCTCGGGTTGACTTTGTCTATTTTTATATAAAATAGACTCATTAAATACAACATCCATACTCCTGCGTGTTTTTCGATTTTCAAAATCATACAGCCTGTACCTATAGCTATTAGTACCATAGCCTATGAACACGCACTTTCAAGACTTAGCGTCAAGTTTACCCCTTTCACTCGAATCAATATGCATATAGGTCATGCAAACAAAGACTCGTAAGTGAGATAAATTTACCTCTTTACCTGACCAAGCCTCCTCCGGCAATCTATTGTTTAAAGGGACTGAAGGTCCCCTATTGATCAAATACGCCACTATATTTACTGCGTCAGCCCAGAATTGCTTAGGTAACCCAGCATGTAGCCTCATGCTTCTTGCACGCTCTAGGATCGTTCGATTCATGCGCTCAGCAACTCTATTCTGCCTTGGCTTCTTTGGGATTGATAAGCACCTAAGATTGCTTGATCGTGGTGCTTAAGTCCGTTAGTTAGAAGTGTTTTTAGTTATTATTTGTTGTTTTTATTCAATATTGCTCGTAAGGTAGTTTGTTAAGTGTTTCAGGCAAAACGCCCTTAAAAGGCGTATTTTGAGTGCAAAACCAACACCCAAGTTAGTTCAAGAATCATCGCCCGGTGGAACTTGTGCCAAAGTGACCAAAGAACGAAGGTGAGTAGCGTCGGACAAGCCAACGGTCGTCGGGTGCCAAGTCTGGGAGGCTGGCCTGAAGAATTGGAAATAAGCTCTGCGTATCGATACGGATTAAGGATCGTATCGATACGCGTTGGCTATTTTGACAGGCAGAGAGTTCCGTATCGATACGGCCATAAACCTATCGATACAGGAGCGTTACGAGAAATTGGTCTTCTCAGTTTAGCGATGTGGTATCGATACTTTGCATAATCTGTATCGATACAGGGAGCTCTCGGCCAGATATTTTGTTACATTTTGGACTTTCCATTTATGGAATACTTGCCTTTAATAGTATGTTTTTAGATATTTGAGGAGAGAGAAACCCATTGTATATAAATAGAGGTCTCTTCTCTCTCTTTTGGAGCGAGCTCTTTATTAACTTTAATTTTTCCTCCATTAATGTTCTTGAAGCTTTTCATAGTGTAATCTCTTAGAATTCAAGTAAGTAATTCTCGTTTGTTAATTTCTCGTTTATTAAAGTTGTTCCTATGGACTAGATCTTTTATAATATCAAGTTTGTTTTTGTTTTTATCGGTTAAAAATCATGTTTCATTTTTATGCTTTCTTTTATGCTTTAGCGATGTGTGAGTAGTCGATAGGCCAAGTCTCGGAGTAATCTTTCCCGAGGACTTAGGTGGTTATTTGGTTCTCAAATCTTCGGGCTTAGAATAATGATTTTCGGAATTTCATTAACCTAGCCATTTTGGTCTAAGCGAGGGGTGTTAACTCCTTGGTTTATTGTTTAGTCAAGCGGTCTTGGCAAGCGACATATTGAGGGCTCGTGGCCTCCTACGTGTTAGATGCATTAGCAAAAATAGGTTGGTTTAGCTCCGATTCATCACATCTTTCGATAAACGAAGTCATTAAAGCTAAATTCTCCGGGCGTGAGCACGCGGTCGTGACTCTCGCCTGACTCATAATCGAGAATGGGTAACGGCTTAAGCCAAGGGTGAGACGATCTCTAGACTTGTCTCCTTTAGTTTATAAAGCTTATATCTAATTTGTTGCTTTAGCCTTTCCATCGTTAAAAGCAAAATCAAGTTGGCCGTCTTAAACGCCACAATCCACCTTATAAAACCTACAATCCGATTAAGCTATATTCGAATTCTCTGTGGGTACGATCCCGGACTTTCCGGTTATTATGTTACCAATGACCTAGCCCTACGCTTGGGGTTTTCAACCTTATATTTGAAGGCGAGGTTTGAAGGCGAAACATTTTTGGCACCGTTGCCGGGAATTTCTTTATCTAGCTTATTCGGAGGATCGACAAACCACTGTAAGTACTCCGTTTATCTTTCCTATTGAGTAAATTAAATTCAACTTAGCGGATACCTCTAACTGAGCCACCAATTCGACTTGAGGTTTAACGAAGCTAGTTGAACATCAATTACCTTTTTACTTTCTATTTATTATTGCCTATATAGCCGTGGTGGTGGCATAACCCCACGAGACTGTTTGAGAACGAGGCGGCGACATAGCCCCTCTAGTCTGCTTAATTGGACTGTGCAGGTTGTATGCTCAATATCTATCGTAGCCTTTTATCGAATCGGCTACATCGATCTGCATCTCACGAGTTATCCCCTTCATTAAGCCCAATGGCAGATCAACCAGCAGCTCGTACCTTGCGCGATTATTTAATGCCAGAAAGAGGTCCACATGTCTCCCCCATAGCCATTCCCACTTGCACTGCCACCAATGCATTTGCTTTCAAGCCAGAATATCATCGGGTTATACTAGAGTTTCGGGGGCGTGAATTGGAGGATCTCTATGCTCACATTCGAGAATTCGAGACTATCGTTAGCACTTTCGTAATCGGGCCGGGCCAGCTAGATCAAGCTCGCCTGAAGTTATTTCCCTTCTCGCTCAAAGATAAGGCTAAGCAGTGGTTCTATTCTTTGAAGCCCCGATCTTTGCTCATATGGGGGGAAGTGCAAGACGTGTTCACCACAAAGTTCTTTCCGGTCAACCGAACCAAACTTCTCATGGATCAAATTCAAAATTTCAAGCAAAAAGATAAGGAAGTCTTCTATAAGTATTGGGAGCATTACAAGGACTTACTCGCAGCTGTCCCACACCATAATTTTCCCATGTATCTTGTGATCAACTATTTCTATTTAGGTTGTGATCGGGAGTCCAAGCAGCTACTGGATACTATGGAGAGTGGTGATTTTATGGGGAAGGACCCCGACGCCGCTTGGGAATTCTTAGATGCTTTGGCCGAGAGAGCTCAAACTTGGCAATACATTGATCCAGGTGACCAAGCTATGAGAAATCAAGGACCGGGAGGCTCTGGTAAGTTTTCGGTGAACGAGCATAACGGTCTTGAGATGCGGTTGGACGAATTATCGTTAAAGTTGGACAAAATAAAGCTAGATTCGGTCCAAGTGAAAGAAGCGAAAGAAGTGACAGAGGTTCGCCAAGTGGAAGAAGTTTGTGTCATTTGTGAGACAGTGGGTCATTCTACTGACAATTGCCATACGATCCCTACCCTTCGACACCATTATAGTCAACTCCCCACGGAAGAGGTGTGTGCATTGAACCAACGTTGGGATCCATATTTCAATACTTACAATCCGGGGTTGAGGTCTAATCCGGCTTTCCGTTGGGGTAACCAAAATGAGGCCGGCTCGTCAACTTCTCAAGGTCCTCCCCCTCCTCAGAATCAAACTTGGCGCCAACCTCAGTTTCAAGGTCAGCCACGGTTTCCTACGGCTCCATCTCCAGGACCTCTTGGATTCATACCGCTAAACCAATTTCAATGGCAAAATCAGTTTCCCCTTCATCGACGATCTTTGGAAGACACCATGAATGCATTTTGTCAAATGCAAACTACTACCAACGAGCAAACCGCTCAAGCTTTAAACGATATAAGGAATCAAATGGGCAAGTTGACTACGTCAATTGGCGTTCTACAACAAGAGAAAGGGAAGCTTCCTACTCAACCTTTGGCAAACCCTCAAAGTCAAAATTTGCTTGGAAGCTCTTCGGTGACTTTCCTCGAGCAAGCCAAGGCTATTATTTCTTTGAGGAGTGGGAAGACAGTAGACAATGCCCAAGTGGAGCCGCCGGTGATGCCAAGTTTACTACCGTGTCCGGCACCATTGAAGCCAACAACACCAAATGGGGAATCTCCCAAACTAGCTCTTACGGAGGAAGAGAAGGGAAAAGCCAAAGAAGTTGAGGTTCCACAAGCTTTCACCGTGCCCGCTCCATATCCTAACCGACTAAAGTCGCCTGCCAAGCCAAATCTAAACAGCGATATCTATGAAGTTCTCAAGCAAGTGACGATCAATCTTCCTTTGCTCGATGCTATTAAGCAGATTCCTTCGTACGCCAAATTTTTGAAGGATTTGTGTACTTACAAACACAAGCTCCAAGTGGAAAAGAAGGTGTTCTTAACCGAGCAAGTGAGTTCACTCTTTCAGTCCACCCTTCCTTTCAAGTATAATGATCCAGGGTGTCCGACTATATCCATCACCATCGGGGGTAAAGTTTGTGAAAAAGCTCTTCTTGATTTGGGGGCAAGTGTGAATCTCCTACCGTTCTCGGTCTATGAACAACTTGGTTTGGGAGAGATGAAGCCAACTCAGGTGACTTTACAACTGGCGGACAGAAGTATTCGCATTCCCAAAGGCATGGTGGAAGATGTCCTTGTTCAGGTTGATCAATTTGTGTACCCGATTGACTTTGTGGTTCTTGATACGTGCCCGGTACCGGCGGCTCAATCGTCCGTTCCAATCATTCTTGGCCGGCCGTTTTTAGCAACATCCGATGCCGTCATTCATTGCCAGGATGGCCGACTTAACATGAGTTTTGGCAACATGAAGATGCAAGTCAACATATTCCATCTTGGAAGCCAAATGGGGGATGATGAGAACGTATGCGGAGGTAGCATGATTAACTCACTTGTTCAAGATCATGTTGATGAATTCATTTGCAAGGATGAGTTGGAACTCGCACTTACTTCCTCTGAGGCCGATTTTTTTGATGCCCCCGAGGTCGCGTACTTGTGTTCTTTGTTAGATGAGGAGGAGATGTGTGGTATCAACTCGTGGATTCCAAAATTTGAGGAGTTACCCCCGATTGAGAAGCGCACCATTCCGTCTAGTGTGGAACCCCCGACACTCGAACTTAAACCACTACCGGATTCACTTAAGTATGCTTATCTTGGTGAAGGCCAAGCATACCTGGTGGTAATCTCCTCCGCCCTCACCGAACTTCAGGAGTTTCAATTACTCGCTAAGTTGAGGAAGTATTCAAGGGCTATTGGGTGGTCCATAGCTGATATCAAAGGAATAGATGGATCTCTTTGCTCTCATCACATCTACATGGAGGATGATGTTAAGCCCTCTCGCCAGCCTCAACGACGATTAAACCTGATTATGAAGGATGTGGTGTGAGCGGAAGTTCTTAAATTGTTGGATGTTGGCATTACTTACCCGATAGCGGATTCCAAGTGGGTGAGCCCGATACAAGTGGTACCTAAGAAGTCTGGGGTGACTGTGGTGAGAAATGACAAAGATGAGCTTATTCCAATGCGTGTTTAGACTGGTTGGAGGGTGTGCATTGATTATCGGAAGCTGAACGCCAGTACAAGAAAGAACCACTTTCCCCTTCCCTTATAGATCAAATTTTGGAGAGAGTGGCTGGGCACAAGTTCTACTGCTTCTTGGATGGGTACTCCGGGTACAATCAAATTGAGGTGGCTTTGGAAGATCAAGAGAAGACTACTTTCACGTGCCCATTTGGGACCTTTGCGTATCGTCGTATGCCATTCGGGCTTTGCAACGCCCCCGGTACTTTCTCAAGGTGTATTATGGGCCTTTTTAGCGACATGGTGGAGAAAATTATGGAGGTATTCATGGACGACTTCTCTATCTTCGGTGATTCATTTGAGGCTTGTCTCACCAATTTGGGGCTTGTATTAGCCCGGTGCGAGGAGAATAACCTTGTGCTTAATTGGGAGAAATGCCACTTTATGGTGACCGAAGGCATTGTACTTGGCCACATTGTTGCTTCGAAAGGCATCGAAGTGGATCGGGCAAAAATTGATTTGATTGGGAATCTTCCGGCTCCTAAGTGTTTAAAGGATATCCGATCTTTCTTGGGGCATGTCGGTTTCTACCGGCGTTTTATCAAAGATTTCAGTGCCATCACCCGGCCATTGTGTCATTTGCTTGTCAAGGATGTGCCGTTTGAATGGACGCCGGCTTGCGAGGCCGCCTTCGCCCAGTTAAAGTCACGCCTCACTTCTCCACCTATTGTGCGGTCTCCGGACTGGGAATTGCCCTTCGAGCTAATGTGTGACGCCAGTGATTACGCTGTTGGAGCTGTTTTGGGCCAACGAAAGGGGAAAGAGCCGTACGTCATCTACTATGCAAGTAAGACGCTCAATGAGGCTCAAATGAACTATTCGACTATGGAGAAGGAGTTGCTTGCCATAGTCTTTGCGTTGGACAAGTTTCGGTCTTATCTAGTGGGGGCTCCGATCACCGTGTACACCGATCATTCCGCTTTCAAGTACCTTTTTACGAAGCAGGATGCCAAGGTGACATTGATCTAGTGGATTTTGCTCCTACAAGAGTTTGACCTCACTATTAAGGATAAGAAGGGTGTAGAGAATGTGGTAGCCGATCATTTGTCTCGGCTAGAATTCGACGATCATACATCGCACATTCCTATCGGTGACTCCCTTCCCGATGAGCAGCTATTCTCCATCACTACGGCTCCATGGTACTCGAATATAGTGAACTACTTGGTCACCGGTCTTATGCCTGCCCATTGGAATTTACAAGAACAGCGTCGATTTTTGGCTGAGGTGAAACAATTCTCTTTTGACGACCCGTATTCGTTTAAGTATTGCGCCGACCAACTTGTTCGCTGTTGTGTGCCCGAATCTGAGCAACATAGTGTTATCCAGTTTTGCCACACGGAGGCTTGTGGCGGCCATTTTTCGTTCAAAAAGACCGCCGCTAAGATTTTACAGTGCGATTTCTATTGGCCACAATTGTACAAGAATACGTTTGCTTTCTGCCAGGCATGTGCACGCTATCAACTTTTAGGGTGTGTGACGCGACGGAATGAGATGCTGCTTACGCCCATCTTGATTATTGAAGTGTTTGATTGTTGGGGTATCGACTTCATGGGGCCGTTTCCTACATCTTTTGGGTACCTCTACATCTTGTTGGCTGTTGACTATGTTTCCAAGTGGGTGGAAGCCATTCCCACTCGTACCAATGACGCCCAAGTGGTCGTTGAATTTCTCCGTGAGTACATTTTGGCGCGATTTGGCATGCCCAGGGCTATCATTAGTGACCAAGGGTCCCACTTTTGTAACCGCCCCATTGCGGCCCTCATGCGGAAGTATGCCATCGTTCACAAAGTCTCAACGGCATATCATCCTCAAACGAATGTCCAAGCGGAGCTTGCCAATCAGGAAATCAAGAATATCTTGGAGAAGACGGTTAATCCTACCCGAAAAGATTGGTCAACTCGACTTATCGATGCTGTGTGGGCTTACCGTACTGCGTACAAGACTATCCTGGGAATGTCACCGTATCGGTTGGTCTACAGAAAAGCGTGCCACTTGACAGTCGAGCTTGAGCATAAAGCATATTGGGCCATTAAGAAGCTGAATTTAAATATGGCCAAAGCCGGTGCCCGCCGCAAGCTCCAATTGACGGAACTCGAGGAGTTGAGGTACAATGCTTACGACCATTCTAGCGCTTACAAATCTAAACTCAAAGCCAAGCATGATAATAAAATTGTCATTAAAAACTTTGTGCCCGGTCAGAAAGTATTGTTGTATAATTCTCGATTGCATTTGCATCCCAGAAAGTTGCGCTCACGTTGGGCTGGCCCTTATGTTGTCAAAAATGTGTTCCCTCATGGGGCAATAGAAGTAGAAAGCATGAATAACAACTCCTCTTTCAAAGTTAATGGTCAACGGCTTAAGCCTTTCCTTGGCGGTTTTGAAGCTGGCGAGCCCGATGAGGTTTTGGCCGATCCCGTTTACAAGGATGGCCCGGCGGTATAGTTGTGTGTTCTTTTAAATTGCACGGGGAGCGAAAGCGTAACCGTTGAACTTAACTGTTTGTCGGACCCGGCCCCCAGGTAGGAGGTACCCTCCATTGACTTGGGTATATGTAGCTCCGCACGCCGCTACTAAAAAAAGGATCGTGTGCCCAGCTCCGATTAGTAAGGGCAATTTTAATATCAGTGACATAGGGCTTTCATTAGCTTTTCTGATAGGAGTAATTCACAGTGCACCATTCACGTCTTCCAGATTAGCCCTAACGGGGGCGGTATAGATCTTAGGTTCGGCTTTGATATTCCCGTACTCCATTACCGCACTTGGCTCTATCTTGTGCCTGCCTGGTTACGATCTTAGGGGACACTGGACTTCATTGTTTGGCGGAGTCTAGCTGTGCCTTGGACGCTCCGAGCTCTGATATTAAATTATATATGTTTGTATATTTGTACATATTGCTTTTGTGTTTTGTTCTTATTTCTTATGTTTTGGGATTTTCTCACCACGAGATTTCACCAACGCATCATTGTATCGGGCTTTCATTAGTCCTTCTTTGTCGTAGTTTGCCATTAACGATCCTTGCTCACCAGATATGTCCCTATCGGGGGCAGCTTGGGTCTTTGGGTGAGGCTTGACATTCCCGTGCTTTGGCGCTAGGCTCTGTCTTGTCTCACTCTGTTTCGATCATAGGGAACGCTGGGCTTAATTGCTTGGCGAGGTCAAGCGGTGAATTTTACTTCGGGCGTGATGTAACAAAATTAACGGTCTAGTATAGCCACCCGTGTCTTGTCTACCCGGTGAGACTCGGGAAGAAAAGTATGACTCGTGTGACTGCATGAAGATCAGGTGGTGTTCTTTGATGTGTTCCTTTTTATGTATTTAAATTTGATGGTGCCCGAATTCCACGCGCCGGGTGGTTCTAATGTCATTTGGCTCTTAGTAGGTAGTTCGAGCTTAAGTCTTTTGCAGGGTGAACGTGCTACCACACCAGCCTTGGTGGATTGGATCTAACGTCGGAGTGATTGAGGCATTCAGGAGCCCTAAGCATGGGTGTGATTACGTGTCGCAGTTGTTAGTCCAATAAAGTTTTGGCCATGATCCTGTGTGACTAGCTATGGTTCCGTTGGAAGAGCCGAAGGAGTCGACCTTGAAAGCCGTTCGGATGACAAAAGGAGCCGGTGATGCAAAAACCTCCAACTTGGTCGAGGTATAAGGGGGTTGACATTCCCTCGTAGGTACGATCTTTTGTTCCTTTTTCCCTACTGTTGTTCTCCATGCTATGAGGGCATAGCATATTTCAAGTTGGGGGGAGGGACATAACTCGGATATTTATGTTTTATACATTTTGTTTAAATTTTTCATATTTTTGGTAGATCAATCCTTCCATTATTACAAAGTTAGTGGAATGGAGCAACTTAGCACTTGGTCATTAGTTCATTAATTGGCAAGAGTTCGTGTAAATATTTTTGGTGAACTTGTTCTGTCCAACTCGTATGCATGCTGAACGGGCGAGAAATTAGGTGTTGAGTGTGTTGTGAGCAGGTTTGACCCATATCCCGTTGTTGTTCTCATTATATTCTTAATTAGGTATTAATCTCATGTCATGCATAAACATGTTCGTTATTTACTTTAAATCGTTTCGGAATCTATGGCATATGTAAGAAATGATACAAGGCCATCTTTGTTTGATTAAAACCACAAGAGAGTCCCATTGTTCTTTAAAATAAAGCCTAGTTCGTGTCTCGCTCTTGTCCATAGGAAACCGAATGTTTAGGTGGATGGTTGGAAGTTGGTTTTGAGTTTTGCTAGGTTGGCTCCAGGTTTATAGGCTCCGGGTGTATTTTTAAAATGGCTTCGGGTGTCGGCATTGGCTATCGGGTGGCAAAGCTGAATTTCTGGAGATAAGCTTCCTGTATCGATACGGACGTTAAACTGTATCGATACGCGTTTGTTTCGTGGGAAGCCAGATTGACGCGTATCAATACGGATTAAGGACCGTATTGATACGCGTGGATTAAAATTGAAATCTGCAGTTAACAAGGCCGACCTCTTCATCTTCCCAAACCCCATTTTCTCTCACTAACCCACCATAACCGCCCAAGTTCTTCGAGAACTCAACCTCAAAACACCAAAATCAACCCCAAAACTCCATAATCTTTCATCATACCTCCAAGCTTTCACGGAATTCCAAAGGATATCAAGGTTTTCGAGTCAAATCCTACTAATACAAAGGTAAATCCATTCTCACCCTCTATATACGCAACATCTCCCATTGTTCTTTCTCTATGATAGCTTTAACCCTTGATTACCCACTATATATTGCCATGCATTACTATTTTGAACCATTCTACCATGTATTCTAACCCCTAACTTCTGAAATCACCCATGAACCCTTTTCCGAGATTTTTGAAATTTTGATTGGATTGGGGACTGAAATTGCATTGCTGAGTTACCATTATTGTACTGAATTTTAGCGGTAGAATCTGTGTGGTTCAACTCAGAAGTTTTGTGGATTTTGACTGGCCGCCTGTTTTTGTTGAAACTTGTGCGTTCCTGGCTGCAATATGGGTTGTTTTCTGTAGTGTTTTGTTTCAAGATTTTGGGTATTGTTCTGTTTGGTAGGTCTTGAATGCTATGGTGGGAACAAAGACTGTGGCTGTTAAGGGCAAAGCTTCGGCTTCTTCTTCGCAACAAGCAGAGGAGATAGTACAGGAAATGGAGGAGGAGGAGGAGGAAATGATTGCGAACCCGCAAAAACTGGGCCGGGCTAAAAGAAGGACGGCTGCTGAGATGCGAGCCGCAACTCAAAAGAAATGGGAAGAGGAAATTCGTAACCGGGGGTTCAAGAATGAGCGACATGTGGAATTCTACAAAGAGCTTGTCATAGAATTCTACAAAAACATGAAGATTCCACCCGAGGAGGATGAGAAGAAGGATGATGCTAAGGTAACATCGAAAATTGGAAAGATTCCTATTGAGGTGACTTCAGGGTTTATTGCACGGGTTTTGAATTACCACCAACCACCCGCAGATGATGTGAACTATCCGGATGAGGAGTATGTGGCAGACGAGACCGTTGTTCTGGAATTGTAAAAAAATCCTAGGGAGGCGAGTCTTCCTCATGTGCCGAGAAAGTTTAAGGAGGTGTATCGGCTTGTCAATCAACTAGTGCACCACAATTTCAATCCGAGGGGGACAGAGAACAAGCCGGATAGTTACAAGGGGGGAATGATTCACGCGTTCAAGAATCCAAATGTGGTGTGTGATTGGGCGAAGGTTATATTTCAGGAGATGATTGATTTCAAAGCCAAGGCCCCAGCCAATTCTAGGTTGCCTTTCCCGTGTTTGGTGACCGTTATTTGCCTGGCTCAGAAAGTTCCCATTTCAAAGTTTTCGGAACGTGAGAAGCTCAATCCAGGGGATATTAATAGTTCCATACTGACTCGGAGTATCTCTCAGTCCCGACCCACTGCTGCTGCTGCCCCACGTGGGGCGTACTTGACTACTTTGCCACCGAAGGGTGCAAAGTCGGCCACTTGGAATAAATTGCTTTTTTGCCAAGGGGTGACCACTATGGGATGCCTGAAGAAACTTAAGAAAGAGACCCGAGCCAATGCAAGGAGGTAGCGGAAGATAGACCACAAGTTAAACTGGGTTCTAAGCCGAGGAATGGGGCAAGCCAGTGAGCAGTGTGTACCACCGCCAGAGGAGCCTGATGAGGATAACGATGATTTTGTTGGGGAAGAACCTGTGTTTGTGGATGATGAGTAGGGTTAGTGGAGTAGTTGGAAATCCCTCAACTTGGTCGGGGTGCTTGGTGGTTGACAGCCCACCTTTTATCTTTTATTTCGTTGTTTTTAGTTTAGTTTAGTTTAACTCTGACTTAATAGTTTAGTAAGTTTTTGTTGAGGCCGGCATGTGGCCTATGACTTGGTAGTTGGAGTTGGAGGCGGCCAAGGGTAGTTGAACCAAGCTAGTATATGGCCGCCACCCCATTTTGCTAACCGTTCTTTGATTAAACCAAGGTCGTTATATGCTATGAAGCCCTTAGGAGATCTTTAATATGCCTTGATTCCATTTCGATTTATTGCCTGATAGTTAGCATATTTAGTTTGTGGCATGTCTTCTTTCGGCAATCAAATTTTCAATCGTTTAGTCGTAAGTTCTGTCAATGGTGCTCTCCACTTATAAGGCACGGTATTTTTGTTCCCCGTGCCTAATTCGAGCACCTCTCTTGTGGGATATGGTTAATTTGAATGGAATTGGTTAAGTTATAGCTTCGTATCCGTCTTTTGTCTTTTGACGCTCATTTTGGATACTTGATTATAACTTGCTCAATATTTAGTTGATCGCTCAATTGTCGGCTGCGAGTTGTTTTGGAATAATTAAGTTATTTTAGCTCTTGCCAATTAGTTGCAGTTTGAGTAGGTGCTAAGTAGTTTTGTCGGAAGGATTGTCATATGTTCCTTCTTTCCTTTAGTTCTTATTTTGTTGCTAGGGGCTAGCAACGCTCAAGTTGGGGGGTGTGATAAGTACCTAAGATTGCTTGATCGTGGTGCTTAAGTCCGTTAGTTAGAAGTGTTTTTAGTTATTATTTGTCGTTTTTATTCAATATTGCTCGCAAGGTAGTTTGTTAAGTGTTTCAGGCAAAACGCCCTTAAAAAGCGTATTTTGAGTGCAAAGCCAACCCCCAAGTTAGTTCAAGAATCATCGCCCGGTGGAACTTATGCCAAAGTGACCAAAGAACGAAGGCGAGTAGCGTTGGACAAGCCAATGGTCGTCGGGTGCCAAGTCTGGGAGGCTGGCCTGAAGAATTGGAAATAAGCTCTGCATATCGATACGGATTAAAGACCGTATCGATACGCGTTGGCTATTTTGAAAGGCAGAGAGTTCCGTATCGATACGGCCATAAACCGTATCGATACGAGAGTGTTACGGAAAATTGGTCTTCTCAGCTTAGCGATGTGATATCGATACTTTGCATAATCTGTATCGATACGGGGAACTCTCGACCAGATATTTTGTTACTTTTTGGACTTTCTATTTATGGAATACTTGCCTTTAATAGTATGTTTTTAAATATTTGAGGAGAGAGAAACCCATTGTATATAAATAGGGGTCTCTTCTCTCTCTTTTGGAGCAAGCTCTTTATTAACTTTAATTTTTCCTCCATTAATGTTCTTGAAGCTTTTCATAGTGTAATCTCTTAGAACTCAAGTAAGTAATTCTCGTTTGTTAATTTCTCGTTTATTAGAGTTGTTCCTACGGACTAGATCCTTTATAATATCAAGTTTGTTTTCGTTTTTATCGGTTAAAAATCATGTTTCATTTTTATGCTTTCTTTTATGCTTTAGCGATGTGTGAGTAGTCGATAGGCCAAGTCTCGGGGTAATCTTTCCTGAGGATTTAGGTGGTTATTTGGTTCTCAAACCTTCGGGCTTAAAATCATGGTTTTCGAAATTTCATTAACCTAGCCATTTTGGTCTAAGCGAGGGGTGTTAACTCCTTGGTTTATTGTTTAGTCAAGCGGTCTTGGCAAGCGATATATTGAGGGCTCGTGGCCTCCTACGTGTTAGATACATTAGCAAAAATAGGTTGGTTTAGCTCTGATTAATCACATCTTTCAATAAACGAAGTCATTAAAGCTAAATTCTCCGGGTGTGAGCACGCGGTCGTGACTCTCGCCTGACTCATAATCGAGAACAGGTAACGGCTTAAGCCAAGGGTTAGACGATCTCTAGACTTGCCTCCTTTAGTTTATAAAGGTCGTATCTAATTTGTTGCTTTAGCCTTTCCACCGTTAAAAGCAAAACCAAATTGGCCGTCTTAAATGCCACAATCCACCTTATAAAACCTACAATCCGATTGAGCTATATTTGAATTCTCTGCGGGTACGATCCCGGACTTTCCGGTTATTATGCTACCGACAACCTAGCCCTACGCTTGGGGTTTTCAACCTTATATTTGAAGGCGAGGTTTGAAGGCGAAGCAGGGATCGTTTTCAACCTTCGAATGCCATTCGTAACACAGTAAACCTCAAACTCACCATCCCAATACTTGCCGCCATTATCAGATTTTAGACATTTCAATTTATTTCCTGTTTCATTGTCAACTAATGCTTTCCAATTCTTGAAAACACCAAACAAATCATATTTATGCTTGAAAAATAATCCCATAATTGTCTAGTAGCGTCATCCATGAAAGTAATAAAATAACGTGAGCCACCAAGAGAAGATACTTGAGATGGCCCCCACACGTCTGTATGAACTAGCTCTAGCTTCTCTGATTTTAGAGTCCTTGCCACTTTTGCAAAGCTAACTTTCCTCTGTTTCCCGAATATGCAATCCTCACAGAAGTCCAAGTCCAGCGATTTACAACCTGGCAATTTCCCCTTTGACAACATTACTTTCATCCCATTTTCGCTCATGCGACCCAGCCTGCGATACCACATAGTACAATCAACCGCTAATGCTACCACTGCGATGCTACAGTAAGTATCCAAAGATACATATAGGATTCCTTCTTTTTTATTGCGAGACACAATCAGTGCTGCTTTGCTCATCTTCCAAGCGTCTAATGTAAACGATATGACCATTCCACCCTCTGACAACTGACCCATTGAAATAAGATTCTTTGTTAGTCTAGGCACATGTCTAACATCCTTCAATTTCAGTACTGTTCCGTCTGTTTGAGTTATATACACATCCCCCTTTCCAACTATGTTGCAAGCTTCATCATCACCCAAATAAACTTTTCCAAAGTTTCCTTATGCATAGTTCTTTAACACATTTAACACATCCATGCGTGGAGTATCATGGAATGAGGCTCTCGAGTCTACAATCCAAGACTCATTGTGAGAATCCAGCGAACAAATCAAGGCTTCATTATCTGACTCTTCGAAAACGTTAATGATGTTCTTTCCCCGCTGATTATTCCCGTTCTGCTATTTTTTCAATGGTGCCTTATAGATTTGCTTCCAATGCCCCATCTGAGCACAGTTTCAACAACCGTCAGGTTTCACTTCTCTACTACGAGATTTACTCATGCCCCTGTTCTTGGAACTCCCTCTTCCCTTGCTCTTGTTGCCTCTCCTGTTCGCAGACTTGCCTCTTTCCTTTGTAATAAATACTAAACTCGAAGCAACATCCTCACCTGTTGCTTTCCTCCTAGCCTCTTCTCCTAATATCAATCTAGTCATCCTCCAATTTTATTGGTGCAGACCTGGAGGAATTACTCACTGTCATGACAAGTCCATTCCAACTTTCTGGCAAACTCGATAGTAGAACAAAAGCTCTAATCTTATCATCAAAATTAATAACCACAGATTCTAACTGATTCGTGACCGTATTAAATTCATTCAGATGTTCAGCAACAATAGAGTTTTCAGGCATCTGTAGGTCAAACAACTTTTTCATAAGATATACCTTGTTCACAGTAGAAGGTTTCTCATACATTTTTTCTAGGGCTTTGAACAAATCTGCTGTAGTATTTTCTTTGGAAATATTTGGTGCAACCAATGGCGCGAGGCTCAATCGCACAGTCCCCAAAGCTTTGCGATCCAAAATATCTAAATCTGCTTGCTTTAAGCCTTTTGGCTTCGTGCTGCTGATTGGAAGATATAAATCTTTCCGATACAAAATATCCTCCATCTGTATCTTCCAGAAAGCATAGTTTGTACCATTGAACTTCTCAATCTTATATTTATCTTCAGCCATTGTGTAAACCCTTGATCTCCTAACCCGGAGCTTTGGTATTTGTTGTTGGGGATTCGAATGTCCAGACCAACAAGCAAACGCACACAGTCGAAGAACAAACCAAAAACAGAAAACAATCTAAAGCAAGAAAAGAACAAGACACGAAGATTTACGTGGTTCTGACTTAAGCTGATTACTTAATCGTACATCCATGGGTGCTGAGGTGTTTCACTATGATGAAAGTATGCAAGATTTACAATAAGAGGCAGCCCTAGCTTTGCTGTTATATGCGCAAGCAAGCTAATACGTAGAAAATCCTAAAAACGCCAAAACCTGCGTCTTTTTTTTCGTGCCCGACTCCCGGGCGGGACCCACAACCGTCCGGGCCATTTTTACTGCAACTCCAAAATTGTGAACACATCTTAACAATCTCTATCATCTTCCTCCACCGCTTTAAACTCAACTGACTTAGGTTGTAGAGTCTTGGTAGTCCTTAGATCCGGATTGACCTCCAAATCCCTGGTTGTTAATTGGGCTTGCATCTCAACAATCTTTTCTAAGCCACTATCCTTGTCCCTTTTCACTTCATGAACTTCTTCTTCCTCATCATTGAATCGATGATGATAAAGATGTTTTGGCGGTGATTTTTGTTTTTATGAAATTATTAACACCAAAGAAGTTATATCAGATATCAATCCGTCGCGGGGGTGATCAAATTGACCGTAAACCGGCTAGTGAACGGATACCAACTGATGTGTATGAAAACTTTTCAGTTGGTGAAGACTTGAGATTTGCTGTTTGAAACATATAAAAAAGAAGGAAACAAAGGGAAAAATAAGAAAATTTTCGCTCCCTCATTGCTTGATATATAAAGACAAAAGGAGGGGAAAACCACAAAACCAAGCATGGAGGACTATAGTAAAATTCACTTTATTTACAACTTTCTTCGTAATTATTTTCTTCTCTTCTCTCCTGAAGTCTTAATAGCTAGCCATATATTTATATGGAGCCAGTTCTTACAAAATTTAGTACCAACTTTAATCGAGACCCAACTAGTAAAATGTGGAATTGGTCTTACGATTAAATCGAGATACACGTTAATTTCTCCACACTTTTAAAAAACAATACTAATAATGTGTTTGATTTTCATTCTCACCTGCATAAAAACATGTATACAAGGGCCAGAGCCAAGTTGGGAACAATCTTAAATTTTGACTTTTTGTTTCTAGAAAACCAAATTTAAAAAAGTCGTCAGGGAGTGTGAAATCTCAGTTAAAAAACAGAAAAACAAATGGAATTTGTTGTTGTAAAACTACGGAGGGAGTTGAGAATAATTACCAAAATATCCTTAGGTACGATGTATATAGCCCATGATTTGAACAAATTTAACTTTTGGTGGGTCTGGTACTGACGTCTCAGTTTTGACGTTACGAACAAGATTTCTCCCAGTCTCCTACCAACCAAAAACACATAACAACAAGAAAAGCACCTCCTCACTCATTTCCTCCTGCACATTCATTTCGTTTGCCAATTCAAACCCCCACACCCACACCCCACCCCCACCCCCAACCCCAACCCCAACCCCACCTCTCTCTCTCTCTCTCTCTCTCTCTCTCTCTCTCTCTCTATTTACCTTTGCCTGTACGTATACCCACACACATCTGTTTGGGGATAACGACTATATGAGGATATAAATGTATCATCACCGCGGGTCTATGTTTCCGTGATACTGAGATGGTGCAAGATGATGATTTGTTACGAGTTTAATCGACGCGCGGTTGTCATTGGCTCATATTACGGATCGGAACTCAGGCGTCCGGGCCGGCTCACGCGCACGTTGATTTCTTTGCCAGGTGGGTTGATGTTAAGGCACTGCGGTTACAAGTCGGTGGCGGTAATGGTGGCGTTAACGGTGTCGCTGGTGGTGGTGCCGCTGGTTTTGCCGGCGCCGCTTCCTCCGCCTCCTTCGACGCTTCTCGTTATTCCGGTCTTGATAATGGCACTCTTAGTAGTGTTTTTCTTTTTTTCTGCTTCTAAAGTACCCAATGTTGCTGCCTATTCTGTCTAGATTTTGTTCTCTCTCTCTCTCTCTCTCTCTCTCTCTCTCCCTCTCTCTCTCCAAGCTTCGTATGTGAATCCCTGTTGTAATTTCTGAGTTGGATTCGGAATGAGTATGGGTTGAAGGTGTTTCTAGCAAAATTATCACAGTCGGCGTTGATTGTAATGATTTTATTTGAAGGATCTCTTGCATCTTGAACTTTTACATGTGAGAAAGGTGTTTACGACCGCCTCGAAACAATTAGAACGGCCAAGTTTTGCTACCAAATTGGTTCTGTCGATGGTATGACCGCCGTTCCGCTTTCTCCCAAAATCTTTTTTTTTTAAAAGAAGGTAATTTTAAATTTAAATATAACAAAAATAAAAAATATTTTTTAAATTTTTTTACACCGTATTAATACACCGTATTAAAGATCTAAATCTATTAAATAAGATCTATATTGATAGAAAAATTATTTACGTAAACGCATAATTTTTGACCTTAAAATTATCTCATTTTTCTTAAAGTTCTTTTTTGGAAAACTGGAACGGCCAACCCACTTTAATCTTTCTGACGACAATGTTGATCTTAAGAAGATTTTACTATTTTGTCATTTTCAATTTTGACAGATCAGAGGGGGCTGCATGTGGGAAAAATTAACAAGCTCGTTTTGAATTTTCAGAACTACCCGGTATCTCCTAGCATATAATATATGGTCCCTAAAAAGTTATTTTTCCAACTATTATTATTAGGTTCCGTTTTACTAAAGTTTTTATTTTTTAATTATTTATTTTATTTTTTACAAGACTTATCATTCTCTTAAAATGCATTACTTTTAATTCAAAAAATTCAAATAAATACTTATTTATTTAGGGGGACGGGGCCTCCTTCATCTACTTTTCTCCACTTATTGTATGTGATTTCTCTTTTTAAAGCAATTAATGAGGTAGGTCGGTAGGAAGATGTACGAAATATACGGAGGCTCCATTCTTGTAAAAAATAAAGTATATATTTTTATTTTGTGTGGTTTGTTTTTCTTTTTTGAATTTTTATTAGATTTGCATTATATTTTTTGGATTTATTATCCATCTCGACATAAGGAGTCTAAAAAGTAAAATATAATATTACTAAAAGCAAAAACAGTTTATTAAAGACAAAAAAAACCAAACAGCGATCTTTTTTTTTTGTCTAAAGTCATGTCATCTTATAAGAATTCTTTTTAATATTTATTAACGTTTTTATACTTTTCCGATTTCTATTATCGAGACAAATGATTAATTCCAAAAATTACGATAGAAAGCTTAACAAAAGTGAAGTAACGCAGCCTCGTTTTATGAACTATTTGCAAGAATAAAACATTAACAAGTATGAACTAGAGATACTTTTCCCGCACACAATAATGAGACAAATCTCACTTTTCTTTAATTCAATAACAACTCACGCTGCCCTAAACTTAGAATGAATATAAATAGGTTAAAAGAAACCGTAGACAACTTAGGAAACAATTAGGGCCGCTAATCAAATCCTAATCAAAGGAAATACGAATATTACAAAAAAAAAATGAAAATTTTATTTTGACTAGGAAATCAAAAACTAGAAAAAAATATAAGGTTACCAAAACAGACGGCAACTAAAACCCTATCAAAAGTTATTGGAAATCTAAATATTACTATAAACGGCAAAATAGGCCTTTCGGAAGGCTAAACAGCGTTGAAACAGCGACCTGCTCTGCATCAAAAAGTTGCAAAAAATGCCCCGCTCTACATCAAAAAGTTGCAAAAATTATTGAAATACCAAAAAAATTTACACATAAAGATTACAGGAATGGAGCCTTAGGACTGGGATTTTTTTTTTTTGAAGAGCATACGTTGGACTGCCTTAAAAGACTTTAAATTGATATCTCTCCCAAAACCAAAACTGAACTTCTTTAAATCCTTTTTTTGCCCATTATTTGGGGTCCCCCCACTCCCTTTCTCTCCCCGCAAAACTCCTTTGTACTACTTTTTTTGTTTGCCTAGCATTTGGGGACCTACTTCATTATACAAGTTACGGAAAGAATTTTGTTTGATAATTAATTTTCACGCTCCTTCTTTTTATAACCACTCTTTTTTTGCCCTTCTTGTGATGTGAATTTATAAAATTAATCTTTTGTTTTGCATACGTTTTCACACTTGGAAGGGCGTAAGTGTAAATTCAAATCACATAAAGATTAAAAAAAAAATGTTATTATAAAAAAGAAAATGTGAAAATCGCTATTCATTTTGTTTCCTTACATAGTACCTACAAAAACTATGGGGCCTTCCTAGATGGGGGGCCTAAAGCCCGTGCCTCACTTGTCTTAAGGGCAAGCCGACCCTGGCCTGGTTGGTCCGATGATTAAAGTTCTTTACAAAGGAACTTTGATTCAATTTTAGCTGCACTCCGTTAGTGAACAATAAAATTGATTTTTGAAAATTTGTCGAGCATAAATTGGCTGGCCAAACACGATAAGTTATTCAAAAAAATATTTGTCTAAAATTAAGTTATTTTGAAAAGGAAAACCGCCGAGGTTTTCTATGGGCTAGCTACACATACATCTGTATCAGGACTAACAATCAAAATTGAATGATGTTTATAGGGTTTAATAGGGGCAGACCCCCACCCAGAAGGGTACACTGCCCCAGATTACGTTTTTGGTTGTGTTTATTAGGTTAGGCAGCTAGCTTGACTTATTATTCAACCTTCCACTTGTAGCATGGTAGCACAGCTGTACACACCCCCATTGGGATTGCACGCCGGCAAAGCCATGCATGGCTTTAAGCCCCAATTTTGACTAATTTTGGAAGTTCCAATTTTAATAGTTCGTATATAAAAATTAAGTTAATTTGTCTAAAATTTTAGTTTACGTGATGAATTTGACGCAGTCGACCGTGAAATATCGTATCCATGTCATGAATTTATCATAAAACCGCAAACACATATGAAAAATTTACCATAGAGTATGGTGAATTTAACGTGTTTGGTATTGGTAGGTAAGGTAAGAAATGGGTCATAATAAATAAAAAGTTGGAGTGAGAAGTAGATAGTTGCAATTTAATTGTTGGAAATTTTACAGAATTTCAGATGAATGAAATCGAGGCTACCGGAGGGTCTCTCGAGGCAACCGAGCATGTACCGGATTCGTTGTATCTGGATGCATCACAATCAATAGACGTATTGATGTGTGGATTCTGTAACCCCCGAAACTCCTCCATGATTGTGAATTCACTTTTATAACCTCCTTCATTCAAATGGCAGAATCGATTTCAGAATTTGATGGCTGCAATTCATTTTCTGGAGTTACAATTGTCACCATCCCTCTATCAAAGGACCCTCACGTTTTTGGAGAAGGCACTAGAAAAATTCACAGCAATCCTAACAAGTTATGATATTCGTTCTTTGAGAGAGAGAGAGAGAGACAGGCGGTAGTCAATTCGACAAGGCGGTCGACGGTGGTGTTCCGACGGCTTGTGGTTTAGCTGAGCCAACCATGGGAGGAAGTCGCCGACGCAACCTACAACACCCACGGTAGGCGGCAAATCTTTCTTATGGAGACTGTGGTATCACATAGGACTCAATTTGATATTCTGCAAATTTTGTTTGTATTTCGTTCTCTGTAATCTGTCTAATGCTTATGTAATCTGTAAGTTGTTCAATCATGTAATTGTATTGCTATCAATGGAATTGTTCTCTGGAATTTTAAGTGATTGCCGAATTTTTTCCCAACAAATTAAGCCGTTCGGATTTTTTGAATGTAAGAATGAAAAGATAAGTATTCAATATATGACCAATAATTAAGTTCCTCTTTCAATAATAATGTGAACGCCACTCACTTTTGTGAAAGGAATCGGATGAGCATTGCTCCTAAAGCAGAGAATAACATCTAGATTCAAGTTCATTACGTGATTCAATTTGTCACCAATTCTGTAAGGAGTCTGATAATTGCACGATTTTGCCTATTAATTATAATATATATGATCCCAGTACCTCATACCATCTCGAATCCTAAAGGGATTTATGTCACCGTACATAAAAAATCAGTTTCATTAGATATCTACTTTTATCAAATAGGGATAACAATTTTTATCAAATAGCGATTACAATTTTCCTTTTATGAGACTAGACGGTTATTCTCAGCATCATGCTAGCCGTCCATTTTATTACTAGTTCGATTACCGAAATGATTTTCATGGAAGATCTTTTCTTCAGGATCTGTACTACAAATAATTTGGCTCATAATAGAAAAACCATTCTGGCTAGTACCGAAAAATGACCGGAGAAAGTATAGTCAACTTCCATGAAAAGCTAGATATAGAGTGTTATGCTATTCTTAAAAAAATATTATTGTCCAGTCAAGTTGATGAGAAAACGATTTTTCTATAGTCACGTAGGGAGGACAATGGTTAGATTTTGGTAAGAATAATTCCATAGCTTATCTCAACATCCATGCTTTTAGCGATAGATGCATTGAATCTCATAAAAAGAATTAAGTTGCCTCTCCAAAGTCATAAACCATTACCCTTAATTAATTTAATTATTCATATCAAAAGGGGTCTAATTAAGGCCAATGGTATTATTGTACATTCTTCCAGGTGGATCTAATTAAGGCCAATCAGGGCTAGTTTAAACACACTACGGCTATTTCTTTTCCGATCCAATCAAAAGCAGGTCATCTACGTCGGGACTAGAGAATTCACAAGAGATTTATCTCTTACAGTCTGAACCCAAGAGGTTACCCAAGTTTCGAACTCAGGATGCCTGAATTTCTTGTTGGTGTCGCATTGTGTCGTGTCGTGTCTTTTCAGGTTCGTGTCAAATATCTTAACACTAACTCAACCTGCTTAAAATCATATCGTGTTTGAGTTGATACTATTAAGATCCTTTTATTTTATTTTTAATATTTACATAGAATTATATCTATTTCAATGTTTTGATCGAACTACTTATTTGATTCAATAACAAAAACTGAAGACATGTTCAATACCATCATAATCATAGAAACAATAAAACCGCACAAATCATGACACTAAAAAATGCCTCAAGTCACAACTAGATATATGTCTCAAAATTAAATAATTTTGTGTAATTTTCTGCTAAAATAATAAAAAAACACCAACAACTACAGAATAAATCTATTCAAATTTTAAACTAAAAGACTAGGCCTAAATAATGAAAAATAATAATTCCGATAAGCCTAAATAAATTTTAATTAATTTTGAACTCCTACATGGAGACTCAAGTGAATAAGTGATTAGGAAATTAGATATTCAATTGGTTTTGATTTTTTAAAAAATCTCTAAATGGACTCTAATAGTATACATGTCTTATCTTTCTATAATTATATCAATATGTTTCTATCCACGTTAACCAAGCATGATTTCGAAAAATCAAATCTCCTACTCTCTCTCTCTCTCTCTCTCTCTCTCTCTCTCTCTCTCTCTCTCTGGGAAAAAGAATCTCCTACTAATTGTAAACACCGGATTTTGCCCTACCCTTAAAATCAGAAAAGTAGGAACGTCAGTGCTTGTCATGATGATCTGCATGCGCATAGCCTAGTACAGAGGTATGCCATTTCTGGATTAGAACAGTCCCCTCTCCGGGGGACTATTCAAAAGTGGGCCCTAGTGACCCTAACTTGGACTGTAAAGCTAGCATATACTTCAAGACATCCAAACCAAGATCGACACGGTTAGATGTGCCTTTTCTACCATTAATGTAAGAGGACTTGCCAAGTCTTAATAATCGGTTGACGTTTCACTGTTGGATCATCACCGACCCTTTACCGACCATCGGTAAAACACCCGATTTGACCCAGGAAGTCTTGATCGGGCAAAGTCATCTCCATACCATTCCAAACATCACACATGGTGATGTTATGGTATTTTAAGCTCTCTGGTCAAGTTTCATGTGAAACGGAGTGTAGACACCTCCCAAACGGAGCATCGCCATACAGATTGATCAATGTTTGTTTGGTTCCACTTCATAAACTAAGATTGTGGATATTTCCATGGCTAGCAACATCGCCACACGATAATAGTTATCATCAAAATAGAGTCGCCACCTAGTTTATAAAAACTGAAAAAAAAGGGATAGAGATTTTGGGTACGGGAGTTAAGAGTACAATAAGGAGAAGGTGTCAGGCACCCCTCTTTGCCCAGCCGTGAGACTGACCCATAATCGTTCGATATACGATTAGGGATGGCAACCCTACCCGCCCCGCCCCGAATGGGGCGGGTTTTCTACCACATTTTCGGGTATCGGGTTGGGGTCGGGGTAAAATTTTCCAAACTCGCCCGGGTTTAGGTAGGGTTCAGGGCGAAAGTGCCCCGCCCCTAAACCCGCCCCAAAATTACCCAACCCGGCGTATTTATATATATTTTTATTTATATATGTGTATATACTTATATACACGTCTTTTCATTTTTTTAGCATTAATTCAAAAAATAATATCTCTTCACTGTCAAGTAGGCTAATTAAATTTAAAAAAGAAATAAAAATTGATATTTATTGGTGTTTAGTGGATTTTTTTAATAATTTCTCTTAAAATATTTATAATAAATTTTACACATAAAGAAATGGAATGAAGTATCTAAAATATTGATGGCAATTAAAAGTTTAGATAAAACCGCGATACCAAAAGACACAAAAATAATTTCAAAAGTTTTATTTTTTGGATAATTTTTATTCTTATTTAGCATTTTTTTTTTACTTTTTTACTTATAGTTTAATTTTTAAAATGGCAGGGCAGGGCGGGTAAACCCGCTCCCCAATCGGGGAGGAAACGGGGGTACCCCAAAAAAACCTGGTCGGGGTCGGGAAATGATTTTCGGGTCGGGTCGGAATATGCAAAAACCCACCCCGCCCCGTTGCCATTCCTAATACGATATATACCTACTTTATTTAATTCTAAACACATAAACTAGTTTTAGCCTATAAACAGTTGATATGGTGAGCCAATATAGCAAATTGAAGCATGAATCAAAACATAAAAAGACAGGTTGTCCCAGCAAATGTATGCCACGGCCGGTGAATGGATGTCATAGCCGAGGAATCCCACTTGATCAATGTATTGGTTGAGTGAATGATGCTCCAGCCGATGTTCTTCTTCACACCAGATCAGATGATTAACAGAAAATTAGAATACTACGATTTAAGTACAGAAACATAAAATGAACCAAACCATAGGGCCACCACCTTGATCCCTCAGTTGCTTGATTGCTTTGGATTGAGGGTGATTGACTGATTTCCCTCTCGAAACCCTAGGATTTGGGTTTGTACTTCGAGGGTTTGATCATCGGATTATGACTTCCTTCAGGATATTAGGGCTTTTGTAGAGGGAGTATAAGAGAGTATTTCTGCAGAGTATTATGGCTTGAGAGGGTGAATTACGTGTATAATTTTCGAACCCTAAGGATCCTTTGTATAGACACCGGATGACATCAGTCCAACCAATCACAATGCATGAATTAATAAGAAGTATATATGCACAAGATCTCTTCTCAGAATCTCCTTTCGTAGCCCGAAAGAATCAGAATTTGGCTTCTAAGGTTTTGAGCATCGGATCAAACGATTGACAGAACATTTCAGAATCTGGAAAAAGGAGAATCTGGTGGCCGAAGGATTGATCTGGCTACTGAGGAATGGTTCTCGCGAGCGAGGGATCAATCTCTCAGGGAGATTTTCAAACAACATGTTTCACGGGTGAAAAAATGGAGTGGAGACCGAGAGATCAATATTACGGCCGACAGATGCATTTTCCTAGGATGCTACATTTCTGTTTGAAAGGCTATTTGACTCTGAATTGGTCCTCTAAGTGACTAAAAGTACTCACCAAAAGTCCACGGGTTTACGAGAAGTCATTCAGCAATCACAGTATCCATTCATCATCAAGATGGTCCCCAAGGTGGGACTTGAAATAATCGTTCAGCCAAACTGGGGTGTTTACACGGAGCTTGTTTGATATCTCTACGTGTACCGATCTTTTCGAAGAAGGCAATATTTTGTTCTCAAACCCCGGAATCAAAACTTCTTGATCAAAACCATCTACTAGCTCATTCTCATGAATTTGAAGTTCTCTACAAAATCTCAGGTCAATTGGAGCTCGCTTGTATCGCCAAAAGACGCACAAGAATTGAGCAATCCTTTTCCTCATTGATCTGACTATAATCTTGAAAAACGAATGTTGCCATGACGTCCGGAACGCTTCAAAACCTTAAGAAGGTCACTCTGATCGGATTCGAATTGAACTTTCCCGCGCGCAAGCACGCGAAGCAGTGCATTGAGACGTCAAAATGGAGCAAATAGGGGTGATTGGCCGTGAGAGGGCCACATCATCCCCAAAGGGGTGCCTCCTCCAAGGCTTACCACCCCCAACCCCACCCCCCTCCCATTGTATATAAATAGGGGGTCCAAGCCCTCTTTCAAAATCACCGCTCCATCTTCCATTGAAACTTCTGAAAGCGCTGACTTTGTTCTTGAAACCCACAAAGGTTTCGCTCTTTGTCCGGAAATCCATGAAGATTTCTTCCAATCCTTCCTGAAATCCTAGAAGATTTCAATTCCTAGGAGCCCTCAAAGGCTTTTTTCCTTGGTGCGTAATACTGCGAAGCCCTGCCCGGATTTCCGCAGAAATTCGCCAATTCTTAAGGTCCTGCGAAAGCTCTGCCAATTTTTTAGTAGAAATTCCCCAATTCTCCAGGTCTTATGGAAACTCTGCCGATTTTTCGGTAGAAACTTCCCGATTCTCAAAGTCCTACGGAAGTGCTGCTAAAATTTAGCCAGAAGCTACTTGATCATCCGAAGTACTGTAGAAATGTTGCTCGATTCAAACCAGCACTTTATCTCTCCAGCATAGGTGAAGCTCTGTCTGGATTTTAAGAGATTTATTTTCTCTCGATTTCTATTCTCGGGTTACCACCGAGAATCTGTAAGTAACTTTCAGTTTCTATCTTTACTTCGGTTGTTTACTTTATAGCCTCGTAGTTAGGTAATCAGATAGAAGAAATTCACGTCCCTGCACGGTATTCGAGCGCACCCCTTTTTAAAGGTCCGATAGTGGTCTACCTGATTTCTCCCGATGACAGGAGATACGTAGGCGCCTGATTAGGGCTCAGTCAGAATTTATCCACCCATTTCCCCAAATGTCGGAACTACGACTGACTTGATTTCTCCATTGATCGGAGATACGTAGGCACCCAATAAGGGCTCGATCAGAATCTAGCACCCCCCCCCCCCCCCCCGTCACTTCACTTTACCATTATACTCTCCACTTGTCGGAACTACGTCTAACTTGATTTCTCTCGTGATCGGAGATACTAGGTGCCCAATAAGGGCTCAGTCAAAATCTATCCCCCTATTCCCCATTTGTTTGAACTATGCTTGATCTGACTTTCTCTTTGCCTCGGAATACGTAGATAGTCCGATAAGGGCCTCGGTTGGAATCTATCCAACTTTTTTTCTAAATTGTCGTTTTGCCTTAAAGGCGCATCCAATTACCATTTTACCCCTTGAATGGCAGCATAAAAAAAAGACAAAAATACCCTTCTCCCTAAGCGGAGATGTTAAAATTACCATTTTACCCCTCATAGTGTTATATTTGAATACTATCTTTCTAAAAGACAGTAAAACACCTCTCACCTTGAACTGAGTCATTATTATTACCTTTTACCTTTTTACCCATCCCGAGCCTCGGTTGACTTTTTCTGGGCTCCAGGTTGACTTTTTCTGAAAAATCACAAAAATGATAATAAAATTCAATGAGGACGGCCTCATTGCTCTTTTTACCCTTCTTGAGCCTCAGTTGACTTTTTTTGGGCCCCGGGTTGACTTTTTTTGAAAAATCACTGAAATGATAATAAAATCCAATGAGGACGACCTCGTTGCTTTTTTTTGCCTTTTTGCCCTCCCTAGGCCACCGGGAGACTTTTTTCGGGCCCAGGGACAACTTTTTCCAAAATTTTCACGAAATAATTTTGCTAACCCAAATAAGCCATTTTTACCTCCCGATCACGGTTTTTTCCCTTTGGGCCCCGATCGACTTTTTCTAGGCTTCGGCCAACTTTTTTGGCGCCAAGTTAATGTTTTACCCCTTTGGACCTCAGTCAACTTTTACCGGGCTCCGGTTGACCTCTTATACCAAAACTTCACCAAACCAATGTTTTACCCCCACGGGGTCATTTTTACCATCAAATTACCTTTTCTACCCCTCCCTGCCCTAGTTGACCATTTTCGGGCTTGGGTTGACTTTTTTTGGTTTTTCACCGTAAACCCATTTTCAATCAAATACCCTATGAGCCCCTTTCATCCCCTGCGGCCCGCTAACGGTCGTTTCTCATTCTTAGACCCTGAATTACGCAGACTTGATTTCTTCTGCTCTGGAGATACGTAGGCAGCCTTTTACCTGGTTCAGTCCACCGTTCCCCCTTTTAAAAAAGGTCGTTTTCCCTTATACAACATGAGCATGAATAAATCCGTAAAATGACAAACATAATGTCCTTCTATTTCATTTTCATCTGGAAACAACTCATTTCTATTGCATGTTTAAAAGAAGCAAGTACCGCAAGGGCGGGGTAGGGTGCTCCGACTTCCCTACGCGTAATAGTAAATTACCGAACCCTTTCTTTTCTAACCTCGCAAACCTAGCCTTTTCCTAGAAAGCAAAACGAAATCACTCTTTTCTAAAAACCATGTTCTTTGGCCCAAGGTTCTCTTTCCAAAATACTTGAACTATTCTTTAGATATTCAAGAGGTGACCAGACACGCCTAAACTCTATGCCGGATGGCAACTCTGAGTTATTTTCTAAACCCCCTTTTTTTTTAACTACGGCCGGACTTGATTCTCCTTTCCCCAGAGATACGTAGGCAGCTTGATGAAAGCTCGGTCCCTTTCTAAAACAAACCCCCTCCATTTTCTAAAAATTCAAACCTTTTTCTAAAATATCCAAAGCCGTTTTATAAAACACAAGACTCCTTATTTTTCCCTTATTTTCAAAAATCACATCGCAATCCATAGGAACCGAATCCTCATTTGTTTATCTTCCCATGCTTCATGAGTTTGCTTCAAAAATTCAGAAGAACCCGAAAAAAGGCTATCAAAGCAGTTTTAATTTCGCCTCTTGTCGAAGCATGCCTTAGTCAAATCCTAATGCCTTCACCAAGCCGGTCAGTTCTTTAATCATGGATGTTATGACGATAAATGCGGTCAGTCTAGAAGAGCAAGTTGTTTCCATGGCCAAAGTAGTTGAAGGATTGTCAAAAACCATAGAAGAACGTGACTCTAAAATTGCCTCCCTCAAGAACAAAATAGAAACTATAGGGGATTCAAGTCAAGTTGGGTCTTCAAAAAAATAGAAGGAAGTACCAAAAGAATTTTCGCTTTCTGGAGGTGGTTCGATTCCCATGGACCGGCTGAAGGATTTCATTGTAGGCACTATCAAGCAAAAGTACGAGGAGGCACCAAAATCTTCTTCTATTTATGCGAAGCCTTATACTCAAAGGATCAACCTTTTGAGGATGCTTGCTAGCTATCAACCACAGAAGTTTCAACAATTTGAGGGCAAAGGCAATCCAAAGCAGCACATTGTTCACTTTGTGGAAACATGCAGCAATGCTGGAACTGATGGTGATCTCCTCGTCAAGCAATTTGTTCGAACGCTCAAAGGCAATGCTTACGACTGGTATTGTGACTTTGAGCCTGGCACGATTGATAGTTGGGAGAAGCTAGAACAAGAATTTCTTAACCGTTTCTACATCACTCGCCGTATTGTTAGTATGTTCGAGCTTACGAATGCTCGCCAATGGAAAAATGAGCCTGTCATTGATTACATCAATAGATGGTGACACTTGAGTCTAAACTGCAAGGATAGACTGTCTGCAACTTTTGGAATTGAGATGTACATCAAAGGCATGCAGTGGGACCTATAATACATTCTTCAAGGAATCCTGCCTAAAACCTTTGAAGAATTGGCTCGAGCTAATGACATGGAGCTCAACATTACGACAAATGGAAGGCAAGGTCTATCGGTGCTAGACTCATGCAAAGTGCAAGATTTTCTCGCCATAGGAAGCAAGCCAGATATGCACAAAAGGGGCAAATTTCTAGTCAAAGAAGGTAAGAAGGAATCCATGGTTGTGAATGTTGCACCATTCAAAATCTCTACTACACCCAAAGAAAAGCAAGTAGAGAGGTCCACTCCGCTGCAAATGAAAGAGAAGTAAAGACTCACGTTGAAGGAGATGCAAGAAAAGGTATATCCTTTCCCCGATTCAGAGGTCACTTCAATGTTTGATCAACTGTTAGATCTGAAACTCATTGAGCTCCCAGAGATGAAGCGACCCAAGGAAGCTAACAAAGTTAATGATCCAAACTACAGCAAATACCATCACTTGGTTAGTCACCTAACCCAACAATGGTTCGTCTTCAAAGAGAAAGTATTGGAGCTCGCTAGCCAAGGAAAGATCGTCTTGGAGGAAGAAAAAGAAACCGTAGCTACAAACCAAATTATGGCTACTCTATAAGACAAAACTCAACAGCCTGAAGCACCACAAAGTGTGAAGATTCAATTTGGGCTGTTTGATCCAATTGAGGTAGTGTGATGTCATTTTGTTCAACAACTTGGGGGCAGCATCTGTGCCAAGGAAAAAGTAGATGACATGGATGGCGAAGGATGGACCCTTGTTACTCGTAAAAAGAAGAAGCGCGAGCTAAGTGCGAAGCATCCTTAATCCGTGGCCCCAAAGCCTAGTCTTAGAAGGAGACATACAAAAAGGCAACAAAATAGGAAGAAGTTGAAGAAAATAGCTTCAAACTTGCCAGAAGACAACCTTGTCCGAAGACTATGCACTCCATTTACTTTATGAGACTTCTTACCCGAGTCAATTCGCAACACCAGTCTTTTTGAAGCTTCATGCAATACTGTGAGTTGTGAAGAAACTGAAGAGACAGAACTAAAGTCGCCTCCTACATATAAGCACTCTCCAATCCATCTTCGCTCTACCATTTGCGCCAAAGATTGCTCTACTTGCGTTGGAGCCATTACATTCTCCGACGAAGATTTTTTGCTTGGTACAACTCCATATAATCGTTTGCTTTTTGTCTTTGGATACATATGCGAACAAAGAGTCAATAGGATGCTCATGGATGGCGGATCTGCGGTCAACATCTTGCCTCTTCGTACCTTGAAAGAACTCGGTATCTCTATTGAAGAACTAACACCTAGCTGTCTCATGATCCAAGGATTCAATCAAGGGGGGCAAAGAGCTGTTGGCATCATTCGTTTGGACCTACTCATTGATGATTGTAGACACCCCAATTTGGACCTCCAAATAATCTTTAAGTTTCCCGATGATGAAATAAGGAAAATTATACCTTCAAGGCTTGGATTGTTGCTCCTTTGTCACTCATTCTCTAAACCTGAAGAAAACCCCTTCCCAAACATATAGGGTGGCCCTCGGTCCAATTGCAAAGAGAAAAACACGTTTGCTTTGTCAAAAATAACTTTTCCCATGACACATTGATAGTCAAATGGGCACACATTTCAATGTATAAAACGTCTTTGAGTGAAACCAATTGGGTTAGAAAAAGGACTTGATAAGCTTTCCAACGCTTTGAACCACGCCCAAATCCGAGTTCAAGAATGTCCGGGGCGCCCCCGCGAAGTTTGGTGTGCTGTGCTAACACACAATACTGAGCAGTGTTTCAAAGCGTTGCGTGGCATTTAAGAAACGCCACATAGCATTTCAGAAATTTCCAAAAAAATCACTCCACCGCACGAAATTTCAATATACAGCACGACATTTCTCTTTATGTCGCGCGGCGTTTCGGGAAACAATTCTGACAGTTGCAAAAAGTTGTCGGCCACGCCTGTAAATGTAGAGAATAAATTTTATTCGGCCTAGAAGCCACCTCTTCTCTTTATTTTGTTCATCCTTGGCTCTCTTGCCTATAAATACACCCCTTCTCTAGTTGAGAAGTACCCCTTCAACTCCAGATAAAGTTACTCTGGCATTTTTTGGCCTCTTACTCTCTCTCAAAAAAAATATCTCCATTCTTCTTCTCCTCTTAAGTTCAGTAAACTACTGATTTAGGACGACCTCCTCCTCACAAAGCATCCAAACAACCTCACCTCCTTCAATCCCCATTCAAGCTCAAAAGAGATTTTCAGTCCAAATCAACCTTCATTCATCCATCTTCAAGCACATCCAAGCTTCGATCAAAAGGTAAAAACAAATTCCTGGGGGGCTAAACCTCATTTAGCTTTGAGGGGAGCCAATCGAGGCCCTTCTCAGTCTTTCTATACCGAGTTTGGGTCTCAAACGAGCTTTATATTTCAAAAAGCACAAAAAAATAGTTTATTCACTGAACTCGATGAATCGTACGGTGCTTCAAGGCACCATACGGTTTACCAAGGAATGTCGTGCGGTATTTTAGCCTTTGTTTCCAGGTTCATCAATACTTGTGAGATCTGAGGAGTCTTCAAATATTTTCCAGAATAGCTTTTATGTTAAGAACCAACTTCGTGTCTTGAGAAGCTCTTTCAAAAAATTCCCAAAATGGTTTTTAACATATCGCTATGTGATAAAACAAGCCTAAAAGATTAATCAATTTGTTTTTAGTATTAACAAGGAGCTTAAACTAATTGTTTATGGCTAATGGTTCATTTTATCACATAAGAAGCAAAGTTACAGTGGAAGATGAAGAAAAGAAATACCGCACGACAGTATTGGTATGCGGCACGGCATAATGGTCAAACCGTGCGGCATATTAACACATTGCACGATGTTTTGTTTATAGTAGCGGTCTCTTGTTTTTGCTCAGTTTCATTCTTGTACATTATTCATCCATTTCATACTGTACAGCTCGCACCACAAGCACGTCAATGTGTTATATTAAACCCCATGTCCCTTTCCCGTACATGTTTTAAAGTTAAGTTTTTTAAATGAGATTAAATCCCCCATTTAAAATGTTAAGAAGAGATCGGTTTTTACCGGGCGAGCGGGATGCTTTTTCAACAAAAACTTCCCCTCTTGTAACGTGGCTTCCGTATCCAAAATCTCAACGTTTTCGCTAGACCAAAGCCCTTTTGTCTCTCAAACGAACTCTCGGTTTCTCGGATCATCCATCTCAAAAATCCGGATGGCAACTCTTCAATCGCGCCGGTCGGGGAGTCCATAGTGGCAACTCCGCTGGGGACTTTTATTCAATACTTTACTTGTGCTTTTTCTAAAAAAAGAAGAAGAAGAGAATAAACGTATTGAATAATTAAGAGGGCTAAGCTTGAAAGGCATTTTTCTCGGGGGATTTAAAATCATTTGAAAATCTTAACTTTTTTTTTTTTACACTTTGCACTGCACAAGCCTCGCCAGTGTGTTTCGGCAATCTTGCCTGGTTTACCGGTGACAAGCTCTCCCGGGATGCCTTGTAACCCTTGAAGATGATGAGCCATCGTACTGTTCGACCATTGTCTTGCAATACACTTGATATGGGGAGCACATCTTGGCTCTAGTTCGGAGAACCCTTTTGAGACCAAAACCGGCCTTCTGGACTTGTACATAGCCATAGAACCTTCCCAACTCGGACAGGAACCCGTGGTTAGGACTTATGTGATCTATCCTGTTTATGTGCATTTCTTTTCTGTGCATGTATATCATTCATACATCATTGCATTTTGCAGACTAGAGGATATGATTCCTTTAGGACTCTTCGCCTTCCCTCGGTCGGTCGAGGAGACCTTAAATCTATGGAGTTTGAGATACCTCCGGTGTTCGTCGTGCCCGAACGGCCCCTCTAGTCTAGATCTAGCCTTAGGATGTGCCTGTATCTAGGTTTCGGCAACCTCATTGCTTTGTCTCGGATGGTTAAGATAAGGAGATTGGCTTTGATTCCGAAGCATTCAGAATTTAACCTGCTTAACACGACTTACCTGTGGCTGCTGAAACCCTTGGTATAGTCATATCCTAAGTGAGATTTGGAGTTGAGGTAGGTCTTAGGATGTAGACGACGTCGACGACATTGCATGGGCATGATTCTCGGGTAAGATTTGAGCCGCCTTTTTGCTTTATTATCAGTTCTGAAACATTTGAAGGACTTCACCCAATTGGAACCGTCTGGCTCAAAGGTGGGTTTACAAAGAGAAGCTCAGTCACTGGTGGTGATATCTGAAATGGTGGGTCAAAGGATTGAAATAGGAGAAATCAAGCAGGCTATGGTTAACCTAGAGGATCAACTCAGGCAGTCAATTACGAACATAGATGGTCAACTCAAGTCAGTCATTGCCGATGTCCAAAAGAACATGACCATGATGTTCGAATCAATGCAAGAAATCAGTGATCGCCTACCAGCCAGATCTACTCTGAGTCCAGAATCATCGCCCGCCAAGGATGTGCCTGTTGCTGACCCCCAAGTGACAGAATTGATTGCCAAAATCAGCAAACTCGAGGAATCTATCCTCAAAACAGAAAGGATGGGAGGAGTGAAATAGACATGGATCGTTTAAGTCTGTTTCCCAATAACCTCTGCTCAAATTCAGCACGGAATCCCACCCAAATTTGAAGTTTCTGAGAATACCGGCCCATTGGCCAAAGACAGTAAAGCAAATCGGGTGCTCAGACATGCCTTCTATTTTTTTCAAAGAATATCATCATCGTTGTCGTTCGGTGTCATAGGCGAATCTCGAATGATTGTTCAAGAGTCAATTCCAAGATCAATCCACGATCTTTTAGGCCTGTAATTTCTCTCAAGCTACGGTCTAACTAACCTAGAAGTCTATTAGTCTCTTGAGCTGTGGTTCGTACTCCGGGACTACACTCTATCTAGCACTTCGTCCTCCGGAACTCGCACTTTATCTAGCACTTCGTCCTCCGGGACTACACTATGTCTAGCACTTCGTCCTCCAGGACTACACTTTGTCTCACACTTTGCCCTCTGGGACCTCACTTTTGTCTAGCACTTCGTCCTTCGGGACTCGCACTCTATCTGCACTTCGTCCTTCGGGACTCACTTTTGTCATACTTGCATTGGTTTTACATGCTCACGTGACATGACATATCAACTTGCATCATCATTAATGTATTGTCTCAATCGAACGTCAAATTCAAGCCATTTTCAAAAATTCATGCATTTCAAAATTAAAATTATTCAATTTCAAGTATTTTCCAAAATTCAAGCTTTTCGAAATTCCAGTCTCTTTCAAAATTCAAGCTATTCAATTCCAGTCTCTTTTAAAATTCAAACTATTTAATTCAAGTGTCTTCCAAAATTCAAGTTCTTCAAGTTCAAGCCACTTAAAAAAATTCAAGATTCAAATTATTCAATTTCAAGTCTCTTCCAAAATTCAAGCTTTTCAAAAATTCAAAGTTCTCAAAATTCAAGCTAATCAATTTCAAGTCTCTTTCAAAATTCAAGCTTCTTTCAAAATTCAAAGTCTTCAAAATTGAAGCTATTCAAATTCAAATCTCTTCCAAAATTCAAACTTTTCAAAATTCAAGTCTCTTTCAAAATTCAAATTCAAGTCTATTTCCAAAATTCAAGTCAAATTCAAGAAAATTAAAACTTTTCAAAAAATCAAGTCTCTTCACCGTCTGAGCATCTCATCCTCCAGGACTCGTCTCAAATTTTGTCCGCTGGGACTCGTCAAATTTTCGTCCTCCGGAATTCATCTCAAATTTCACCTTTCAAGGGCTCGTCAATTTTTTGTCCTGCGGGACTTGTGAAATTCTTGTCCTCCGGGACTCATCTCAAATTTCACCTTTCGAGGGCTCATCTCAATTTCACACTTCAAGGCTCGTCTCAACTTTAGTCCCCTGAGGAACGTAGGCAGCTTCATGAGCGCGACCACCTTTATTGCATTCTTGCATTTAACTTAAAGACTTTGAAGCGATGGATTGGGATGTCTAATCTTTAACGTCACTTACACCAAGCAATGGTACCTAAGTTCCGTTAAAGAGGGACTATTGTAGACACCCCAATTTGGGCCTCCGAATAATCTTTAAGTTCCCCGATAATGAAATAAGAAAAAATATACCTTCAAGGCTTAGATTGTTGCTCCTTTGTCACTCCTTCTCTAAACCCCAAGAAAATCCCTTCCCAAATATATAGGGTGGCCCCAGGTCCAATTGCAAAGAGAAAAACACGTTTGATTTGTCAAAAATAACTTTTTCCATGACACATTGATGGTCAAATGGGCACACATTTCAATGTATAAAACGTCTTTGAGTGAAACCAATTGGGTTAGAAAGAGGACTTGACAAGCTTTCCAACGCTTCAAACCACACCCAAATCCGAGTTCGGAAGTGTTCGGGGCACCCCCGCGAAGTTTGGTGTGCTGTGCTGACACACATTACCGCGCAGCGTTTCAAAGAATTGCGTGGCATTTAAGAAACGCCACACGGCATTTCAGAAAATTCCAAAAAAATCACTCCACCGCACGAGATTTCAATATACAGCACGACATTTCTCTTTATGTCGCGCGGCGTTTCGGGAAAAAGTTCTGACAGTTACAGAAAGTTGTCGGCCACGCCTGCAGGTGCAAAGAATAAATTTTATTCGGCCCAGAAGGCACCTCTCCTCTTTTTAGTGTTCATCCTTGGCTCTCTTGCCTATAAATACACCCTTTCTCTAGTTGAGAAGTACCCCTTCAACTCCAGATAAAGTTATTCTGGTATTTTTTGGCCTCTCATTCTCTCTCTCTCAAAAAATATTTTCATTCTTCTTTTCCTCTTAAGTTCAGTAAACTACTAACTTAGGAGGACCTCCACCTCAAAGCATTCAAACAACCTCACCTCCTTTAATCCCCATTCAAGCTCAAAAGAGATTTTCAGTCCAAATCAACCTCCATTCATCCATCTTCAAGTACATCCAAGCTTCGATCAAAAGGTGTAAACAAATTCCTGGGGCTAAACCGCGTTTAGCTTTGAGGGCAGCCGATTGAGGCCCTTCTCGGTCTTTCTATACTGAGTTTGGGTCTCAAACGAGCTTTAATTCAAAAAGTACAAAAAAAAAAGTTTATGCACTGAACTCGGTGAACCGTACGGTGCTTCAAGGCACCATACGATTTACTGAGGAACGTCATGCAGTATTTTAGCCTTGGTTTCCAAGTTCATCAATACTTGTGAGATCTGAGGAGTCTTCAAATATTTTCCAGAATAGCTTTTATGTTAAGAACCACCTTTGTGTCTAGAGAAGCTCTTTCCAAAAATTCCCAAAATGGTTTTTAACATATCGCTATGTGATAAAACAAGCCTAAAAGATTAATCAATTTGTTTTAGTATTAACAAGGAGCTTAAACTAATTGTTTATTGCTAATGGTTCATTTTATCACATAAGAAGCAAAGTTAAGTGGAAGATGAAGAAAAGAAATACCGCACGACAGTATTGGTATGCGGCACGGCATAATGGTCAAACTGTGCGGCATATTAACACATTGCACGGCGTTTTGTTTACAGTAGCGGTCTCCTGTTTTTGCTCAATTTCATTCTTGTACATTGTTCATCCATTTTATACTGTACAGTTCGCAGCACAAGCACATCAATGTGCTATATTAAACCCCATATCCCTTTCCCGTACATGTTTTAAAGTTACGTTTTTTAAATGAGATTAAATCCCCTATTTAAAATGTTGAGTGGAGACCGATTTTTATCAGATGAGCGGGGTGCTTTTTCAATAAAACCTTCCCCACTCTTAACATGGCTCTTGGATCCAAAATCTCGATATTTTCGCTAGACCAAAGCCCTTTTTTCTCTCAAACAAACTCTCGATTTTTCGGATCATCCATCTCAAAAATCCGGGTGGCGACTCTTCGATCGCGCTGGTCGGGGAGCCCACAATGATATGACTTCAAGCGCACTGCTCCATATCATTGATGCCAAAACCTCTTACAATGTATTGCTAGGTTGGTTGTGGCTCCATGAGAATGGCATTGTTCCATCAACTCTCCATCAATGCTTCAAGTACTACAAAGATGGTGTGACAAAGAAGGTGGTAGCTGATGACAAACCCTTTAGCGAAGCTGAATCCCATTTTGCCGATGCTAAATTATACTTGGCAAATATGGAGTTGACAGAATTAGTGCCAACTGTCTCTTCATCAAGTTATAAACCTTCCAAGGCCAATAACCTTCAAATTGGTAAAACCAACATCCTTACTAAGGGGAAGGAAGAAAATAGTCAAGGTGGCAAGCATCATGTGGAATATCCATCAAAGAAGAAAGGCACACTAATACTTCGTCATGTACCAAAGTTGCAAAAAAGATGAAGAGTCGGCCTTGACAGGATTAACACACCCTGTCACCAACCTTAACAAAGCAAAGGTTACTCCACCCCTGAAAGGATTCGTTCGAGCCACACATGGCTCTCAAGTGGAGCATGAATAACTGCCTTCACAGCAGACAAATGGCTTCGATCCTAATGCCTACAAGCTGTTCGCAAAGGCTAGACATAATCCAAAAGTTTTAACCACTCTAGGGAGACTCTTGCCTAAAATGACTGGCTAAAAGATACATGGCTTGAACCCGACTTAAAAAATGCTCAAGTAGAAGGGATATGCTATCAAGGAGTCTCAAGCAGACCTTGGATACACCGCACCTACTCCTGCTCGCATCTTCATAAAGAAGTCGAGCAACAACCACATTACGGCAGAAGAAGGTACTTCATCACGAAAGGCATCGGTCTTTAATCGCTTGAGTGCTCCAAAATCACAAAGGTCAGTCTTGACAAATTGACTCCGTAAGAAGTTGTCTCATCAAGCCCCACAAGAGGACCTGTTCAAGATAGATTAGGGCCACAAAGCAAGAGCTCTACACCTTCTATCTTGTGCAAGTCTATCCAAAGTAGATTGGGTCTACTAAGTGAGATATCTTCAACAAACGCTCCACGAAGGTCTATCCAAAGTCGATTAGGTGTTTCTAGCAGTGCCATCGAGAAGGCTTCAAAACAAAGGACTGCTCTTTAGTCAGAAGATGATAAGAAATTGAGGAGTAAAATACCCTCTCACATGAAGAGCCAAACTACTCTCGTTGTGGCAACTGATGATGCATTGCTAAGGGAAAAGCGACAAACCGTAGTGTTGACCAAAGTGCCTTCTAAGGAATTGAATCATTGTCTCGATGAAGAGTCTGTAACTTTCTCCTTCCATATCACAGCAACTTATAATAAAATTCAAGTAAAAGATGCTAAAGATGCTCCACTAGAGTAGGAAGAAGGAATGAGGTCCATTGTTGACGATCCAAAAGGAGATCAATTTAAGGACTGAAGATGACCCACGACCAACTTACATTAGCACTTTGCTCACCCCTGAAGAAGAAATTGCCTACACTGAGCTTCTACGTGAGTATATGGGCGTCTTCGCTTGGACTTATAAGGAGATGCTTGGATTAGACCTAAGAGTCGCAGTCCATCATCTAGCGGTAAAGCATGGTGTCCGACGTATCAAGCAATCTCAAAGATGCTTCCGACTAGACTTGGTCCCCAAAATCGAAGCAAAGAATAATAAACTCATCAAAGCTGGTTTCATTTGAGAAGTCAAGTACCCCACTTGGATTTCAATTATCATCCCAATGAAAAAGAAAAATGGGCAAATCCGAGTGTGTGTCAACTTTCGCAATTTGAACAACGCTTGTCCGAAACATGACTTTCCACTCCATATACCCTGAGCTCATGGTTGATGCCACTACTGGACATGACGGTCCTATCATTCATGGATGGTTCATCCGGATACAATCGAATCCGCATGACTCTGCAAGATGAAGAGCTCACAGCTTTTTGTACACCAAAAGGCATCTACTATTACAAAGTTATGCCTTTTGGCTTGAAGAATGCAGGTGCCACATACCAAAGGGCAATGCAAAAGATCTTCGATGACGTGCTTCACAAAAATGTGAAGTGTTACGTTGATGACTTAGTCGTGAAGACCAAGAAATGAGTCAACTATCTTCATGATCTGAGGCAAGTGTTTGAGTGGCTGCGAAGGTACCAACTTAGGATGAATCCCTTGAAGTGCGCTTTTGGGGTCATGTCTGAAAAGTTTCTTGGGTTCATTGTGTGCCACCGTGACATAGAGATTGAACAAGCTAAAATTGACATTATCTTGAAAATGCCTGAACCTCGGAATATTCATGAGTTGAATAGTCTTCAAGGACGATTGGCTTACCTTCATCGCTTCATATCAAAATTGGTTGGGCGATGTCAACCATTTAGCTGCCTCATGAAGAAAGGAACTCCTTTTGATTGGGATGAAGCATGCAATAATGCCTTCAAGAGTATTAAATCATATTTGACAAGACCTCCTGTTCTCATCGCCCCTAAACCTGGATGGCCTTTAATCTTGTCTATTGCAGCCCAAGAGCATTTAGTGTGGGCATTGGTTGCCCAAGAGAACGATGAAGGGAAAGAAGGCGCCTTGTACTACTTGAGTAGAATGATGTTGCCTCACGAATTGAACTATTCTACAATTGAGAAGATGTGCCTACCTCTAGTGTTCGTGATTGAAAAAATGCGACACTATTTTCAAGCTCATCATTGTGCATCTCATCTCCAAGGCTACTCAATCAAATACGTCATGACAAAGCTGATCCTTATTGATCGATTGGCAAGTTGGTCACTTCTCTTTTAACAATACAAGATCATCTATGTACCTTAAAAAGCCTTTAAGGGGCAAGCTCTAGCTAATTTCTTGGTGGATCATCCTATACCAGCCTAGTGGGAGTTGTCCGAAGAATTTTCAGATGAAGACGTCATGGTGGTAGAAATTCGTCCCCCATGGACTATGTACTTTGCTGGCGCGTCACATCGAAGTGGTGCAGGCGTAGTGTTTGTTTTCCCAGAAGGAGATGTCTTACCTTATGCTTTCAATCTCACACAAAACTGTTCAAACAATGAGGTTGAGTACCAAGCTCTTCTCGGACTGGAGATGGCAGTTGAAGTAAAGCATTTGCAACTCAAGGTATATAGAGATTCAATGTTGACCATCAACCAACTCCTCAACATCTATGACGTAAGGAAGCCTGAACTCATGCCTTTCAATAACTACGCACGTCGGTTGATTACATGGCTTGGTGGTGTCACTCTGGAGCATGTACCGCGAGGCAAAAATAGGCAGGCAGACGCACTTGCAAAGTTTGCTTCTACACTTGCTTTCCTTGACCAAGAGACACACGTTCCAATATGCCGAAGTTGGGTCATACCTCCAAACTTTGACGATGAGGACAATGGCGAAAGGGAAGTGAATGTTGTCTCAGTGTTTGAAATTGAAATAACGGATTGGCACCAACGCCTTATCAATTATTTGCAACATGGGAAACTGCCTAATGATCCACATAGGAGAGCAGATGTGAAGCGTCGAGCCCCTCGATTCATTTACTATAAAGACACTCTACTGCTGATCTTTTGAAGGGTTATTCCTCCGTTGCATTGGAGAAAATGAAGGAAAGCAAACTTTGAAAAAAACTCATTCTAGAATATGCGGCGCTCATCAATATGGCCCCAAACTTCATTTTCGAATCAAAAGAATGGGCTACTACTGGCTAACCATGGTCAAAGATTGCATGGAGTACACCAAGAGATGCCACGCTTGCCAAATCCACAGCCAATTTTATACATCAACTACCAGAACTGCTCCACCCAACTGTCGCTTCATGGCCTTTTGATGCATGGGGGCTGGATGTCTTGGGGCCCTTGCCGAAGTCTTCTAATGGTCACTTGTACATTTTGGCTGCAACTGACTACTTCTCCAAATGGGTGGAGGCAATCGCATTGAAAGAGGTAAAGAAGAAAAATGTTGTCAACTTCATCCGTATTCATCTCATCTTTCGATATAGCGTACCGCGTTGCATCATCACGGACAAGAGAAAGAATTTCTACAATAGTGCCATGACAAGGCTTTGCTAGAAATTTGGCTTCAAGTAGCAAACTTCTACTATGTACAACCCGCTTGCAAATGGTCTTGCGGAAGCATTCAACAAGACTCTTGGGAACTTATTGGAGAAAGTGGTTGCCAAAGCAAATAGGGATTGGCCTGAGAGAATGGAAAAAGCTCTTTGGGTGTATCGAACCACATATCGAACACCTACACAAGCCACTCCTTACGCTACTAGTGTACGGCGTGGAAGCTGTTTTGCCACTCGAACGTCAAATCCTATCTTTAAGGATGGCCGTTCAAGAAGGGCTCATGTAGACACCTCCCAAACGGGGCATCGCCATACCGATATCCTCATTCCTTGATTCCACTTCATAAACCAGAATCGTGGACTTTCCCATGGCTAGGAATATCTCCACAAGATAGCAGTTATCATCAAAAATAGAGTACAGATTTCGGGTACGGGAGCCAAAAGTATAATAAGGGGACGATGTTAGACACCCTTCTTTGCCCGGTCGTGAGACTGGCCCATAATCATTCGACATATGATATATGCTTGCTTTATTTAATTTTAAACACATAATCTATTATTAGACTTTAACAGTTAATAAGGTGAGCCAAAACGCTAAATGGATCCTTCTGGGTTAATGTACCGACCGTGGGAACGATGTCTTAGCTGATGTTCTTCCTCACACTAGAATATGAACAATTAATCAGAAAATCAAAACACTACAATTAAAGTACACAAACAAAAAGTGAATCAAACCATAATCGCTTGAGCCTCACCACCTTGATCCCTTAGTTGATTGATTGCTTCAGATTAAAGGTGATTGACTGACTTGCTACTCGAAACCCTAGTGTTAGGGTTTGTGCTTCGGGGTTTGACCGTCGGATTGCGGCTACTTACGAGAGTTTAGGGCTTTTGTAGAGAGAATATAGGAGAGTATTTTTGTAGGGTTTTATGGTTAGAGAGGGTGAGTTGTGTGTATAATTTTGGAACCCTAAAGTCCCTTTATATAGGAACCGAATGACATTACTCCAACCAATCACGACGCATGGTTCAAATTGGAAGTGTATGGCAACTCTAACTCTACATGGTAATCCCATTACGTAGCCCAAAAAAATTCTAAAAATGGCTGCTAGAGTTTTGAGCATTGGATCAAACAATTGACAGAACATTCCAAATTTTGGAAAAGACAGTTTGGCGACCGAGGAATCCATCTCGCGAGTGAGGAATCAATCTCTCAGGGAGATTTTCAAACACCATGTTTCGCAGGTGAAGAAAGGAAGTAGGGACCGTGAGATCATTCTTGCGGCCGACAGATGTATCTTCCTAGGATGCTGTATTTCTGTCTAAAAGGCTATTTGGCTCTGAATTGGGTCCTCCAATGTGGCTAAAAGTACTCACCAAAAGTCCAAGGGTTTACGAGAAGTCAATCATCAATCATTGTATTAATTCATCATCGGGATGGTCCCCAAGGTGGGACTTGAAATAATCATTAGGCCAAATTAGGGTGTCTACATATGCCCCTCTTTGATTGAACTTGGACAGGCCGTGAGGTGTGTCAAGTAAGAATCAAAGCTGTAAAACAACTCAATTTGGTCGAACAACTATTGCAAGAATTTTCGAAAAAAGATTTTAGTTATGGTCGGGCCAGGAGGCTGCCTACGTATTTCTCGAGAGAAATTTAGACCAATCGTAGTTTGGGACAAAAAAAGAAAATAAAAGAGTAGAGGGTTAAGGACAGAAAACGTACCTTCAGACTTTAAAAGTCGTAGTGCAACGTTGCTTAACACCACAACCTCGCCTTCCAATATAAGGTTGAAACCCCAAGCGTAGGGCTAAATCGTTGATAGCATAATATCCGGAAGTCCGGGATCGTACCCACAGAAAATCGAATATAGCTAGTTTGGATTGTAGGTTTTATATGGTGGATTTTTGCATTTAAGACGGCTAACTTGGTTTTGTTTTAAACGGTGAAAATGCTAAAACAAAAGACTAGAAATGAGCTTTGTAAACTAAAAGAGACAAGTCTAGGGATAGTCTAACCCTTGACAAAGGCCGTTACTGATTCTCAATTATAACTCAAGTGAGAGACACGACCGCGTGCTCACGCTCGGAGGATTTAGCTTTAAAGACTATGTTTATCAAAAGATGTGATTAATCGGAACCAAACCAACCTAGTTTTTTGCTAATGTATCTAACACGTAGGAGGCCACGAGCCCTCGGTTTGCCGGTTGCCAAGATCGCTTGACTAAACGACATATCAAGGGGTTAACACCCCTCACTTAGACCAAAATGGCTAGGTTACTTTAATTCTGAAAACCATGATTTTAAACCCGAAGGTCTGAGAACCAAATAACCTCCTAAGTCCTCAGGAAATATTACCCCGAGACTTAGCCAAGTAACTACTCACACATGGCTAAAAGACTAGAAAGCATGCTAGAGAAAGAGAACATGATTAACCGATAAAAACGGAAATAAACTTGATTTATATGAAGATCCAACTAGTAGTCACAACATTAATACTTGGGAAATTAACAAACAACTAATACCTTGAAGTGTTCTTGAAGAAAATTGCTAGGAAAGCTTGAAAGCAATGGAGCTCTAAAAACTAAAAGACTTAAAGTGATATAATGTGCTAGATACAAAGAAGAGAGAGGGTAGCCCTATTTATACAAAGTGGCCCCTCTCTCTCAGCCAAATATCTGGAAACATACCAAAAGTGGAAAACAGTCCATAAGTAGTAAGTCCAAAAAGCAGAAAAGATCTACAAAAAAGCAACCGTATCGATACGACCCTTTTTCCAGTGTCGATACAACATTGAAATGGCCATTCTCCGAACTTTCTGTTTCCTTATAGTATCGATACAGCTGTTTTTCCTACATCGATACCACCTCGTTTTCCTGCAGCCTCCAAGTTCTTGCCTTGCTTTGGCACCCGACGACCCCCTGACAGCTCGACGGCCTCGTATCACGCTACCCCCGACACTCGGGCATACTGATGGGCTAAAGTTGGGTTTGAAAAGCGGCGTATTATGCCGGTTTACCTGAAACACTTAAGAAACACCTTACGTGCAAAAGTACTATAAAAACCAAAGAAAACATAAAATAACTAACATACTTAAGCATGGGGCTGTTGAATGAGTACGGGCGTGGAATTGCCAGGTAAGTGAGCACGGGGCTGCTGAGTGAGTAAATATAGGGCTACCAAATGATAGGGAGCATGGAGTTGTTGAGTGAGTGAGCACGGAACTTGTTTGATGAATAAGCATGGAGCTGCTAAATGATCGCAATGATGAGTGCAGAGCTGTTGACTGACTGAGATAATGAGCCCGGAGCAACTAATTGTGAGCATGAAGCTATTGAATAGTGAGTTTATGGGCGCAAAACTGCTGAGATAGTGGGTATGGAGCTTTGGCATAGGTTGTGATAGTTGTCGTACTTCTGGAGTACAACAATTGAGGTGCATGGCCTGAGCTTGAGGTACCAAGGATCCTTGGACTCTGCGAGCAAGAGCTCGGAGTTCATAATGTTGGACAATTGCTGCTTTTGAGAGAACTCAGAAAAGTCCCGAAGTGGGTTCAACACCGGTGCTTGAGATTCCATATGCTTGGGGATGCCGCCAAGGCTTATTTAATTATCCCATGTCATTAGTTCTGTTGGTCGGGGACCCAACTTCATAATTTGCTTGATTGATGCACTGAGCAAGATCTGATGTTGCTATAAGAGGTAGATCTTTGGGCCAGCAGATTGATTCAGCGGCCGAGTAATCGATGTCTCAGCCAAGGGATTGAAACACCAGCCGTGAGAATGCCAAAGTCAAAAATCGATTTTAAGTTAGGGTTAATCGATTCGATGGCTCATTACATCCTTTCTTCTTCTCCTTCATCTTTTTCGTCCAAACCTCTCCGGCCCTCATTTCTCCCACCACCGTCGTCGTCCCCCTTCACCGCCGTCGCTCTTCTCCATCGTCGCCTTTGTCTCCTTCCTCTTTTCATCTTTCAACAGCCATGGCCACCCCACCTTCTTCCGAAACCATTGCTTTTCCACCATCCTTTTCTACTACGGTGCCACCATATGTTGCAAGTTCATCTTCACATCCTCCATGCGGATGTGACCATCCTTCCGACTTTTCGGATGAGGAGGCGACTTAGGAGCGTGGCCCATTTGATGCTATTACCTACATTCTTCCTTCTCGTAGGTTGGGTATTGGTGCGTTCTTGCAATCCTGTCCTCCTGTTGGTGACCCAAAGGCCAAGGTAGTCCTAGGGAGCCTGAGCAACACCTGAGAATTCTCAATATTTCAGTAAGCTTTCCAAATTCCCTGTAAAATAAAAAGTTTACTCCTTTTAGTTTTTAGCTTGATTTGCATAATTAAAAGGAATTCTTATTCATGGGATGGAATCCCTTTTATTATCAACTGGGGGCTGTAATGAAAATGTCCCATGGCGGGGTTGAAATTATTTTAAAGAAACTAGAATAACCTTGCCCCCTATTTAGGCAATGCATGATTTATAGATGTTGGCTTAGTGCCCCTAGCCTTCCATTATATTCAATTTATGCAACCATGAGATTAACTCCCTTTTCATTTTTGGTGGAACTTTGCAGAGAAACATGAGATTGGAGGCTCGCAGTGGCGGTAAAAAAGTGCATAAATGGTTTTTGGTGTTGCCAGAGCAAGCTCGGGAGTTGGTACGTGCCGTGGGTTTTGAGGCGTTTGCTCTAGACCTCAATCTTCCAAAGATTAATTAGTTCTTAATGACCTCATTGGTGGAGAGATAGTGGGATACAACCAACACATTCCACTTTCCTTCTGCCGGTGAGATAACGACCACCTCTGGCGACTTCTCTTTTGACTGGCTTACGAGTAGGTGGGGCCCCCTTCGAATTGACCCTCAGCTTTGGCAGCGAGAGGGAGCTTTGGAATGGTTCTTAGGCAAGGTGCCTCCTCTTCATTCACGTGGTCACCTAGATGTCTCTTGGCTTAGCAAGACTTTCATGAAGGCCGACATTCTAACCCAGGTAAGCATTGAGAAATTGACATGTGCTTTCCTTCTTTTTCTCCTTGGGCAAACATTGTTTGCCAACAAGGAGAATTCAGTGCACACACAGTTCTTGGCCCCTCTTGCAACATTTGGAGTCCGTTAGGGAATTTGAATGGGGGGCACCTGCTTTGGCCACCCTGTATGGTCATTTGGGAGTTGGCTCGCAGGACAAGAGTCCCATCCTTAGCGGCCACTACCGAGTGCTTGAGGTATATCCTTCTTTCTTTCTTTCCTTCTTTTCTATTTTGATTTCTTCCTATATTGAATCATATCTATTTATTAATTCATCATTCAGCTCTAGGCTTTCAAGCATCTCCTTCAATTTCCTACTTGCACCAAGCATGAGGATGTGAGCTGTGTTCCTCGCTAAGAGCGGTGGTTGGTGGGCCAACGGAAGCCACGGTCACCTGTTTTGAGCCAACCTGAATGGCGGCGGGTTCTAGACCGATTGACGGTTGATCAGGTACCTTTTTCTTTTTCTTGCATTCCTTAACTCTGGACTTTCATATTCCTATGTTGTGACTGATTTAACCTTGTTTGTAGGTGTGGTTTAATCCTTAGAGTGGCATACCAGAGGACGCCCCTCTCGCATGTTCCAGAGTTCTGGACTGTACCCGTAGCTTGTTTGAGGGCCCCTTTTGCCATGCTTGGTACTAAGATGATATGGTGGCGAGTTAGTGGCGTCCACGTGCCGAAGCTCTTTAGTTCATTCCTCTTCCACCTCCGACATCAATGAGATCTACTTCCTCACTGTCCAAGGAAGATCTGAAGAATGGTCGGATTAGAGATTGGGCAGGCTTACTCCTTCAAGCGGAAGACTACATAGAGTACTGCAGCCTTTTCTTGACTCTGCATGCTATCCCTTCTACTACTCCTGTTTGGCCATGGGCCCCTACCTTTGTCTCTTTCCATTATGCTGATGGAGAGGACGAGCGTTTGGCACTTACTCCATGTTCGACTCAGCTCTACACATTACCGACCTGAGCTCTGCATGTATTTTCCACTTCCTCATTCCAGTTCCTATTGTTTCATCATGTATCCTATGCTTAGATGGTTGATTATCCCCACAGGTACCTGCTGACATAGTACAAGAATGGCTAAATGCTTTTCAAAGTGCAGAGACCTTAGTTCGAAGGCAGCGCAGTAGAATCCTCGAGGTATGATTTTCCCATATATTCCTTTGCTTTGTATCCTTTCTTGAATCCGAGCGCTTGTATCCTTTTTCTTTAGCTTGAGACTGAACGAGCTCCTACTGCTAGTGGGGACAATATGGGAACTAGTGGGCAATCCCCATCTTCATCTCAGAGACCATCTTGGAGACGCCACCATGACTAGACCTAGGATTTCTTTTCCTGTTCATATATAGTTAGAAAAAAGATAGGCAGAAATATGTTTATGGAATGAAAGCAACCATAGTATGATGATTTTGTAACCAGACTTTTGTTTATGAAATGAGAAATGTTTTTCATGTCCGAGATGCTTTGAGATGGCATGTAATAGTTAGAACATGACTTTTTGAACAAGTTATCTGTTATTTTTGGGCAAACTACAAAAGTTGCCAATTTTAAAGATAACTTTGCAACAAACTGTTGCTCAATAGGTGTGAAACGAAATACCGGCCGAGGAATCGATGTACATTTGATATCTTGGTCGATACATCAATTCTTCGGCCATTATTTTCATTTTCTAAAGGAAGCTAGATTTTGTTTTAGCCAAGTGGCATCTCCTTTTCTCTTCCTTCTCATGCTTGAATCCGATTTATGCCTTTCTTTTGCTTTTACTACATTCCAAAGTCTCTTTGCCATGCTTCAGGGCTTCCAAGGTATCTCGCCCCTTGTATCCGTGACTTTCAAGTCAGAGGGGATGAACGATAATTCTCATAACTTTTGCTATTGTCAATTCCCCAAAAACGACATACTCATCTTTTGCGAGGTAAATAAGCAGAGTTAGCTATACCTATCATTCGGTATAAACCTCTTGATATTTTTCTTCTCTCCACATGTTTGGGCCACATCTCAATGTGAGATTGCCTACGTATCTTAATCAGGGAATCAGGCCTTTTACGTAGTTCCAAGATCACAACCTTTGGGGTTAGGTTTCCACTCTGGGTTTTTCTCCTCACGTGCTCTAAATTTTTCCTAGGTTACCTGATGGAGGTTGAATCCCTAGTGAGCTTTTCTTCAAATGCCTTAACTTTTTTCTAGGCTGCGTTTTCACAATTTCTTGTTTTAGCAGGCTCTGCTCTTACTTTTGCTTGGGTTCTTTGGTTACCCAACGAGCATCTCTCAAGGCTTCTTGTATTTTAGGAGAGGAATTTGGTGGAGATATTTCTCTAAATCTCCTCAATGTTTGCACTTTCATAATGGACAAGCTAACCCTAAGTGTTCTTACAAAGATAGTGCCTCCTTTCTCAATTTTGACAAAAACCTAGTCCTAAGCAATCAAAGCTCGTTCCCTTTTGTCAGTGACACAAAGAACTCGATTCTTTAAAGTCTCCTTTCTTTGGCAAAGAGACCATAGTGTATAGCAATTGCAATTCAGGAACCAAATCATTTGTTAAGCATAATGTGGAAGATAAAACAAGAATTCATTTAGCAGAAATAAAATGCTCAAACAGGGGCCCAACATATGTCCTAGCTTTAGAAAACAAAAGCAATGTTTTATTGCTTTTTCTTTTTTGCCATGCCATGACTTTTTAGCTACCACAACATCTCGGGGCTATCCTTTTTTTCTTGTCTTTCACAGTTTTATACTCTTCTTCACCCTTTTTTTGCCAAACATAGCTTTTTAAACTTAATCCATCTTCAAAGCTTGCACAATGGCTACTTCTTTGATACATGAGCAGTCCCCAAATAGAAATATCAACCTGGGTTTTCACCCTATCTTCCTCAAGTTCTACCCCTTAACTTTCCTCTTCCTCCTCCTCGTTGTAAGGGAGGCCAGTTAATTCCATTTGGCTAAACAGTCATGCCAAGGAGTTCCCGTCAAGCGGATCATCACACTCTTCTTCCATTTCATCAAAGTCACTTTCTCCCCTTCTATATGGATCTGTGCATATGAAATCTAGATCCCTTTCTTCCTCTACCCATTGGCTATAGTCGCACTCTTCGTAGGGATTGACCCATGGTTGCATTTGAAATTCCTCCATTTCTTCTATAAGATATTGATCATTTCCCAGACAATGGGAGGCGTTGGAGTTTTAGGACGGTTGATTGGTACCACTATTTGAGCAGGCTCAAAGCGAGTATGCTTTCTCATCATAATGACTCTCTCCTTTTCCTTCTTTCTATTCTCGATCCAAATACGCAACCATTCATCGTCCTCTACAAACGGAATATCCAGATCCTCCAAGTTATATTTCGCCTAGGAATGCTCTTTCCACTTCCTTACTTCTCCTCTTTTGCTTGCTCCTCTTCATCACTTTGGTCAGTCATGTCGGGGTCGATCACCTCTGATTGATTGAACTCGTTATTTTCTTCTTCCTTCATCGTGAAACACCCATCCTCCTCTGGGAAGGTCAAGGTTGGCTTAGCTTGAGTAATTTGGGCAATGTGTTAGCTATGATTATATGTGAGGTTGTGAGATAGGTTTATAAGATTGATGTTTCGGGGTGGTGGTTCAGCATTGTGAGTAGGGAGTGGGTTGGCTTGCACATCAGGTTGTGGAGGTTTTATGGCTCAACTATCAATGAGATCTTGGATGTCATCGCGGAGGTGCATGCAACGGTCCGTTTCATGCCTAGGGTGTTGATGGTAAGCACACTATTTGTTGGGATCGTGGTTTGGGCCATAGGGTGGCTAAGGAGGTGGTCTGTTCAAGGGTTTGATATGCCCTTGGTGGCTTAGAATGGCTTAAGCCTTAAGACAAAGTCATGTATAGGTGGTCAAAGTTGCGGCGAGGGCAGTTTGAGTTTCAGGAAGAGCTAGTTTGGAAAGGGTCTTGTGGTAAGGCTGGGTCGAGGGTGTTAATAGAGGCATAAGAAGTACGGGTAGGGAAGGTTTTCTTGGGTGGAGGAGGAGTTTTTTCTTTCCCAATGAGCCCCAACTTGATTCCTTCTTCAATCTGTAGCCCAGTAGCATACAGGCGTTTGAAATCAGTGATAGCCTGAGTGTAGATTTGCCTAACATACTTGGGCTGTAGATTCTTGACAACTATCCTCACTTGATCTTCCTCAGGGGAACGATTTTTCATCTTGGCAGACTTTTCTCTCCATCTAGCCACAAAGGTAGCAAAGTCTTCATTCGACTCTTGCTTGGTCATCTCTAAATCTCGAGTGGTTAACTCAATCTGGACATTGTATGCATATTGTTTGACAAAAGCATTGGCAATTTGCGGCCAATTTTGATAGTGCACAAATTTCAAAGTGAGGAACCAATCGAGAACACTTCCAGTGAGAGTCCTTTGAAATAATTGAGCGATGAGCTCATCACTCAAGCCCATCACCTTTAGTGTGTTAAGAACATGGCAGACATGGCTGGTAGGGTTTTCGATCCCATTAAACTTCTCAATGTTTGGCATCTTGAATTTCTCGGGCAGCTGAGAGTCTAGGAAAAGGCAAAGTCCTTCAAAATCCAAAATTTGGTCGCCTTGTGAACGAGCTAAAGCAAGCTTGATTTCTTGGACTTGCTTGGCCAACTCGGGATTTTCTATTGTTACCACTTTAAGAGGATTCTCATCTTCCTCCTTGTCCTTAGCATCTGTTGTTACTTTCTCAGCTAGCAAAGTGGCAATTTGAGCTTGGAGCTTGGTAATGATGGTGTCGTTGTCTGAAATTTCTGAAATGGGAGTGGGGTAAGAGCTTGGTGAAACTCGAGGGTTGGCAGATGATCGGGTTTGCTGAAAGGATGACCGTGAAGACCCAAGACGTGATTTAGAAAGTTGCGGTGGGGGTGTTTTGACAGGTGAAGATGACAGATGGGATGATTGCAAAGACTTCCGTTTGGCATAGCTTCAAGTGTCATAAGAGTATAAAACTGTTTGTGGTTGCTTCCTTGACTTACCTATCGTGCCTACTTATAAAGATAGAATACCTGCGAGTCAGTACTTGACTGTATAGGGTTAGGATTTGGGCTGAAAATCCCAACCCTTCTGCACAGAAAGAAATGTTACAACAACAATTTGTACAGAGTGTGAGGAAGAACTTCAAAGTTAAATGTAGGTAAATTCCTTAACCTACAGGTTCCTGTCCTATTTTGATAAGTTCTATGGCTTTCTAATCACACGTAAGCTTTTGGTAGTCTCAAGGGTGCTCTGTTGTCAAAGGGCACCAGTCCTCTCACTAGCCCATCATAAGTGGTGATCGGGTGATCCCCTCTTTGATATACCACTAGGTACAAGTGATTGTGGAGTTTGCTAGAACCCCTAACATAGCCCGTGACATGTCGGGATATTAAGTGAACTCAACGAGGTTGCCTGCTCGATGCATATGATACCAGAATTTAATAAAGCAAGCATTAATCCTATGTCAAACTTTTTGGTTATGACTCTCAAGTCCTCAGCAAAGTCGCCAAAAACTGTAGATACCTTCCAAACGGAGCATCGCCATACAGATATCCTAATTCCTTGATTCCACTTCATAAACTAGAATTGTGGACGTTCCCATGGTTAGGAATATCTCCACACGATAGCGGTTATCATCAAAATAGAGTCATCACCTAGTTTATAGAAACTAGGAAAAACAGGTAGAGATTCTGGGTATGAGAGCAAAAGGTACAATAATGGGACGATGTTAGGCCCCCCTCTTTGCCCAATCGTGAGACCGGCACATGATCATTAGACATATGATATACGCTTGCTTTATTTAATTCTAGACACGTAATCTGATTATGAGCCTTTAACAGTTAATGAAGTGAGCCGGAATGCTAAATATAACATGCATCAAAATAAACAAAACACAATAGGTTGTCCCAAGGAGTAGATCCCACGGCCGGTGAATAGATGTCACGACCGAGGGATCATTCTGGGTTAATGTACCGACTGTGGGAACGATGTCCAAGCCGATGTTCTTCCTTACATCAGAATACTAACAATTAATTAGAAAATCAAAACACTACGATTAAAGTACAAAAAACAGAAAGTGAATCAAACCATAGGCCTCTAGGCCTCACCACCTTGATCCCTTAGTTGATTGACTGCTCCAGAGTTAGGGTGATTGACTAACTTACTTCTTGAAACCCTAGGGTAAGGGTTTGTGCTTCGGGGTTTGATCGTCGGATTACGGCTGCTTACGAGAGTTTAGGGTTTTTGTCGAGTGAATATAGGAGAGTATTTTTGCAGGGTTTTATGGTTAGAGAGGGTGAGTTGTGTGTATAATTTTGAAACCCTAAGGTCCCTTTATATAGGCACCGAATAACATCACTCCAACCAATCACGATGCATGGTTCAAATTAGAAGTGTATGGTAACTCTAACTCTGCATGGTAATCCCTTTACGTAGCTCGAAAGAATCGAAAAATGGCTGCTAGGGTTTTGAGCATCGAATCAAATGATTAACAAAACATTCCAGAATTCTTGAAAAAGACTATCTGGCGGCTACCAGATCCTTCTAGCGGCCGAGGAATCCATCTCGCTAGCAAGAAATCAATATCTTAGGGAGATTTTCAAACACCATGTTTCATGGGTGAAGAAAAGAGTAGGGGCTGTGAGATCAATCTTTCGACCGACAGATGTATCTTCCTAGGATGCTGTATTTCTATTTGAAAGGCTACTTGGCTCTGAATTGAGTCCTCTAAGTGGCTAAAAGTACTCACCAAAAGTCCATGGGTTTACGAGAAGTCAATCATTAATCATTGTATCCATTCATCATAGGGATGGTCCCTAATGTGGGACTTAAAATAATCGTTAGGCCAAATTGGGGTGTCCACAGCTCACTCATGAAGACAACGCTCGGTTGTGCCTTGAAGAACTAGAAGCACTTGATGAAATGAGACTTGAGGCACAACAACGTCTTGAGTATTATCAAGCCGCATTTCAAAATCATTCAACAAGAAGGTTCGTCTTCGTTCTTTTCAAAAAATGGACTAGATTCTTGTTGTAAGAAGGCCCATTAATATCACCCATAAAATTGGTGGCAAATTCATTTCCAAATAGGATGGACCATATAAGAAGTTTACTCAAGTGGCGCATACAAATTGGTTGCTGAAGATGGCTTAAGAATTGGCTCCATAAATGGCAAATTCTTGAAGCGCTACTACCCTTGAAGAGCAAGCGTTTCTCCATGACGCATGAGCCTAAACTGCATGTTGCTCTTGGCCCGCATGAGCTAAAACTGTGCACGGCCCAAAAAAACAAAAAAAAAAATCCAAAATACGAACTACATTTGACTTGATCCCATTTTGGGTACGTAGGCAGCTTGAATTTCTAGCTCAGCCATTCAACAAAAAAGATTCATCTTACCTTTGAACTACGTTTTGACTTGATCCCTTCCAAGGGTACATAGACAACTTGAGAATTTTTCTTAAGTTCAATCAATCCATCAAAAAAATTCAACCACAACTATGCTACTCATGGCTCGCAAGAGAATAAACTGTGAATGACTAAAAGTATGAGAAAAACTTAATAATAAAGTGATTGTCTTATGCTAAAACTTCATAAATTAAAGGCATAGTTTGCTAAAAAAAAATTGGAACATCTATTTAGTAAACTAAACAAGCCTAAATAAAAAGGAATACGACAAAGGAAAGCAAAATAAGCACTAGTCCAGTCAAGCCAAATTTTGGATCTCTTCCAGCTTGAACTTCAGAAGTTGCTCCAAATTGTTGGTGGTACTTCCAAAGCAGTAACCAAGGAAAGTAAGAATGCCGCAGTAGTCAAGCCAAAAACTCCTTTGAGCATTCCAATGTCTAAACCAAAGCCTATTATTAGCAAGGCTTAAAAACCAACGGGTGAAAACAAGAAGAGGACCATCGTAATTATTTCAGAAGGAAGTAGTTCTGATAAAGGTGAGAGCCATTGGAAGCATTTGAAAATGAAAGCAGCAGATTCTGATTCACAATGGAAAGAGAAAGTGACAGTTTCTAATTTAGCAAAATTGAATTTCAATGTGGATGGCATCCTTGATGATTTACCAGACACTTCAAACCATCTTGAGGTATTGGGTAAACGAGTAAGCTTTAACCACTACCTTCTTTTGTTTTTTACTTTATTTATTCTTTAAAGAAGTTTGGAATTTTTTCATTAAATTTCTTAATGAGTTGTTAAACTTACTCGTTTACCCAATACCTCAAGATGGTTTGAAGTGTTCGGTAAATCAGCAAGGATGCCATCCACATTGAAATTCAATTTCGCTAAATTAGAAACTGTCACTTTCTCTTTCGATTGCAAACCAGAATCTGCTGCTTTCTTTTTCAAACGCTTCCAATAGTGCTCACCTTTATCGGAACTACTTCCTTCTGAAAGAACTACGATGGTCCTCTTCTTGTTTTCACCCATTGGTTCTGAAGCCTTGCTAACAATAGGCTTTGGTTTAGACGCTGGAATACTCAAAGGAGTCTTTGGCTTGACTATTGCTGTCTTCTTACTTTCCTTGGTTACTGCTTTAGTCACTTCCTCTTCTTTAGATTTTGAAGGAGGTAGAGTAACTTCTGTAGCCAACTTTGACTTCATTGTGCATAATGTGATGACATCTTTCCCTTTTGGAGCAACAAGAGGTGACTTTGGCTTCGCACATGCAAGCTTATCTTTGCAAAAGTCACTCGAATATTCTTCCCACCACTCAACATATCGCTTGGTGACAGGACCTTCACATGAATACGATGGAATCATAAATTCAATTCTCATGTTTTAACGTCGTGCAAGACTCCCAAAGTTGGAATATCTCTTCCAAAGTGCCTGTCAAGAGCTCTTCTTTTAGCTTTTCAGGAATGTATTGACAAAATCAAAATTGTCTAGCAAATCGTTGAGGAGTATATGGCTCAACAATATGTTCATTGCCACAACGAAGAGTCAAGTAGCTTGATCTAAGACTGATGAGGTAATCATTACAAGAGTCTGAATACTTTCCATCATCAATAATAACTTCCTATTTCGGTCTACTCAAGGCTAAGAGCGACAGAGGTTATGGTGTGATGCTCTTCAAGAGATCACAAGCTTTTTGAGAACCAAAGTGTATAGCCTTCTTTCCCTGTCGAGTCTCACCATCCGGGCACTACAATTAAATTTTGTGAAAGCATACAGGAAGTAACTATCATAATAACGGCCAAGCCACCCATAAACATACTGGATGGGAAACGTTGCGCCACATTTGCTTGGATTAGGTGCAGACGTAATCTCTCTTAAACCATGGTATAAGCTCGCAAAAACGGGTACTACTAAAGAAAACTTCTCTCCTCGAGCCATCATACTTGCTGCTTTGAAGACGCCTGGACAAATCTGATCCACTTCCTTGTTAGGCAACATAAACACACATAGCCAACAAGATAGAAAAGCAGCCAAATTGGTTTCTTCTTCCATGTCTTTCTCCACACTTAAGTCGTCAAAGTTCTTTCTTGTATTTTTGGACCACGGCTTTTTCTCTCTAATAAAGCTAGTTGGATTGTTGATGTCTTGGGCTCGCCCAATCTTTTCTTCTAAACTCTAGTAGGCAGGCTGTTTGTAACGGAGTTCCTCTTTAAGCCAGAACTTTACCCAATCATGGATAGTAACATTTGAAGTCTTGCTTGCACAATAAATTTTGCGGTATGCCAAAAATAAGTACTTGCAACTTGGAGGAAGAAGTAGCACATCCCTTTTGTCAACACCAGTGAATTCTCTGGCAGAAGGCACAACCTCGTCATAGAAGATTCCGTCAATTGAAAGACCCCCAATAAGACGAAGGTCCCATAGGGACATAGACAATTCTCCAATTGGTACGTGAAGACTGTTTGTTGAGGGACACTAAAGCTTAGTAAATGAGCGAATAAGGTTTGTGTTGCGATCATAAGTGAATAAAGATGCAAAGACGGTGTCATATATCTTCGCAGTAGTTAGCATGTCTTTATTCCGTGCGACCACATCTTCTAATCACTCCCAATATCCGTCGATGAAAGAAATTTCCCCAAATTTAGGAGTCGAGTTTCCCCATTTAGCATCTCTGTCAATGATTCGATCGCCTAACAAAAGGAAGGCACTCGGGACTGTCGTCCTTCTTGTGTAGAGAGGATCGTAGTAATAGTGCATTGGCAGAGACAACAATAGACTTATCGTGATCCAATAATTCTCGAGTTGATTTATTATACCATCTTGAGAGGTGGCGTGAATCAAGAGAAAGATCCCATTTTTATGCAAGAGCCCCAATTGCCAGATCATGAACCCATAGGTCAACTCGTGTTGCTGGCTCATCGCCTTCATAATCGTTGGATAAAATTTGATAACCATCTATCATGCCATCGTAGAATAATGCCATCTCTTTACGGAGCAGAGCTCAAAGAAACGATGGAGCAGAGCTCGAAAGAAGCTGCGGAGCAGAGCTCGAAGAAATAACAGCAGCAGAGCCTTAAAGCTCGAAGAGGCAATGGCTGCGGAGTTTAAAACTCCAAGAGGCAGTGGCCACGGAGCTTGAAACTCCAAGAAGCAACTACGAACCACCAATCTGCAAAAGAGAGACACACAGGAAATTCAGAACATTGTTAAAGGTTAAAGCAGCGTTCAAAGAAAGTAGCAGTGTACAAATTCCATGTCAAGTAAATAATCGAGAGTACCAAGAATGCCTGCGAGGTTTGAAACGTGGAGGCCCGAACCATTCTGTGTCCAACCCAAGGATTTTCAAAACCTGAAGGAGGATATTTGTTAACATTAAATGGATCCTACAGATCCTTGAACAAATATAGGGTCTGTTCACCTGTTAACAAAGGCAAAAGCATGGTACAGACTATTGGTAACCACCAATAGTTGAAAAGACAAATCACAAGGAATTTGAAAAATTACAAGGTTATGCGTGGCTATATGCTGCATGATTGACCCCACACACCAGGTCTAAAAATATATCATGAATTTATGCATGACAACTTGCTGTTTCTATTGAAGGAGAAAAGATACAGTTTGTATTGCCGCAAAACAAACATGGGAGAGCAAGGTTCAGTGAGCTAGGCTAATTGGAGTATCAAGACTTCAAATTCTGAATTGTCAAAATTAAAGGAGCAACACATCGTTAAAAAGGGGCTCTTGCAAATATTAAAAGACAGCGCATGCCTCCATTGTGATCAAGTCAGGACTTCCAAAAAAAAAATTCGCGATCATGTTGGTTTCAAGTCCATATATGCTGAATAAATTGCAGTCATTAAAATATATTTTGATCACTTGGAAACTCATGCCTAAAAGTGACCAAGTCGGAAGAAACAAATTTGGTTTTGGCTAGACGCTAAAAGACCCAACACATGCCGTGACTATCAGACCCAGTCAGAGGAAACTAAATTGGTCTTCGCCAAAAGCTAGAAGACCAACACATGCCGTGATAAGAAAACGGGGTTTGTTGTTTGCGCCAAAGACAAAGAGGACAAGAGTATTCAACTATCCTACTGCTCTTGCAAAAAAAATTATGAGCTACACATGTACATGCCTAGTTTAAACTGGTCATGATCACAGGATGGAAGGGAAAGCGCTGTATTGTTCTTGCATGGGTAAAAGAAGCCTATGGATAATTTTCAGAGACAAAAGGGGATACGATCGCAGGAAAATTTTCAAAGTGGCTTTTAGATAAGTAAAGAAATCCAGACGCAAGTGGCATGTACTACTTCTTAAGCTATTCCAAGATTTTGTGATCTGTTAATTCTTAAGCTATTCTTAAGCAAGTTCGCTTGATTCATGTGTTCATGCGTACAGAAGGAGAAGGTGACATGGTCAGTCAGCCAGCCAGGCCTCTTTCAAAAAAAAAAAAATCTGAACCGGTTCAGATGATTATTATCAATTCAGAATTTCAATCATGCAAACGGTGTGCAACGCCGATTTCGTTCCGGTACAAATAAAACGCTCAAAAGAGAATATAATTTGTTGAGTGTTCAAAGGGATAACCCTCTCTGAGGATGAAACAAAAAAGCAAGACCATCCGGAATCAAACACCAAAGTCATTCCAAAAAAAAAAAACCTTTGCAAATACAACAGAGGTACGCAACTCACGCCGTGCATGTGATACTTTTGACCCTGGGGGAAAATCCAGAAGGAGAGGGCCACATTTTATAGGCTGTGCTTGGAAAATATTGAGTACATGGCGTACGCTTGATGCAGAGACAAAGACAAAAAAAAATAGCAAAGGCAAAAAAGAAGAAAAAGAGGCTAGAAGACAAAAGAGGGTGAAAGCTGTACGTACCTGGACGGTTTGCTTTGGACGCCAGGCACAAGCATGGACAGACCCTAAATCCATTATACATTTTGGGCGATCAAGCATCTGACGTATCATTGAGAGACGAATCCGGACTTAAGTTGATTAGGCTATCAAACTTCAATTTGATAGGCTAAAATATTCTTTGATGGATCAAACCTTAACGTACACATAAGTTGGGTTTATCAAATATTGTCGCCTCTGAATATGAAAAAAAAATTCAGGGTGCATGTGAATTGACAAATTTTTAGCTCGGTTGATGAGTTGAAATTTTGAAAAACAAATTGATACCAAATGTCAAGCAAAACCTCATCGCCGCATACACAAATTTTTGACATCAAATCAAGTCAACATTTCAAGACCTTACTCACTTTCATACATGAGCAACTCTCGAGGGGCCATCTGTAAACATGTAAAAATTCTAGCCTATCACAAATTTCCACGTGTTGCTAAGGCATACAAATTGGCCAATCAAATGTTGCCAAGTGCCTGTAAGTTAAAGTCAAAGTTTTATGGACGGACCAATCAAGTGATGCCAAGTATCCGTGGTCAAAAGTTAAAGACGTGTAAATAGACCAATCAAATGGTGTTACATGTCAGAATGATACAGTTATTATTTTATCAAGTCTGGTCATTCAAATTAGGCTACTTGATGAATAATAATATATCCCTTTATATATAATTACCTTCTCTAAAATAAAAAGAAAGAAAAGGTAATTATCAAATTATTATTATTTCTTTTAAATTCAGTAAAGGAAATAATTAAAGAGATCAATATGGAAGGTTAGGGTTGGAGTCTCCATTCCACATCCTTATAAATAGAGGTGCTCCCTCTCATATTTTTTCGTCTGATTGAAGCATACAAGCTTCAGAGCTTTGAAGATCAAAGCCCTCAAGTTCTTCAAAATTCTTCAAGTTTGCATCCAACAAGAAGATCTTCAAATCGAAGCTTCAAAGCCTCGAAGAACTTTCAACCCAAGTCATCAATTTCTCCACAAATCTTGGGGAAGATTCCGCTATTCAATTCTATATTAAGCATCAAGCCCTTGTTTTAACAACCGAAGAGAAGAATTAGAAGAATTTATTTTCTTTGATTAGAAAATACATCAGAGATTGTTAATTCTAATTTCATACATAAATAAAATTGACTATTGTTCAACATTTTTCCATCTTTTTCGCAGACTCAAAATTTGTGTTCAACACATAGTCCCACACAATGCTTGGAAAAATGGAATGGATGATCACTTAATAACATTTTGGATCTCTCTACTTATTGCCAATTGCCAACGGGCTTGTAGCCCTATGACACTTCCTTGCCTCTTCTATAAGGAAGGTGAGGATTCAATTCTCGCCAGGGGCACGAGTACTTGGTGTGGTGGTTGATGCTTTTTAGTCTTGCTCTATCCGTATGCCGCTTAGCAGTACTCATTTTCTATCCCCTTAGGAATAGATTAGGTATCTAGCGAGTGAAAAAAAAAAAAAAAACTGCTAATTGAATTGATTCTGAGTTGGACGCTTTAATATAGTGGCGGGCTTGATCAACAACAAATTAAAACTAGGTTGATCTCTCAGCCATAAATGCTTTGGCACACTTAGGATCAGGTGACCAGCGTCGAACGCATTTCGGGCTGTCGGTAATCTGAGGTGGGACTCCCCCCACTTCTCATGCCATATATCTCATGTAGGGGGACGCTCTCGAGCCAAGATTTAGGGGGTGTTCGGACAATTAATTGAGCCAAGCATATTGGCTTATTGGCTTATCCAACAAAAGCCATTTGCTTTTACCCTCTCCTGACACACCACCCTGCCCCCGACCCCACTCCTTCTTCCAAAAATACCCCCGTGCTCAGAAATATCCGCACCCCATTTTTGGCAACAACTCTGTTATTTGCTCAATAATCTTCATTTCTCTTTGTCTATTTTATTTAATTAATAATATTTTACTGTTCTGATCTTCAATCCGGTTGAATCGGTGGATAGATCTTGTTGTTTTTATCATTTTATCTTTAATGGTCATAATGAGTGTTTTGCTCTAAGACCTTTCAACGAGCACCCTAAAAGAAACCTGAAACTAAATAAAGAGCCTTAAGCTGCTCGTTGAAAGATCTTAGAGTCAAAAATCAATTATGACAATTTAAGATAAAATGATCAGAAAATTATTATCTTTGCACCGGTTTAGACAAATTGAAAATTGAAACACTTAATTTCTTAACGATAATTTTTAATATATAAACTATGTACAAAAATAAGTGTTCCAAACCTATATCCATTTGAACCGGTGCGAAGATGTTATTTTTCTGATTATTTTATCCTAAATGGTCATAATGAATTGAAGGTTCTAAGGCCTTTCAATTACCACCCTAAGAGAAACCTACAACTAAATGAGGAGCCTTAGGATGCTCATTGAAAGGCATAAGACCCAAAAATTCATTATGACCATTACAGATAAAATGATTAAAAATGAAAATCTTTTCACCCATTCAACCAGTTTGAAAATCGAAACATTTAAATAATAATAAATAAAGACAAGAGGAAAAAGATATCAAGATTATTAAAGTAAAAATTGTAGAAAACAGAGAAAATGGGAAATGATGTTCACAGGCTTCTTGATTGATCAAAATACGCATACCAACAAAATGATTATAGTGCCCTTACATAGTTGCAATACAATTGAAGGGAAACAAAATGAATGTTTCCATTTTTTAAACGAAGGGAAACCCACCTACCTAGTGCAAAAAGAAAAGAAAAGAAACCCACCGACCCCATTCCCCACTTGGCACATACACCATACCAATTTCTGGAAGACACATTAACGTTTTAGCAAATCAATTGAGGCGAACTACAGTTTTATTGGCACTCAAATTTATTGCCTCGTCTATATGCAATGTTGGTTATCCAGCTCTATTACCACGTCCTTGTAGTCTACGTAGTGCTCTCCTAATATTATTCCTCACATCATTCATTTCTGGAACATTATCTTCATCAACAATGTCGTCCCTTTCGTCCAATCTGTCTTCCAACTCCAGGTCCTCATCTGACAAGTCCTCAAATGCATACTCATAGGAGCGAAGAAGTTATCAGGTTCTCTATCTCTACAAATGTAATTATGAATTGACATCGACGCCAACACAAGGTCCACCTGTGTTGACATTTCATACCACGGCATGAGGGCCAAGAAACCAAACTTATTTTTCCAAACGCCAAATGTCCTTTCAATGATACTCCTCAGCGATGAGTGTGCCCTATTGAAGTGCTCTCTATCATCGCGAGGTTGTCGCTACCCCCGTCTAGATTCAGCTTGGTGGTACCTAAACCCTTTGTAGGGAGCAAGAAAGCCCGGCCTATTGGGATAACCAGCATCCACTAGGTAGTATTTTCTTGGGCAAGTCGTACACCAACAGTTTTAGAAAATGGAACAATGTAAGTTATATACAAAAAAATTTTATACAAAACTCGTATGATACGGCGTAAATGGAGCTAAATTATTACCTGGTTCTGGTTTTGGGAAACGATATCTTGGATTCAAGACACATCGCTTGAATATGCTATAATCATGATAGATCCCCTCCCATCCAGCTAATGCAAACACGAAAGTAAGGTCGAAATCGCAGACGGCCATTATATTTTGGGTGGCATAACCCTTCCGTGAAAAGAACCTCTTATCATCTTCCTTCTTCTTGCATCTTATCATAACATGGGTCCCATCTATAGCTCCAACACAATTTCCCTGCACCAATAAAAAAAAGTGTAAACCGATTCACTTACCCTCATGTTGTTTAAATACACGGTATCCTAACATTACCCAACCTCAATGAAACACAAAATATAAGTCACCTTGAATGGTTTATAGAACTTGCGTCTATCCAAGTACTCGTGAGTCTCATGTTGCCGTTTTGTTGGCTTTAACTTATCAGCAGTGAAACCTCTCCTCATGCACGCCAATATCTTGTGCACATGTCTACTCACAGTGTCGCCAGAGTGCTGAAACCTCTCCTGTGTTCTCCGATTTGAGTGGCCCCTTAGTAGATGCATAAACATTGCGAAACTCTCAAAGCAGTCAACTCCATCAATTTTCATTCGAGAAGAACTCCAGCCATAGGTTCCTTGAAGTTCATGGACTATTTTTGCAAAAGTGACTTTGGGCATGCAAAGCTCAAGTTGAAACCTCTCATCATGATCATTCATTAGCTCATGCACATATGCTTTACCTGACAAGGAGCATGTGTGGAACGGTAGCCTCTGCGGCCTACGTAGGATTTGTATGGCATGCAACAATGCTACGGTCGCCAGGTCAACCAACAATTCGTCTTCTGTAATTTCGGCATAAAACTCATCAGCTGGGATCGAGTAGTCAGAGTTAGCATCATCGTCAAACACATTAGTACTTGAACCGGCATTTTCATTGTTGTTGTTCATCCACTCCCAATTCTCATGTCCGGCCTGGGGCTCAGTTCCATGATCTCCACTGTTGTGACTTTGCCGAAAGTCAGAAGATGCATACAAGTGAGGCGAAGAATTGGATTCCGCCACAAATTGTTCAACACGTGGAACATTGTCACTCGGTCCTGCATCGCCTTGCCCGGTAGTGGCAAACCTATTCACCCATGGCATGTTTTCATACCCCTCACCATTTTGGTATATCTCATTCTATTGTTGATGTGCTGTAGGATAATTAAAGTTGGTAAGTTCATTCCCTTCGTTGCCAGAGTTAAAGTTGGGATAATTTTTCGGGTAAACTCCAGTTTCCAATAAATTGGTAAAACTACCAAGGTCGAACGTCCCCCGTCCAATGTCGTCTGCACTCCCAGAGTTCCCCCAACTTGGATTATCCATGACCCCTATGAACAAATTCAATCCGTTGTTAAAGAACAAAATTTCACTTTAACTATTGTTGGGAACTGATGGTTCATTTTTCACCAACGGAAAAAAGATGATGTGCAGGAAAAGAAAATGCAAAATTGAGCAGTCCCAGAGCTTATTCGTGGGCGCACAAGGTATTGAAGGAAACAAATGCTGCCTAATACTGGACTTGCATTAAACTGTGACCAACATTTTTTAAACTATCACAGTAGTAAACTAGCAATTTAGATGTAATTGCAAGGTAATGCGTCGATCGTCAGATTCTTGTGTAGGTGTAATGCAAACCGTGGAAATGAAATTGAAGAAAAAACTGCTAGTTTCAATCTGAATTTGTATGTGATAATTTAAGCATGACAAGAAAAAATGTATACCGAGTTGAACACAATTGAAAGGCCCAGTTGCGATCTTGACCTGTACTGTTGACGATATCTGTGGATGTGTGGACCACTCTCCTCTGAAATTATATTACCAAACACAATTTATAATGAACCATCGAATGTAGCAAACCATAGAACACATACTTCCAACACAAATCATAACGATCCAAGAATGAAACATAGTTTCAGGAGCAATTAAAAACAATCCTAATTTATGAAGTCCAACAACACCAACATGGAAAAAAATATCAAACGTAGTTCAGGACAAATTAAAAACAAACACAGTTTGCATAATGTTTCCAGTAATGGAATTATTAAATCTGATGGGGCGGTTGCCAAGGACGAAGAGTCTCAATTGGGTTGCCTTGTCCTTGTGATTGTGCTAACATTGCCTTTGTATGCTCCCGTTGAGCGAAAGAAATTCTCTGTTCATCATTTGGCAAGCCATAGAACACATGCATCTTCGTGGGATCACCGGACAAGTAGTTAACAAGCCACCAATAGACCGGGGGAACAGGTTCTTGTTGGAAATACTCCATTCGACCAAGGATCTTCATTACGTCCACCATGTTACATCCGTGCTTAATGACGGATCTGTATTGATTCTGCCTCGAAACCATGGTCTCCAAAATGTTAGTCATGGACTGCGATAGAGCATCAGTCGCGCTTGATGAGCTTCGCCGTTTTGTTCCACTTGAGTTGCAAGCCGGATATATGGGCATAGCTCTCGAGAAAGGAGGGGTGTTTGTACCATGTTCAAATAAAGGGGGGAGCATCTGATTTTGGGTTGAGGGCAAGGAGGAGTATTTGTTGTACCACGGTTCGAAAAAGGGGGGGTAGGTGTACCATGTTCATGTTCATGAAAAAATGGGGGACTTGTGCTAATATGTTCACGGAAAGGGGTGGTGTTTGTGGCAGCATGGTGAGGGAAAGGAGGGGTGTTTGTGCCACCATGGTGAGGGGCAAATGGGATGCTATGGTTGCCATGTTGAGGGGAAAAGGGATTGGTTGTACCACCATATTGAGGGAAAATGGAGTTGCTAGTACCTTGTTGACTGCAAAAGGGGCCCCCCCTACCATGTTCAAGGCCTGTGCTAGTATATTCAGTACCAATTTCGTCCTTGTTTTCTATTCCAACTGTGTTGCCCTCACCATCCGTATCATTGTGGTCATCATTGTCGATAGCCAACGCTCGACGACCTTCTGCACCCATACCAAGCTCCCCTTCCGCTCCCGGAGTGCATTGTAGTGAGCCGATGGCAGTGACTTCTTCAAATACCCTTTGCATCAACTCCTCGTGCTCCAACGGACGGTCGTGGAACTTTGCCACATTTTCATTTTGCTAGATAGATACACAAAAACATATATACATATAGCATGACATAGACAAGTTACACAAAGAAAATGGAGTCTGTTGTGAATGTAATGTAGTGGCAAACATGTAAACAATAACAATAATGTGGTGACAATTTTTTTAAAAGCATTGGCAAATAAATCAATAAAAAGTTCAACATAATGGCAAGGGAACTTGATGGTAGAGTTCACATAAGACATTCACACAACTACAAAAAAAAAAAGCTGAGGAGAAGTATAATTCTATGGTCAAACAGAAAATATGTAGAAGAGAGTCTGACCTGGTAAATGATTTCAACTTTTTTGTGAATAATATTGAATGCATGTTACCATGTTTTATAACCCCGGGTGAGAATGTGAGATGATAAACCAAATGACACTCTTGGATGCTTGAAAAGGCTGCAAAAGGTGAAATAGGGGGCAAGGTTCACTGTTTGGCATGTGATTCCTGATCTTTGAATGCCATTATTGGTCACAAACATTTAAGGCATGGCAGGGTTCATTGTTGGCAGGTCAATTATAATCCTTCAATGGCATTATTGGTCAAAAACACTAAAGGCATGGCAGGGTTCACTATTGGCAGGTCAGTTCTGATCCTTCAATGACATTATTGGTCAAAAACACTAGGCATGGCAGGGTTCACTATTTGGCTGGTCAGTTCTGATCCTTCAAATACCATTATTGGTAAAAAACTACAAAGGCATGGCAGAGTTCACTGTTGCCATGTGAAGACTGGGCAAAACTAGCAAGCATTCAAATTAAGAACCCCAAGGCAAAACAGAAAATAATTTGGCAAAAACAACTTTCAAACACTACTGGATTTGTTTTCAGACTTCTTCCTATATTAGTACTCATCATGACATTGTATACACAATTCACCTACTTTACATATGTGCCAGTTGAGCAGCAAAATCTGATAATTAAAGGCGATCACATTGTCCAGTATTTGGTTAAGATATTAACAAGTTAGTTGTTGGGATGATTCATGCTCAAAGTGTGGGATATGCAATATGATGATCAGCGTCCTAGTTTTTATCCAATGATCGCTATTTAAATCTACTGGGATTAGATTTTCCATGATCAGTAGTTCTGTCGAACAAACAGGTCGTCAAAGTACATGGAGACAAAACTAAAGATGGACCAATGCTTATAAGCAGCCAAATGGGTCATTAATTAGTATCCCAAAGAAATTGCAAGTGACAACACACGACTATGGATAAAATCTAATAATTAACGACCATTTGGTAAAATAAATTAGGCAGTGCAAATTATACGATGTCAAATTAGTTTCAAAGCTGCGGTGAGGCACCTAAACAAGTATTATGTCAATAACCAATACGAGTGCTTCATCAATAAATGGCCTAAATATGAACTAATCGATGTAATGAATTACAAAAGCATTCACAGTAGCTTTTGTGGCCTTTTGTCATGCACATATGTTATGCAAGCAAAATAAATGAAGAAAAGCTTGTGTATTGGAGAAAGTGTTTACCGCAATTAGGTTAGCCCAAAAATGGTCAGGTGCTGTAAAAGTACCCGTGACTGGATTCATACCCAAGCCTGTTGCACCTCTTCTCGAATCAGCTAGTAACATCCATGCCTGCCAATCCCGCTTCAGGACGCCATACCGATTCTTACATTGCTTCAGATTGATCACTTCTCCAATCCTAGCGCTAATCTCTGTACAAATGTTGCGCAGCGAATTGTTCGAAAGTTGTGTCATTCCCTACCCTCAGCTTCAATCTCTTTTATGGCTAGCTGTAAGAACAGCCTTGTCATTTATGAATCCCAATTAGCTCTTCCGGTTCTGTAAGGCCCATGAGGCACAAGCCCAAGGCGAGGGGGCACAAGCCCAAGGCGATGACTACCAATTGGTGGTACCTTCTTCCCAAGGTTCATCCTCTTACGAGGGGACACCATATCTTCACGTATATTAAATAAAGCAAACAATATAACAATCTTAGATTTTACCATGTGGTATAAATCCAATGTAGCCACAAAATTAAAAGGTACGGAAGATAGAAGGAGACATCAAACATCAAACAAGTAATAACATTTTCATACTATACACCTTAAGTCACAAGTCGATTACATTAATTTACATAAGCCACATTTACATAAGGCACACATGCATAAGGCACATTACAAGTCAGAAGTCGATTATCAATATTAAAACAAAAAGATAATGAGTCCATCTATGGAACTACATCAACAAGTCAGGTTTATCTAGGCGAACTTAAGACAGAGCAACAACACTTGGACAACACCTATGGCAACCATGACTGTCTGAAGTGTCCTCACTGAGTTGAAAATCTCCCGATTTTCAGCCCCGAGGTTTGCGATGTCTGCAATCAACGTAGGGATGACAGTTGAAAGTTCAAAAGGAACACCATCTGTCTCATTCGGATGTGGGACGAAAACGTTGCTTGGAAGAGACTCGTCACACCACCCATTCCATTTATCGCAAGGCTACTTGTTGTAGTAGAATGTTAGGTTCAATAAAAAGTATTTGCAGTGAACTACAATTATGATGAATTTGACAAGTTAAGGATGAATATATTATATGTACACTTACTGGGTTCATCGGACACTTAAAGTAACGACATCCAGAATTCTCCACTAATCGTGAGGTTTTGACAACACAAGGTCCGGATTCACACCGACCACACACTCGATGCATCCGCACCCCAAAATTGGAGGAGGACATATTCGAAGCCATTGATTCTGATTTCAATTGGCTCTAACATTTATACAGAAACAAATTTTATTATAATTTTATAGGGGCTCATTTGTTTTCCCTCTCCACACCCCAAATCCATTTCATGAAACTACAAACACATCAAATGCTATAAGTGTCATTTTGGAATCACTATGGCAAGGGAAAAAAATTGGCACCTCATGTCAAATTTTTTTCCTTTCAATTATTTTCTAGAGTGACACCCTCATTCTTTGCCAAAACTTGCTAAATTTACAAAATAATATCAAGAAATATCTATGTTTCACATAATGGTTACAGCCTACATCTGAAAATATCTAATTTTCGTATGCGAAATTATCACATAAGCATAGAGACAATATTTGATATTCCCATTTGTTAAGGCAAGATTGAAGATGCACCCTCAAACCAAGTTTTAGGTTATGTTTGAATGATTACTTTTGAAATCGATTTATAACCCAAGGCAGAAAAGGAAACGAAAAGATTAAAAAAAAAACAAAAGAAGTGTTGATTTGTTTGGATTTTTCTTTTCACACGGTCAAAAGGGGCGTAATCCAGAAATAAAACAACACCATACAAATAAAGTTGGACATCAATAGAGCGTAACCAACCCTTCCACTAGTCTGGAATCAAAACAGCAAACTACTAGTCAAACCGTATGGATCAATTTGTGGAAATTATTTGAACGCAACCTAAGAAAGAATCTTGATATTGTGTACCTACAAACATGACGACAATGAGATTGTTCCTCTTCTGTTGCAGACTTATGAGGTCCCTAAGAATGGAAATTTTATAAACCCACAAAACTACTATGCTCTAGTAATGAAATATATAAACAAAAAACAAAACAAACAAGGGTTTCGCAGAGCAAGTGATATCAACAACAGAACCAATGGTTTATACACAGATCCAACAAACTATTGAAGAAAGAGTATATAAAATTGCTGATTTTCGTACAAAAATTTCTTCAAAGCCAGCAAATAATGTGAAATTGCAATTATGTAGATGGCAAAAATAGAGTTCCAAAAAGGGAGAAATAAGTGTTAAAATGGAGTCTGGCCTCGGATCGATCGTTATTGTTTGCCTGAAACAATTTTCCAGAATTATATTAAAATCGTTTTGGTATTTGCTTAGATTCTGAATGGATATTTGTCAGAGTATTCTGAAAAAATTGAGAAGGTCAGAATCATCCTCTCGAAAATACAATCAAACACAAAAATTACATACATCAACTCGGAAGAGGGTTTGAGAACTCACTGTCGTGTGTGAAAGAGAGGGGGCGTAGGTTGGACGAATATGATCTACCTCCTCAAACTCGAAAAGTTCTTGCTGCTATGTAGGGCTTGCGATCGGAGTGGGGTGATGCCGGAGTTCCTACGCCTGACGAGATTTGGAGATGGACGGAGGAATTACTAGGTGGAGGAGATCTAGGTTGTGTGGAGAGTTGGTGAGGAGGATCAAAGGGGGTTGAGGCCGGAGGAAGTGTTAACGGGATTTGGTGAGTTCCCCCAACTTGGATGTTCTGTGGAGAGTCGGTGATGAGATGAGGCTTCGAAAAGGGTTTGGACTGTGTGTGGGTATTGTGAGGAGGAGAAAATGATAGGGTTCTGTTGGGAAGCCAGATAAGACGAATGGCCAGGGTATTTTGGTAATTTCATCTCCTTTGCAATGTGGTTTTTTTTGTTGGCTTTTTTAGCCGAACCACTGGTGGCTTATTTTGACAGAAGTGGCGGGACAGCCGGCTCAATTAATTGTCCGAACACCCCCTTAAATCTGGGTCACTACGTAGCCTCGCCAAGTAGCGTATCGGCCATTACGTATCGGTTTTTCAGCCCTTATGTATCGCTACACCCCGTTATACTTGCACTACCCAAAATTGACACTCGTATCAGTCGATTCCCACTACGTTTCATTTTTTACACGATTTTTGGCTGGTCGCTATGGCTATATCAGATCGCCGGTGCCAAAAAAAATATTTAAAAAAATTTGTGATCACGACACTCGATTCTAGCTATGTATCATTCAATACTTCTTCTACCACGCTATGGAGTCCGCTCCTTGCTCTAGAGTCAACACCATGTAGATAGCAAAGTAATCCTAGAATAGTCATATCCATATTTTATTATGGCTAAATTCACTTATCCTAGTTTTCAGTTCTTCTCACCGAAAAAAATTAGAAAGCTAAGAAAAAATGGACTAAATTTGAAAAAAATTCAAAATGACAAAACCAATTTAGAACTTTTTATCTTTTTTATTTTTTAATTTTGTTGATTTTTTTTACTTTTTATTATAATTTTTGAATGATTAGATTCTGCTCATTAACACGAATAAAAAAGTGAAAAACAAAAATTAGCGAAAAACTAACAAAAGTTCAAAACGAATAGGTCTAAACAATTAGTTTAATTCAAACAATATGTTACTAAATTGGCTTAGAAATAGAATGCCATCAACGCTTCTAACATGTACTCAAATAATTCCAAACCTCCCTTTTCAAAATCAAAAGATACGTACAACGTCTGCTTTGTGCAAAGGCTACGTTCTTTTGCACTTAACTTAAACTTAATTTAACTTAAAATGAGTTGGTTTGTCATTATTTAAATTTTTTTCGCATTTGTTAGTTTTGCGCCAAACTTTTGTGGATTTTTAATTCGTCTCATCAAGAGGAATCAAAAAACTAAAAAACTTGTACTTTTACCCAAATATTTTGATAAATAACCACTTTGAATTATTTTGATAAGTTGAATTATTTTGAGAAATAAGTGGTTATTTCCAAAAATATTTTGGTGAAAGTAAAAAAAAAAAAATTACTTTTCTGATTCCTCTCGTCAAGACGAATCAATTTTTCACAAAAGTTTAGTACAAAACTAACAAATGCAAAAAAAATAAATAAATAATGACAAACCAACTCGTTCATTTTAAGTCAAGTTTAAAAGAACGCAGCTAGAGCTCTTAGACAGTCCAAATCTGTACTGTTTATTGCTGTAACCAATGGTCTGGATTATCCCAAATGGTCTGAATTTGTTCAGAGACTCTTTCCGATAAGAATTTCTGAACAAATTCAAACCATTGATTATCCCAATGTACAATCGAGATTTGAACTATCTTTTCCAACCCAAAGTTGGGACTAGAGATGATCCGATCCCTTTTCAAAAAAATAAAAAGAAATGAAATCTATAATTCTTTTTATTTTTGAAAAACAAGGTCACACAAGTGTGTAGTCATCCGCATCCAGGGGCAAGCCGAGTAAGGGGCACGTGGGATCATGTGCCCCCACCCCACCCCATCCTTTTTTAAAAAAAAATTATAGTTTATTTTTTATGCAAAAATTAGTGTTTTTTTTTTTTTTGGCAAAAATGAGTGGGAGAACAAGAAATCCATGCAAAAAACTCAACGAGGAGAACTCGCTCGATGCTTGATTTACTTTGTCGTTGCCGATAGCTCGTCTCTGTGGTCGTTGCCCATCACCTCACTGTTTTCCTCACCAATCATCAATTAAATTTGGGGCTACACGGCAAAAGTAACATTTTATTGAAAGGACTTTTAATTTGGGGCTGCATAATTTAGGACTTGGAGCTACATAATTTGGGGCTAAATGTTAGGCAGGTTTTAGATTAGATGTTTGGTCCTTTAGGCCGATTTGATTATCCTGTTTATTTCTCGTGTTGTGAACTTGCGTTTCTAGTCTTTGAGTGAAATTCCGACGTACCCAAAAACAACAACAATAATAATAATAATAATAATAATAATAATTTAGGACTTTTTATTCTTTTCTTTTAAGGTTCGTAATATGTATCTTGATTGTTTGGGAAAATTAGGCCTTCATTTCTTTACTTGGTTTTTACCTGGTGGTGAATAAAATTTATAATTCAATTTTTTATAGTTTGTGCCTTTGCGCCTAATTTCGATTTTTGCTTAAGATTATTAGTATAATAAAATGTATCTTCACGTGAAGCAAATCCTTGATCCGCCATCGTCTTCAGTCATGCATGAATGTCTAGGCTGTAGAGAACAAGGGAAGACAACTAAACATAATCCTTCCCCTCCTTCTCCCTCCCCAACCCACATTGACTTATGCATGCATGTTCCCCTCGGGCCCTCCCGAACCCATATTCTTTTCCCTCATTCCTCTTCAAAGTAGCAGTTTAATTTTAAGGGTAAATTTCACTTACCTACCCTGAGTTTCTAACAATTACATACACCTCTCCTTAGGTTTCTAAAATTGCACTTACCTCCCTCCCCTTTGCTTTAGTTGTCGGCTGCAGGTTCCCCCCCTCCGTTAGTTGACCGTCAGTAAGTATGACAAAAATTGCTGACGTCATTCATTCAATCTATGATATTACCCAATTTACCCTTGAGTCAACAATTTTGTTTAAGCCATTTTAAAATATAATTTATTATAAAGTTACTCTTATCTTCAAACTAAACCAACACTGAGTTTTGATGAAGCTATAGGAAAAATATTTAATTTTTTTGAAGCCATTACATTTGTAGACATATGTGAAAAGAAATTAGATTCCCTTTCTTTTTTATGAAGTTTCAAGATTTTTGTAAATACCTATATCTTTATTTGTATTTAGTTTCAAATATTATGATAGGTATACAACTTAACTGAAATTCTTGTCCTACATGTTTATTTTTCTTATGTGCTAATTTAATATTTAGCTACTGAATACATATTATAAATAATCAATTACTCCTCTAAACTAAATCAATTGCATGCCTAGCTAATAAACTTTTTTTTTTTTTGGCATTTTCACCTTAGTTCCTCAATTATGGGTTTATTGTCGTTTAATATTTTTTATAAATGTTAAATTCTTTTACGACTATGTTAAATATTTTGTCCTTGATATGTGAGTATTTTACAATGTAATTGTAATAAATAAAAATGTGACAATTTAAAGTAGAAGAATCAGAATATTACCGGTCTTGTTTTTTTATTGTCGTGTAAGTCCTTTTGTTAATTTTGCTTTTATTTTTTATTTAGTTGCTTTGAATTATAGGCTTGTCTCAACGAGAGGAATCTAACAATATAAGATTGCGATCAAAATCTTAAAAAATTTACTAAAGATAAAAGTAATCTGTTGCCTTTATTCAAAATTTTTTGCCATTTTAAAGCTCAAAAACATGTATGATTGATATATCTTTAGAAAAAGATTCGCTTATTTGAATGTTAAAGTGCAATTTTAGACGCTATTAATATACTTAGCAAAAATAAAGACAACATAAATATTTCATTGAATATTACGGGAGGTATCTATTGTTATTAGAAACCCTAGGGGAGGTCAACGAATGGATACAAAGGTAAATTTGCTTTCCCCGTTAAAGCTTGTTAGCTCCTGACTCTAACAAGGGAGGTAAATGCAATTTCAAAAACTTGAGAGGAGGTGTCTGTAATTGTTAGAAACCTTAGGAGAGGTTAGTGAATTTACCCTAACTAAATTTAAAGATTTGATGAGGAAGGAATGTCGAGGTAACTACAAAAAGAAAAATGGAATAAATAATAATTTGCGTTTTTAGAGAACTTGGCCCCCTTTGGCCTAACTTTTTGTATTGGATTATTTTTATCTTTTTAAAATTTTTGTTAGGTTTCCTGTCAATTTTTTTTTTTTTTTTTGTATTGAACATTGATCATGATGAGAGGAAACAAAAAAAATGACTAGAAACTTAAAAAAGTTCACTATAAACAAAAGTAATAATAGTTTATTTTTATAACCTTTTTTTGCCTTTTTAGAAGTTTAATCAAACTCCATCTTATTTGATATTTTTGAACAATTGCCTAACACTTGAGAAGTCAAACGAGTAATTATGTAAATGGAGTGTGCCACAATTACAAAAATTTCTTCTGATTTCTTTCTCTGAGTCAAATTAAACAGTTGGGCCTTTTGATAAAAAAATAAAAAACAACCACTAACTAGGAAAAGAAATCATTGGCTAAAAATAAATTAATTTAATCTAAACCCCACCTTACTAACTAATTAATTATCCTCAAAATTTACAACAACAAATTAAAGAACAACTAAATGAAAAACAAACGTTGAAACCATATATCCACTATTTTAGACTAATTAATAACCGGCCTCTAAATATCTGCAAGCACCCCTAAACCGAATAAAAATCGAAAAAATGGAGAGAGAGAGAGAGACAGACAGAGAGAGAGAGAGAGTATACTGTATACAGAGTGAGAAAGTGCCATGATAATCCACAAGATTGCACTAATCTTTTCAGGTAGAGTTGGCAACAACATTTGGTAGGTTTGAACGAGAAAAAGCCAGGAGTATCAACAGGGCCATGATCAAGATTGGAACGAGGAGAAGTATCAACGGAGGCGGAGGAAGCGGCGGCAACACCAGTGGAAGCACCAGCAGCGAAACCGTTAACACCACCATAAGCACCACCTGTACTGACTCCCCGGTGAAGTACTTGGACATCAACTCTCGTGGCAAAGGGTTGAATTTCTTTGTAGTGAGTGACAATGAATAATAGCCGTTGATGATCAAACTGGTACCGTGGTACTTAATCATGATCTTCCTCTGCATCTCAGTATCATCGTTATATTCACATGTATATGAGAGAACTCTGTGTGTGTGTGTGTGTGTGTGTGTGTGAGAGAGAGAGAGAGAGAGAGAGGTGAGGAATATAGTTGCCAACGTCAAAACAATACTTCACAGACGTATCTTGGAAGAATGGGGCTGGATACATTGTACCAATTTGCGTAATCTTTTCTTCTTTTTCTTTTGGGAAAAATTCAAAATACCCCAAATTTTTACTCTAAATTTTAATTAGATTCCTAAACTTTCAAAAAAAAATCAATTTTGCTATCAACGTTATCTTTCGTTAATCAAAACGCTACCTTCCGTCCAAATGACTAACGGTTTTCATTAAAGGCCCCGTTAAATAGCATTCTGGTCGAATATTTATAATCAGAGCCGCTTAATGTAATCAAAATGTGATTTTAAGGACATTTGCAAGAAATCAGCAAAAAAATGACCGGGCAAGGCTTCATCCGAACAGTTTTTTATTGAATAGTTCAATAAAAAACTGTTCAGATGAAGCCCTTCCCGGTCATTTTTTTTGCTGAATTCTTGCAAATATCCTTAAAATCACGTTTTAAATATATTAAACGGCTTGAATCATTGAAATTCGATCGAGAAGGAGGAGGTACGGACCGATCTGGATTTTTTTCAACTTAGGGTCCGGATTTTGCTTCGGTCCGCACCTCCTCTTTCCCGATCGAATTTCGATGATTCGAGCCGCTCAATGTGTTCAAAACATGATTTTAAGGGCATCCTTGAGAAATCAAGGGGAAAAAAAAAGGGGGACCGGAAAGGGCTCGATTTGAGCAGTTTCTCATTGAACAGTTTAACAAAAAACTATTCGAATGAAACCCTTTTCGGTCATTTTTTTCGCTGATTTATCGCATGTACCTTTAAAATTAGGTTTTGAACACATTGAACAGCTTGGATCATTGAAATTGGATTAGGAAAGAGGAAGTGCGGACCGAAGCAAAATCCGGACGCCCTAACTTGAACAAAATCCGGATCGGTCCGCACCTCTCATTTCCCGATTAAATTTCAATGATCCGAGCAGTTCAATATGTTCAAAACGTAATTTTTGGGTACCAACTAAAAATCGGCAAAAAAAAAAAGGCCGGAAATGGCTTCATCCGAACAGTTTTTTATTGAACTATTCAATAAAAAACTGTTCAAATCAAGTATTTCGTGGTCTTTTTTTTTGATTTCCTGAAAGTTCCCTTAAAATCACATTCCGAGCACATTGAGCGACTCAGACATCGAAATTTGATCAGGATGCTATTTAACGGAGCCTTGAACGAAATCCGTTAGTCATTTGGATGGAAGGGGTCGTTTTGATTAATGGAAGGTAACGTTGGGAGTAAAATTGATTTTTTTTAAAGTTTGGGAGTCTAATTGAAATTTAGAGTAAAGGTTGGGGGGTATTTTAAAATTTTCCCTTTCCTTTTTAAATAGATGTTTAGGCGCGCATCTCAATTAATTTTAGGGTTATAAAGTTAACAACCGGATAAACAACTCAGTGGACTTAAGGTTTAGAATGTTTGGATTCCGTAAAATTCGAATATGCGATCTCATAAATGACAAATATTTATTTGTTTAATTTTTCATATCCATTTGGTCAAAACTCCCGGAATTCCAATTTGAATAATCTTGATAGGTGACTTGAACCTTCTAGGTAAATTACCAGCAATTTCTTTCAAACTAGCATTTGTATGATTTTAATAGCAAAGTACCATGATAAGTCTTTTTTCTTCATTTCTTTTTGGTCAAATCCAAAGAAACTGTCAAAGTTTCCTGTCCCATTCAAAAAGCGGAGAGATTTTCTTGCTATGATAGTCATGCGGCACACCAAGCTAGAATATAAAATGTATTATTAACAATTAAAAGATATATAGGAGTAGGTAAAAGAAATTTTCGAGGGTCAAATAAATTGAGACGGAAAAAGTAGTTTTGATCTGTTAAAAGACTCGAATCAGAAAGAGTCTATTCCTACCGATAAGAATATGTTAACAAATCTAACCATTGGTTATCAGGATAAGTAGTACTTCAAAATGCGACTAGTTTCTATAGTCTGGTTTGAACTGTGGAAAGTCCTGTCCACTAATTTGGATCCTCTCACTTTTTTGGGTGGTACTTCGGAAAGTTCTCACATATCCTCAATGCCTGCAGTATCCGCACACCTAAATATTTGAAGGGTCTGATTGGATGCGAGATGAGGTATTATATATGGAGGGGATAAGATAGTAGGAGATATTATTAATGGATCGAGGATGGGCTCACATTAATTTGACTTCTATGAGGGGAGATAAAAAAAATTAGTTAATTTGGATGATGTATTAAAAAAGATGGGATAAAATAGTATTTGATTTGGATAAGGTACAAAATAGGTAGATAAGGTTATTTTGTACGTAGTTGAAATGTTGGGAGAGAGGGAATGAGAAGGGCCTCTTCACTCTTTCTAAACGACGTGAAGAGGGAACAAAGAACTGGCTGGAAAAAAAAAATTCACCGTGGAGCTAAGAGTCATACCTGTGGAGAGAGAACCGGAGAGAAAGCGAGGGTCAGGGAGATAGGAAAGAGAACTGAAAGGAAAACATTTAGGGGGAGAGAGAGAGAGAGAGAGAGAGAGAACCCAAAATGATGAAAATAAACACCAAAGAGTATATTACTCAATCAAGCTTTCATTACCAAAAATCGGCAATCAAAAGTCATTACCAAAAATCAAGCTTCCAATCTATCTGCCGTTATATTATTTCTCCCAATCAAATCTTTCCAAAAATTTGCTATGCCAATTAAGATTCCCGTAATTAGTTTTGTCGTTATATTCTTTATCCCAATCAAATCTTTCCAAAATTTGCCATGCCAACCATTAAGATTAACGTTATATTCTTGAATATTGACTGAACATTTCCAAAATTGAAAAAATCATTTCCAGAAATTGAAAAAATCACTCTCAACCGTCGGAAGAAATCAATTTGAGTCATTCAATGCCCAAAGTTTGAATGAAGGGTGGAAATTTATGCAGAAAAATATGTACTAAATCAAACGGTCAAGATTTTATGCAGGAAAAATGTGTGGGCTACCACACCATCATGAATTGTATTATAGACTAGAAAATGCACATGCCTGAAGGCACAACTTGAAATCGGTATTCAATTCATATTCAATTTTGAAGGCTAAGGCCCCATTTGCAATATTTTAACTACGCAAAAAACATAAACAAACTAACAAACTATTGGAGTAATAGTTATAGACCCCGTACCTGAAGGCACTTATCGCCAGTCATTTAAATACACAACTAGTTCAACCACAGTACAAACTACATATCACAACTGGCAAAACCCAACTGTAATCAATAAATTATTTTTTTGGCTTAAAAAAATCAAGCTTCAGAATGTAAGAATACAAATCCAATAATTATAATTAATTATCCCTTCAAGTAAGAATACAAAACCAGTAACATCTAGCTTTTATTCATCAAGTTTTCTAAAATCAAGAAGAAAAGACAAAACATAATCAGTTCTTCAATTGAATATAAAAATGTAATTCCACTTCTACTGAATCATTGATAAAAAAAAAATTGTAGACTTTCTAAGTTTCAAGCTCCAATCAACTCGATATCTATTACTTGTTAGCCAATGCAACCTGTCAAAAAATATTTAGCGCTTTAGTTCATATACCATTTCAATTATCTAGCAAAAAAGTTTAATGTCATACAACCTGTCAAAAAAATAAAGTAAACAACAGCAAACCATGACATAATGATTTTTACGTGGTTCTCCCTAAATGGAGACCGCAGTTCAATTTAAAGTCATCCACTATAAAAATTTAATTCCACTTCTACTTATCATTGCCCATGCTTGAAGGCCCAAATCAAAGAATTTTATTATTCATTATGATTTAGAATAATCTTAGCTAGGTGTGAGCAAATTAATTGTGCCTAAAGACACATACCAATACAATTTTATCACCACCAAAAACCAATTGCTCGTTATGCTATTGACTACATCGATTACTACTATAGACAAACTCATCTTTGTCCAAAAATAATGTGATTGTATGACCAACATAGTATACAACAGCAACCATTATAAAACTGGCCAAACTTAAACAAATGAAATAAAAAGCACATGAAAAGCCAAATTCAATACTTGCCATAGTCAAATCCAATTCAAACTTTTGGTACATTAATTGCATTCAAACTCAAACATGGAAGAAAAAAAAACTAAATAATAGAGTCAATCTCATACACAAAAGTAACAAAAAGGGTACTCCACAAAGGTCGTATTTAGCAAAAAGATCATAATTGCAAAAGTTTGTCTTCAGCACTTTTCAAGTGTCTTGCAATTTTTCTCTTCGTCACCCTCCCAAAATTTCTTGTATGAAAACATACCTATTTCGTCCAAAGAGCAAAATTATATGAAACTGAACATAATTATGTGAATCCCGTCTTGTAAAAGTTACCTTAGTCATCGATCTCATCTTTTCGTCCAAACACTATTGTGGTACAATCATTTCTTTTGTAGATATACTTGTGAATATACTTCACATATCTCATTCCAACAAAAACTTCCACATTGATTTGGGGATTGAATAGTCGAGCAAGATATGTATTGTAAGAGATCACATCCTTGTTATCAGCTATTGACCCCTCACAAAGTATACCTAAAGAGTATAACGCTATTTAACCTTTATACCAAAAAATAATAATGAAAGAGTGCAAATAAAAAGCTATACATAATAATGGACTAAGCATGGAATTGAGTAAGTTGTTCTCACAGTTTTCACAAAGTCCCCGTTGAGCTGAATAAGAAAATAATTAATTCAATAAAAGACATAAGTCACAATTAAACTCGACTCTTTTAGTTACTACACCTATGTGCAAAGCAATTTGAATTTGATACGTAAATGGAAGTTTATATAATGCATGTCACTATTACTATAAATGCATACCATTAGGTATGTCAATTTCAACAGTTTGCTCTTCATTTGCTTCTTGAGCATTCTTAAGCAGGCAAACTTTTTTTGACACATGAGCCACATTTATTTCTTTAGCAACTACTACTTGAGCATCTGCATGTGTCTCCACTCGTTCAATCACTGGAACCATATTAATTACATTCTCACTATTCATCTCTGGACACACAAAGAGAAAATGAGAATAAAAAGAAGACATAAGAAAATGAGGGTCAAACAACTTGTTGAAATTTACTGAATAAAAAATTAACTAATTTTTCTCCTATTGAATCCAAATCATTAACCTGGATGTAGAATACCGATAAAAAATCAAAGGAATCATGCATGCTAAGAAACAAAATGGTATCAAACTTTTTAAGATAGGGAATTGATAATGCCAAAATCCTTTTTGTTTCTGTCAAAACCTATTTTATTCCTACCAAAACACAATGTTTATCTCTCATTGCATGACTTAATTGCCCTCCACTACACCAATTATTTTACACAAATGCCCCTTGAAATCCCTTGGGAGTATTTTAACATTTTTGCAGACATTTTAATAATTCAAATTCAGATGACTAAACACATCTTTAGATTTCACCTCAAATCGATGGTATTGATCAACAGCAGTGTCCGCATTACTAAAGTCCAAAATCCTCCATGTTGTTTAAAAACACAGAAAACAATTTAAAAACACTAAAACCAAATCAACAATTTAAAAAAGGTTTTGACAGGCATAAAAGGGGTTTTGGCATTATCAGCGCCCTTAAGATAAGGTATTATTCAATTCAATAATTAGAACCATCGAAACAAAAAATGATGGTATCAAAACTTTTTTTTAATTATTCAATTCAATAATTAGAATGGTCTCGGGGGAAAACGATAGTCATTTAATTTTGGACGCGGGGGCTCTGCTGTGCCTGAGGCACAGCACCCCCTACCCACTCCCAAAAAGACCCAAAAAAAGGCCCAAAAACGGTACTGTTTGTAAGGAAAAAAAATTTAAGTTTCCTATTTGTAATCCTATGGAGTAGAAACGTAATTATAAGAGTCTTACAGATAAAATTTAATTATGTCTCTTTAAAATAATTTGATCAGAATAATAAGATCTTCATATTGATTCAAACGGATTGAAAATTGGAACAGATAAATTTTTAATTGTATTTTTAATATATAAACATTCTAAAAAATTCTAAAAAATTAAGTATTCTAATTTTTAATCTGTTTGAATAAGTGCGAATATCTTATTATTCTGAACATATTATTCTAAAGGATCATAATTAACTTTTGTCTCTAAAACTCTCATAATTAAGTATTTGCTATTTATTTAGGATCATGTGGAGCAGAAACATGATTATTAGAGCCTTAAAGACAAAAGTTAATTATGTCTTTTTAGAATAATATGTTCAGAATAATAAGATCTTCGCACATATTCAAACGGATTATTCAGAATAATAAGATCTTCGCACATATTCAAACGGATTAAAAATTGGAGTACTTAATTAGAATGTTTATACATTAAAAATACAGTTAAAAAATTATCTGCTCCAATTTTCAATCCGTTTGAACTAGTATGAAGATCTTATTATTCTGATCAAATTATTCTAAAGAGACATAATTAAATTTTATCTCTAAGACTCTTATAATCACGTTTCTACTCCATAGGATTACAAATAGGAAACTTAAAATTTTTTTCCTTACAAACGGTACCGTTTTTGGCCTTTTTTGGGCCTTTTTGGGAGTGGGTAGGGGGTGCTGTGCCTCAGGCACAGCAGAGCCCCCGAGTCCTTTATTTTTGTAGTAGTGTTTTGTTTGCTGATCTCGGGAAAAGGGACATTAACTCCGCAACATCCAACCAAATAAAGTAGAAACATAAAATAAAAACAGATAAGAATTGCCTTTCACCAATAAGGCAATAATCAATACTATAAATCGTAACGAAATTTCAAGCCATAATCTCATCAGCCGGTGAGCTAATAACAGAGATGAAAGCGAACTAAAAATTTCTTGGTTCAATCCTTTTTTTAATCTTTAATAATACTCATGGTTGTGGTTATCTGGTTGTCCACACTGTTTTTCTACGCTGATTTTCTAATTTTGTGAACTATACACACATTTATTCCTTTTCTTTTTGTTGCTTTTGATTCTATAATTTTAAGAAACGAACAGAAGAAAAAACAAATTGCTGCAAGATTTCGAAAAAGATTTAACCAAAAATTATTTCGCTTGGGAAAAATAGAAGAGTTAGTCTATTTAGAATATGTGCAAGATTTTGAAAAAGTTTAACCAAAAAATAGAAGATTTGATATATTCAGAATAAGTGCATAGGAATTTAAAACAAAATATACTCCATATCTATACTATATAATAATTTAGCAAGGGTATAGAAATCGAGTGTAATTTGCCGAAAAGAAAGAGCCATACCTATAGAGAGAGAACTGGAGGGAGGGCAAGAGTCACGGAGACAGAAAAGAAAACTGGAAAGAAAACCCCCACACCGTTGCAATTTGTTCCTTAGGTAAACAAAAAAGTAATCGGAAAAAAAACCCGAGCGTAATTTGCCGAAAGAAAGAGAATGAAAGAGATATACCTGTGGAAAGTGAACTGGAGAGAGGACGAGAGTCATGAAGACATGAAAGAGAACTGGAAAGAAAACCCCCACACTGTCGCGCTTTGTATTTTCACCAGAGAAAGGGTGAGAGTGAGAGTCATGAGGGAGACAGAAAATAGAAATGCATGTAAAGAAAACGATTAGGAAGAAAGAGAGAGCGAGAGAGAGATTCGTTCACCCAAATTTCATTACCGAAAATTCATTTACCCAAAACGATTAGGAAGAGATAGAGAGAGAAAGAAATTCATTTACCCAAAATTCATTACCAAAAACTGAAATGAGAATATTATTACCAATATCGTTACCAAAAATTCGTTCACCCAATCAAAGCAATTTGTCTTACCCGATTTATAGCATATTGTCTTCCAATCAACGCCAATCACCGGCAATTTCATAAATCACTGCCAAAAATTGCCTAGACTAAAAGAATCAGCAATTATAGTCATTGTAGTCAATTATAGTCAACTAAATCACTGCCAAAAGCAACTTTTTATGATAACTGAAGGTAAATTGCTATTCCCCCGACCCCACAGCACTTTTTCCACACTTTTCTCAGATTACTCCCGGTCTCCCCCGGATCCAGCGTCCCACCCCCACCCCCCCCTCCCCCTAAAACGACAACGTTTTAGTTAAAAAAAATAAAATCAAAACTATCCATTTACAATCTTATGAAACAGAAACGTAATTATGAGAGCTCTACAGAGAAAATTTGATTATGTCTTTTTAGAATAATACGATCAGAATAAAAATATCTACACACCCGTTCAAACGGATTAAAAATTGAAGCACTTAATTTTTTTAACCATATTTTTTAATATATAAACGGTCTCAAAAAACTAAGTGATCAAATTTTCACTCCGTTTAAGTCGGTGCAAAGATCTTGTTATTTTGATTATATTGACAAGATCTTTGCACCGAATCAATTGGAGTGAAAATTTGAGCACTTAATTTTTTGAGACCGTTTATATATTAAAAAATATGGTTAAAAAACTAAGTATTTCAATTTTTAATCCGTTTGAATGGGTGTGTAGATATTTTTATTCTGATCATATTATTCTAAAGAGACATAATCAAATTTTGCCTGTAGGGCTTTCATAATTACGTTTCTGCTCCATATGATGAAATGATCAAAAAAATAACATCTTTGAACCGATTCAAACGGATTGAAAATCAAAACACTTATTTTTTTACACCGTTTATATATTAAAAAAATAGTTAAAAAAATAAGTGTATTCAAAAATTTACTACGACCATTTAATAGGGGTGAGCAAAAAATCCGTCAAACCGCGAATCCAATCCAACTCAATCCAAACTGAAAGATTTGGTTTGGTTTTTTAGTAGTATGATTTGGTCAGTATGATTTGGTCATGGTTTAAAAAAATTAGAAACCGCATTATATGTGTTACCCAGACAGCAACCTAGAGGGGGGGTGAATAGGGTTGCTAATTAAAAATTACTATTTAAAAACTACAAAGGCAAATAACCAATTAGCAAACATATAGAGAGAGTTAAGAAGCGCAAAACCAGTTTATAGTGGTTCGGTCTGAATTTGTCCACGGTCCAGCCTACTCCACTTCTCTCCAAGGCAATCGCTTGAAGGTTCCACTAAAGAAAATGGAATTACACCAATAAGCCTTGCGGGTGCTTACAATTACCAACGCTCCTAGCTTTCCAGGGGAGCTAGACAACTGCAAAGATTTAAAGTACAAAATCCTCAAAAACCCCTTCCAAAAACAAAACCCCTGTTTTTGGAATTACAAAACCAGTGTTTGATTTCTCAAACACTTAATCTCTCAAAAGATAATAGAATTTGTAGCTCACAATTATAACACTCCTCCTCAAAGAGTATAACAATTTGCTCGCAAATCTCTCAAGGTAATTGTATGAAAAAATGAAGTGTAGGAGAGGGTGAAAATTGCTCTTGTAATGCTCTGTGTATTTTCTCTGTTGTAGCTTGGGTGTCTTCTCTTCTGTTGAAACTTCCTTTTTGTAGCAAAGAAGAAAATGACCGTTTAAAAACATTTCCGTTGATCAAAAGTATTCTAGCAGAATACTTTTTCTTCATTAGTTGCAAATATAGACTTTGAGTCATTAGTTGCAAATATAGACTTTGAGTCCATTCTGTAAACTAATTTGCAACGTTTAAATGAAGATCATCAAAGTCAACAATGGAAGAAAGTAGGAACGTTGTGTTCTTTTCTTTGAGTCGAAATCTTTGAAATTTTGATCTCCAAAGATCCCATGTATTAATTGTGAAGCCTCAAGGTCAATAATGGCAGGAGAAGAAACACGGTCGGTCAAAGTTATTAATTACGGACGTTGATTCTTGAAAGCAACAGAATGAGCCTTAGGCCATTTAATTTGCTTTTGACAAGTGTAGAGCAATGCAATCATGTATAGTCTAAGTTACTCATAGGCTAAATACATAATACTTGTGAAATTTATACACGTGAGCATCCAAACTGATTCATATGGACTTCAAGAGATTTTTTCTTTTTAAAGAAAAATGTACACAAGCTGTACACACATTTCGGTTTTGATCAAAAGAAATTATTTCTTTTGTGGCCGGAGATGTATCAATATTGTATATGTCTTTCAATAGAACATTTAAGAAAATGAACTTAAAACATTGTTTTTAAGAAATCAATTTTGTCATAGAACATAATCAAAATAAGTTATTTCTAACAATCTCCCCCTTTTTGATGATGACACAAAATATGATTTCTTTAAAAGCAGTGATAAGTAAAGATTGAGCAAATGCTCCCCCTTCATATATGCTCCCCCTCAACATGTGCATTAAAGTCAATATGATTAACGAGTAATAGCAATAATCAACAGATCATAACAAAAGCAAATTTTAAATTAGCCCACAACGATACAATAGCTAAAGATAGCAAGATAGATCAAATCTAAGATAGATCAAATCTTTTTCTCCCCCTGTGACATCATCAAAAACAAGTAAAGCGTAGAGGAAAAAAAATATGGCTATGGTTCCATCACCATGCCTCTCTTGCTCCGTATCACTCTATGTTGAGAGCTTGGCGTCTGCGATTTTCATATTCTCGGATAATTGCTGCTACAGCGACAACCACAATTCCAATCCAGTACCACAGAGTATCCACGTTTACATTCCAACCGAACCATGGTGGTATTCGTATTGTAAGTAACGCACAAAGCAGAATGAAAATAAAGAGTTGCATCCAAATGGTTTGGATAAACAACCTGAACTCTGCTCGTTCGGCATCTCTTTCGTAAAACTCAAACGGTAACCCTTGCGGTAAGTTTGCCATTGCTCGATTTGGAAGGATAGAGATTTAGAGAGATTTAGGCCGAGAGAGAGAAGGAGAGATAGATAGATGAAGAGATAGAGATTGTGTTGTTGAATTTATAGAGTATGAGAGAAGTGTTTAAAAAATTTGAAATTTGAAATTTGAAATTTGAAATTGAGGATAGGGGTTGCCGCGTCGAATAGGACAAAAATAAGGGAAGAAAATTGTGTTCGGGTGTTTATTACTGTGTCCCCTCAATGTCTCATAGAATTGAGTGTAATGTGTTCGGAGTGATTTATTAAACACTATGATGGTAAGTACTCCAAAAAAAATGATTAGGCAAGTAATACTAAATTTAACTAAAAATCCCAAAAAAAATATTTAGAAAGGATTAGACATCCCGAGTTCTCTTCTGATAAAACAAAATTGTTCTTCAATAAGGGGTTTTGTAAAAATATCTGCCAATTGCTTGTCGGTACTGACAAAATCAAGAACGATATCCCTTTTTTGAACATGATCACGTATAAAATGATGTCTAATTTCAATATGTTTCGTTCGAGAATGTTGAATGGGATTTTTTGTTAAATTGATTGCACTTGTATTATCACATTTAATTGGAATATGATCATAATGTAGATTAAAATCCTCCATTTGCTGTTTGATCCATAATAATTGAGCACAACAACTACCAGCAGCTATATACTCAGCTTCGGCAGTCGATAAAGCAACTGAATTTTGCTTTTTACTAAACCAAGATACTAATGAGTTTCCAAGAAATTGGCATGTACCACTAGTGCTCTTACGATCAGTTTTACTACCGGCATAATCAGCATCAGAAAAACCAATTAAGTCGAAAGAAGTATTTCTAGGAAAAAATAACCCCAAATTAGGAGTTCCTGCAAGATATCTAAAAATACGTTTTACAGCTACTAAATGTGACTCCTTTGGGTTAGATTGAAAACGAGCACATAAGCAAACACTAAACATGATGTCAGGTCTACTAGCAGTAAGATAAAGAAGTGAACCGATCATACCTCGATACATTTTAGTGTCTACTGATTTACCATTTTCATCTTTGTCGAGTTTAGCGGTTGGGCTCATTGGAGTCTTCATGATTTTGGAATCTTCCATGTTGAATCTTTTGAGAAGTTCTTTCGTATACTTTGCTTGATTTATAAAGATTCCATCTTTTGATTGCTTGATTTGGAGTCCAAGGAAAAAATTGAGTTCTCCCATCATACTCATTTCAAACTCCCCTTGCATACACTTAGCGAACTCTTTGCATAATTTTTCATTAGTAGCACCGAAAATAATATCATCAACATAAATTTGAATAATAAGCATATCATGATTTTCGGTTTTTATGAAAAGAGTCGTATCTAATTTTCCTCTAGAAAAACCATTTTCTAATAAGAATGAACTAAGTCTATCATACCATGCACGTGGAGCTTGTTTTAGACCATACAAAGCTTTTGAAAGCTTATAAACATGATCAGGATATGAATGATTTTCAAAACCAGGTGGTTGTTTAACATAAACTTCTTCGTTAATAAAACCATTTAAAAATGCACTTTTCACATCCATTTGAAAAAGTTTAAAATCTTTGAAACATGCAAATGCAAGTAGCATCCGAATAGCTTCTAGTCTAGCAACAGGTGCAAATGTCTCGTCGAAATCAATGCCTTCTTCTTGATTATAGCCTTGTGCAATTAATCTAGCTTTATTTCTAATAATGTTTCCTGATTCATCCAATTTATTTCTAAAAACCCATTTAGTGCCAATGATGGTGTGATCGTGAGGTCTAGGCACTAAATTCCAAACTTTATTTCTCTCAAATTGACTCAGTTCTTCTTGCATAGCTAAAATCCAATTTTCATCATTTTCAGCTTCAAAAAAAGTTTTAGGCTCAATTTGAGAGACAAAAGCTAAATTACCACAAATATTTTTAAGGGATGAGCGAGTAGATATACCTTTTGAAACATCTCCAAGAATCAAATCTTTTGGATGATTTTGCACAAATCTCCATTCTTTAGGTAGATTTTGATTACTGATAGGGTCTTGTGATTGATCAAGAGCCACATCATCCTTTGCTTGAGTGCTCTCTTGTTGTCTTTCACCATTTTCTTTGCTAATAGTTAAGTCTTGCACTTCTTTTATGATATCTATTTCATCATTATCAATAATAATCTTGGCAGTAGATGGATTAGATTCATCAAAAGAAACATGAACAGATTCTTCTACAAGTAAAGTGCGTTTGTTGTACACTCTATATGCTTTACTTGAAGTTGAATAACCAATAAAAATTCCTTCATCAGATTTTGAATCAAATTTTCCCAAATGATCTTTTCCATTATTTAAGACAAAACATTTACAACCAAAAGCATGAAAGTAACCAATATTGGGTTTTCTATCGTTCCATAGCTCATATGGTGTCTTTTTGAGGATAGGTCTAATCAAGACTCGATTTAGAACATAACAAGCAGTGTTAACGGCTTCTGCCCAAAAGTATTTAGGTAGAGAGTTTTCACATAGCATTGTTCTAGCCATTTCTTCAAGAGTTCTATTTTTTCTCTCAACTACTCCATTCTGTTGAGGTGTGCGAGGTGCAGAAAAGTTGTGATCTATACCATGATCATCACAATATTTTTCAAATAAAGAATTTTCAAGTTCTCTACCATGATCAGTTCGAATATTTGAAATAATAAATCCTTTTTCATTTTGAACTTTTCTACATAGTTTTGTAAAAGAAGGAAAAGCCTCATCCTTAGTAGTTAGGAACATAACCCATGTAAATCTAGAGAAATCATCCACAACAACAAGACAATAGTATTTGCCGCCAAGACTTGCTGTTCTAGTTGGGCCAAATAAATCCATGTGTAATAATTGTAATGGCCTTGCAGTTGAAATAACATTTTTAGATTTGAAAGAAACTTTTGTTTGTTTATCTTGTTGGCATGTATCACACAATCTATCTTTTTCAAATTTGATTTTTGGAAGACCAACAACTAATTCTTTTCTAGAAAGTTTTGAAATTGCATCCATGTGTGCATGTCCAAGGCGTCTATGCCATAGCCAACTATTATCACTCATTGCAGAAAAACATTTTACACCTTGTTTATTCAAATCATTTAAGTTGAAAATATAAACATTTTCAAGTCTTTGGCCAACAAATAATGTTTTGTGTTCTTTGATACTCTCAATGATGCAACTAGATTTTTCAAAAATAACTTTGTTACCCTTATCACATAATTGGCTAATGCTAAGAAGATTGTGTTTAAGACCATCAACAAATAAGACATCTTCTATAACAGGAGAAGGAGATATACCGATATTACCTATACCGATGATTTTTCCTTTGCTATTGTCACCAAAAGTTACAAATCCTCAATCTTTTGGAGTTAGAGAATTGAAAGCCTTTTCATCTCCCGTCATATGCCTTGAGCATCCACTATCAAGGTACCATTTACCCTTAGTTGATGTGGATTTGAGACATACCTACAATAACATATCAAAACTTGATTTTTGGTACCCATATCATCTTGGGTCCATGTTGGTTAGCTTGAAGAGGGTATGTTTGGTTCTTTTGAACCCAAGTCTTGTTAACATGAACAGATGAAAGTTTCTTCATAGGGCATGATGGTGAAATATGTCCTTCTATACCACAATAATGACAAGTAATTTTAGGACGAATAGGTGAAGTGCTTTTATCAAAAAGATTTTTGTAAAGATTTTTATGTTCGTCAGGATTATAACCAATTCCAGCTTTATGAAAAGAACATCTTTGTTTTCCAAGAAGTAAGTCTAAGGCTTCTTTACCTTTCGTTAATTTTTCAAGAGATTTAGTTAAATCATCAATTTGTTTATGCAAAAAATCAACATTTGAAGCTTTTCTCAAATTCTCATTTTCTTCTTTCAGAGCATTTCTCTCTGTAATTAAATCTTTAATTTGTTTATCAAGAAGATCAGTGTTAGAACTATTTTTCAAATTTTCATTTTCTTCTTCTAAAGCATTTTTCTCGTCAATCAAATTATTCATTTCATTTGAAAGTTCTTTGGCGAGTTTCTTAAAAGCTTTATTCTTTGATTTTACTTTTTCAAAATCAACTTGCAAACTTCTAAAAGCATTTTGTAATTCATCAAATGAAAGAGATGAGGAGTCATGATATACCTTATTTTCTTCTAGTGCCATTAAACAGAGGTTTGCCACTTCAGCTTCCTCGTCACTTTCTGAGCTGCTGTCCTCACTGTTGTCCCAAGCTGCTACCATTGCTTTCTTTTTATCCTTTTTGCTGAACCTTTTGAACTGAGGACAATCAGCTTTCATATGCCCTGGTTTTCTGCATTTGTAACAGATCATCTCATCACGTTTGCCATCATCTTCTTTGTTCTCATTCTTTTTGAGAAATTTCCTTCCTTTCCATCCATTCTTTTTCTTGAGAAATTTCTTGAAATTCTTTGTGATTAAGGCCATCTCTTCATCATCATCGCTTTCATTACTTGCTTCTTCGGTATTCTTTGATTTACTGGTAGTACTTTTTAGAGCGATGTCTTTTCTCTTTGTATCGACTTCCTCATTTAGCTTGCGATGTATCTCTTCTGTCATGAGAGTGCCCATAAGTTCATCCATAGTACATTTGGAGAAGTCCATGGTTTGCAAGATGATTGATGCCTTAGTATCCCAAGACTTTGTCATGGACCTGAGAATCTTTCTTGCCATTTCTGAGTTAGTATAAGATTTACCAAGAGATTTTAAACCATTAACGATATCAGTAAATCTAGTGAACATATCAGAAATAGATTCTTCAGGTTTCATTTTGAACAGTTCATAATTGTGTACTAGAATATCTATTTTTGATTCCTTCACTTGACTGTTTCCTTCATGAGTAGCTATCAATTTATCCCAAATTTCTTTAGCAGTTTCACAAATAGAGATTCTATTATATTCAACAGAATCTAGAGCACAATATAAAATATTCATAGCCTTGGAGTTTGATTCTATATTACGCATATCTGCATCATTCCATTCAGCCTCAGTCTTGACCACAGAGGTCTCTCCTACAGTTTTCATAGGGATGTTGGGTCCGATCGTGATAATTTTCCATAAACTATAATCTATGGACTGGATATAAATTCTCATCCTATTTTTCCAGTAGGCAAAGTTTGTTCCATTAAACAAAGGTGGTCTGTTGGTTGATAGGCCCTCGATGTGTGATGATGTGGTTGCCATAATCCCTCTTAGACTGTAAAGTCTTTAGACAAGAGTCCAAGCTTTGATACCAATTGTTACCCAGACAGCAACCTAGAGGGGGGGTGAATAGGGTTGCTAATTAAAAATTACTATTTAAAAACTACAAAGGCAAATAACCAATTAGCAAACATATAGAGAGAGTTAAGAAGCGCAAAACCAGTTTATAGTGGTTCGGTCTGAATTTGTCCACGGTCCAGCCTACTCCACTTCTCTCCAAGGCAATCGCTTGAAGGTTCCACTAAAGAAAATGGAATTACACCAATAAGCCTTGCGGGTGCTTACAATTACCGACGCTCCTAGCTTTCCAGAGGAGCTAGACAGCCGCAAAGATTTAAAGTACAAAATCCTCAAAAACCCCTTCCAAAAACAAAACCCCTGTTTTTGGAATTACAAAACCAGTGTTTGATTTCTCAAACACTTAATCTCTCAAAAGATAATAGAATTTGTAGCTCACAATTACAACACTCCTCCTCAAAGAGTATAACAATTTGCTCGCAAATCTCTCAAGGTAATTGTATGAAAAAATGAAGTGTAGGAGAGGGTGAAAATTGCTCTTGTAATGCTCTGTGTATTTTCTCTGTTGTAGCTTGGGTGTCTTCTCTTCTGTTGAAACTTCCTTTTTGTAGCAAAGAAGAAAATGACCGTTCAAAAACATTTCCGTTGATCAAAAGTATTCTAGCAGAATACTTTTTCTTCATTAGTTGCAAATATAGACTTTGAGTCATTAGTTGCAAATATAGACTTTGAGTCCATTCTGTAAACTAATTTGCAACGTTTAAATGAAGATCATCAAAGTCAACAATGGAAGAAAGTAGGAACGTTGTGTTCTTTTCTTTGAGTCGAAATCTTTGAAATTTTGATCTCCAAAGATCCCATGTATTAATTGTGAAGCCTCAAGGTCAATAATGGCAGGAGAAGAAACACGGTCGGTCAAAGTTATTAATTACGGACGTTGATTCTTGAAAGCAACAGAATGAGCCTTAGGCCATTTAATTTGCTTTTGACAAGTGTAGAGCAATGCAATCATGTATAGTCTAAGTTACTCATGGGCTAAATACATAATACTTGTGAAATTTATACACGTGAGCATCCAAACTGATTCATATGGACTTCAAGAGATTTTTTTCTTTTTAAAGAAAAATGTACACAAGCTGTACACACATTTCGGTTTTGATCAAAAGAAATTATTTCTTTTGTGGCCGGAGATGTATCAATATTGTATATGTCTTTCAATAGAACATTTAAGAAAATGAACTTAAAACATTATTTTTAAGAAATCAATTTTGTCATAGAACATAATCAAAATAAGTTATTTCTAACAATATGGTTTGATTTGTGGATTCACGTTCACAGTTATGATTCCAAACCTATCCGAACCGTATAATACATACATATATGTATATAATTTAATTATGATTCACCAAATAACTATGGGAGCCTTAGTTAACTACTCCATCCGTCCATTTTTAAATGTTCCGCTTCGTAACTCTAACTTATTAAGAAAATATTATTATCACACCTTTCATATTAATTTTTACCTCAACTTTTCTTATTTACCCTCTATGAAGACATTATCATTACACTTTTACTCATTAACTTTTCAAAATAAAATCTACTTTTAAGGGTAAAATGGAAAATGTACCAATTTTTACCCACTAACTTTATAAAATTGACATTTATTAAGGGACAACTCAAAATAGAATACTGGACTTTAAAAAGGGGACGGAGGGAGTATTTTCCTAATTTTATTGATCCTATTAAATCCACCACAATATTTAGTTTTTTTTTTCCCTTCTAGGATAATTTAAACTAAACTCCTATATATCATACCTAATCCTAATTTCCTATAATTATTAATTTATTATACACAAAAAACACATGGGATTACGAGATCAATCAACTTTCACGACCTAATTTCTAAATTTCTCTAAATTTCTATACACGAAAACCAATTCCAATTCCTATAATTTCTTCACTACGAAGACTAATTATCCTAACTTTTTATACATGGAAACCGTGGTTTAAAACCGAAACCGAACCGTATTTTAATGGTTTGGATTGGTTTGGTTCTATGTTTTTTGTGGATTGGTTTGGTTCTCCAAATTTATAATCCGTAGGTATTGGTTCGGTTCTTGGTTTAACACAAAACCGAACCAATCCAGATCATGCTCACCCCTACCATTTAGGATAAAATGTTTAGAAAAATAACATCTTTGCACCAGTTCAAATAGATTGAAAATTGAAATACTTTTTTTAACTATATTTTTTAATATATAAACGGTTTAAAAAAATAAGTGTTTCAATTTTTAATCCATTTGAATCGGTGCAAAGATGTTATTTTTCTAATGATTTCATCATAAATGGTCCTAATAAATTTTTTGCTCTAAGACTTTTCAATGGGCACCCTAAGAACTCTAAACTAAATAAGGAGTCTTAGGATGCTCGTTGAACTGGTTAATGTTGTAATTATACATATTATTTTTTTATATAAATTTTTGAAAGCATAAAAATATGTTAGCTCTAGCGCAGAGCGTTGGTCTTAAATATAGTATTATGGTTAATGTTGTAATTATATATATTCATTTTTTTATGTAGATTTTTGAAAGCATAGAAATATATTAGCTCAGGCGCAGAGCGTTGGTCTTAAATATAGTATTATGGTGGTTAATTGAAAATAGAATTTGAGTTAAAAAAAAAAGAACGAAAAATTGGGAAATAAAGTAAATAAAGAAAAGAATTGAAAATTGGGATAAAAAAGTAGGAGCTGGGGAGGGGGGGGGGGAGGGGAAGAGGGTAAAACGGGAAGGAGGGATTGGGTGGGGGGCTGTGTCAGAGGGGGTGGGGAAAAGCAGCTCTCGAACTGAAGGCACGACAATTATAGTCATTATATCAATTATAGTCCAATCAACGGCAATCAAGACTATAATGACTGAACCTCATTACCAAAAATTCAAATGAAACAATATCGAGCAACTCAACAGTTAGGATTTATGCAGAAAGATGTGTAATAAATTAAACGGCCAAGATTTATGCAGAGAAAATGTGTGGATCACCACACCGTCGTGAATTGTATTATAGATGAATATATTTATGTACATATTAACAGTTTACTAATTTGCAGCTTTAGACCTCTCTATAAAAGCATAAATATATGATATTATTGACTCGTTAAGACTCGTGAACAAATTCGAAGTCGAGTCAAACCTAGACAAGCTCAGCTCAAATTCGGCTTGTCAAATTTTTATTGAGTTCAACTCGAGTTTAAGTTTGCTAAAAAACTTAACAAATCTGAACATTTTAATATTCGGCTCGTTTGCAAACCTAAGGCTCGAGTAGTCTCACCGCGGATGAAAAAAATAAAATAGCAGTACTCTCCAATAATTTTTCCTTCCAAATTACTCCTAGCATCCTATGCTTGCGTCCTTTCGAAGGAATAACGTTGATTAAACACACACACACACAACCCACCACCCACCACCCCCCCCCGCAAAAAAAAAAAAAAGAAAAAGTGTAGAACAGCACCATTCCCGGATCCATCAAATAAAACTTGTTCCAAGCAGTGAAAGAAAAAACACACTAATGGTGTAGTATGTGAGCCCCACATTATGCGTGTGTTTGTAAGGTACGTTTGCATTTTATATGTGGTTCTAGACTTTTTTGTAAATGCTTTATCTGGAATTTAAATGTATGTCAATCATTAAAAAATGCTCGATTCGGTCGATCCATCCAGTTTTTTAGTTAAAATTTTCATCCCTAGGCATGAGGACTACTCTTAATTACATGCTCTCTTTTACTTATATTACCGTGGGATTAACCAAATCATTTTCCTTATGGTTTCGGTAGGCAACCAACCCTGGTCACCACCAATTAATCAAACCAAAATCCATTCTCTCCCCCAAAACAATGGACAAGGTAATTATGTACCCTTTGGGCTTAATTATTTACGGAGTATTTTTTTTTTCAAATTTTCAATAATTCTTTGAAGTAAACAGTTCATCGAGAGGAATGTAAAATGTCAAAACTAATGATTGAGAGTTTTTAAAAAGGGTTCACTAAATACAAATAACCTAATTTCATTTGGATTTTGTGACTTTCAAAATTCACAAATCTTTTGATTGAACATGAGCGTTATGGACAATAGAATACTAGCACTTTTAGAAATAGAAGATTCTATTTTATATAAAGGTGGAGTTTCAACTAACTTATTCTATTAATTTTGTGACTTGTTTTCGCCATTATCGAACTTTTCTTAACTATTGATCAAAACATTTAATTTTTTGGATTCCCCTCAACAAGAGTACTAAGAAAAAGTGAATAAAATGGATGAAACTTCATAAAGGTTTAGAAAAGAAACAATAATTTCTAATTTATTTGAATTATTTTATTTTTAGTGACCTTTTTTAAAGTTTGGACCATGAATTTTTACTTTCAGCTCAGCTCATCTCATCTTGATGAACAAATAATCTGAAAAAAAAATATAATGCAAAACTAATAAAAATACAAAAAGAAAACAAAAACCCTCCACTACCACTCTCTACGCCGTTCTTTGGTCTATTTGGAAAGCAAGAAGTCTTCAAGAACTCAACTCCAGATGCTGAAGAAGTGATTCACCTTATCAAACTGAGAATGGCTCTTTGGGTAAAAGAAAGATGCAATCTTGCAGCCTATTCCGTTGAAGATTTCAGGAACCATCTGGATGACATTAGAAAGTATAAAATCTGAATTGTCATATTTCTTTCTGTAATCTTTCCAACTATTCGTTGGTTTTTTTTTCTCCTTTTCGGTTTGGTGGCTTGCATATGATTGGATTGGGTTTTCCCTCTCAATGATGCTTGCCCTTTCCTTCTCGATGTATCCATTATCGAGTTTCTAACAAAAAAAATTTGCCAATAAAAAAAAAAAACTAGTAATTGATGTTAGTGATATAAACCATTACCCACTAAATATGGACAAAAAAATATTAAGGAAGACAACGACTGATTCTGGGTAGATTATGTCAACCTCTGTAGTGTGTAGGAGAGAGATTTACAATCATTTCTTTCTTTTTTGCTTGATTGGGCTGGAGAGGTGCATGCATTGAATCTTATGGACTCGGTTGGGCCCGGGGTGCCCCTAAATTTAGTTACACAATGTCACTCTGTACAATCACTTTAAAAACAGACTTAAGGGTGCAACGTTGAATATCATAAAAGGACCCTCCCTAAAACCAATTTGTTCCCTATAACCAATTGAACAAATTGGTTTTATGAGAGATGGTAGAAAAGCTGTTCGACAAGTGGTATCAGAGTTAAGAAATCATAGGTTCAAGTCGTGGGAGCGTCATCATAAGGAAAAGATTGTTGGGCCCGGAGTACCCCTATGGATTTTGTTACATAATACCGCTCTCTGCGACTGCTCTAAAAATATATATGTGGGTATGATGTCGATTACTATAAAAGACTTAATTGAAATCTTACCTAATACCAATTGATTTTAGCAGAGATGGTGGAAAAACGGTCTGACAGACCCATGCTAATTAATCTCTGATTCTACATTTCACAAAATTTTTCGGTGCCCGGTGGGTATATCCCAAGTGATGCCCGCTTGGCACATCTGGGTCGTCCAATGCACTTTTAAATGGCCCAAATTAACCCTCTCTCTCCTCTCACCCCACCACTTTCTCTTTCCTTTTTCTCTCTCCAAGTTTGTGCCGTCCAAAACTGCAATAGACAACCAAGATGTGCCGAACGGACACCACATGATACCCATCCGGCACTGAAAAATTATTCCTACATTTCTGCTAATGCCTGTTTGTTAGGGGTCAAAGGGTCCCACATGTATATTTTTTCATTAGATCTAAATATGTATGGATCCACTTAAACGAACGTCATTTCAGCTAACTAGCTAAAGGTATGCAATTGGAGGGATTTGACGACATACACCTTTTTTTTACCATCATTCTATAATTATAAATACTTACACAATATCATTCACATTGAAATCTACACACAGTACACTTTTAATATGTGTGAGACCCACCAAAATATGTGAGTATATGTGTAAAGTGTTTGTGATTAAATATTAATTGTCTTTTCTTATGTTATATGGGGTAATCAACCCTCCAATTGAGCCCTATCCTCGGAGGGCCCAATTGATAATGGTAAGTAGGCACAACATTGTGTACTTTCAATGGAGAGAATTGAGAAAGGCCCAAGATTATCAAGACCGCCATGATCATGACCGGAATAATTAGAAGCGTCATTAGAGGGGAGGTAACAGCGGTAGCACCAGCGATAGCACTAAAATTGACACCGTTAACACAACCATAACCGCCGTTGACCTCCAACTCAAGTATTTCGACATCAACTCCCATGGCTCAGTGTTGATTGTCTCGGTATTATCAAATACCAACCACTGATCACGAAAATTGTAATTTGTCATGTTCACACTTCAAATTGATAACGAGAGGTTAATTGATAACGAGAGGTTCTTATGCTTCTACATACATGTGTGTGTACATTTATATATATGGAGAGAGAGAGAGAGAGAGAGAGAGAGAGAGTAAAAAATGCAGGCGGAGGTGAAAGACAAGTCAACATGGTATAACGTCAAAACAAATCAAAAACAACGTTAGGACCAGATCCATGGTACCAAGGCTATTTAAAGGAATCTTGTCTTGCGGCATTGAATTCTCGTAGTACTCCCCGTTCGGATTTAATAGTTCCTCATTTAATTTTAATCAAATAAAAAATAAGTTATATTTTTAAATTGATAATAAATTTTATATCAAATATAGATCTTATTTGATACTCCCTCCGTCCCTTATTTATAGTTCAGTATTCTATTTTGGGTTATCCCATAATAAGTGTCCATTTTGTAAAGTTAGTAGGTAAAAGTTGGTGAATTGTCTATTTTGTTCCTAAAAGTAGATTTCATTTTAAAAAGTAAGTGAGTAAAAGTGTAATGATGATAGGTAAGTAAGAAAAGTGGAGGAAAAAGTTGATGTGAAAGGTATAATGATGATGTCTTTTTAATAAGTTGGAATTACAAAACAGGACACTTAAAAAGGGACGGAATGAGTAGATCTCAATTAGTTCTATAAGACAATATTTTCAATATTACATAAAATATTATAAATTACAAGATATAATCGATTGAAAAATGACACAAACTTCTAAAAAAGACTATTAAATCCATATGGAGGGAGTAATTCACTTGGTAATTCTTCTTTTAATTTTTTTTAATCAAAAAAAAATTCCTCCCTCCGATCCTTTTTTTGTGCCCAGTATTCTATTTTGGGTTGTCCCTTTATAAGTGTCCATTTTGTAAAGTTAGGGGGATAAAAGTTGGTGCATTGTCTATTTTGTCCCTAAAAGTAGATTTCATTTTGAAAAGTTAGTGAGTAAAAGTGTAATGATGATGAGTAAGTAGGGAAAGTGGAGGAAAAATTTGATGTGAAAGGTGTAATGATGATGTCTTTTTAATAAGTTGAATTTACGAAGCAGGACACTTAAAAAGGGACGGAGGGAGTACTACGGAAAAAATCACTTGGTAATTTTTTTTTTTAAATTTGGAGTACAATAAGAATTTAGACTTTCAATTAAAGCATCCTCATTGTAATAAGCAAATAGGTGTGGATAAGCAAATTTAATAACAATGCTAAAAAATATCCCACATTGTAATAAGAAAAGTTACAAGTCTTTTAGCAAATAACCAAATTCTACCTATTCCATAACCAAACTTAACAATTTTTACCAATAACCAAAACTCAATAATCAAACTCAATAACCAAACTCAAAACTTAATAACTCAAAAACACCCCACATTGGAATTGTCTCAAGACGAATAATTTGGTGTGATCGGGTGCGTGATTGGAATTCGTTTGCGATTGAACAAATGTGCATTGTATATGTGGGATTTTTTTGATTAGGGATGCAAAAATAACCAATGTAAAGATAGAAATTGTTAAGTTTGATTATGGACTAAATGAATAATCAAATGCTGATGACGTAAAACATTTTGATTATTACCATTGCGGATGCTCTTAGATCTACAGTCGGCGGTGGGAATTAAATGACAAAGTAGGTTAAAGTCTCTCTACTATTTTCCTTTTAAATGGAGAGAGGATATTTCCTTTTTTAAATCGATAGGATACAGTTGCATTATCAAATTGAAACAATAGCCAGGTCCAATTCGGTGGGGCCCTACAAAATGTTTTTTTAAAAGGCAAAAGAAAATTTATTAATATTTGAAATTGGTATAAAGATTAACGGGAGCAAGGAATATTGTGTTGTGGGTTCTAGAATATTGTGTACAAGTCCTTACGCTATTATGATTTCCTAAAACAAATCCTTATGCGGGTTGTGGGTTCTAGAATATTGTGTTCGGAAAAACTTAATATCTGATTATAAAAAATTAAAGCTATTAGTTGGAGTGATCAACAATTATGTTATGAATTACGATAGGTAAACCAACTTTCGTAAAGTCGACATTGTTGAAAAAAGATATCCATGGATCTTTTAAACGAGCCTCATAACAAATGTATAATCGAGGTTTAAAAATACTGATTTTTACTTTCGGAAGAACACTAAGAATGATCCAATTTTGGAGAAAAATTATTGTTTTTTGTTTTCCGGAAAAAGAGATTGAAATACAAAGGCATGACTGGAGTTAGTAAGACTAGTTAAAATACTATATAGTACCTAGTTTGAATAAGAAATGATAAAAAATTTATACTGTTTGGGGTCTTAAGAAAAAAGTTATTTTGATAATAAAATATATTTGGGCCTATAGTCAGCTCAATAAAAAAAATGTATCGGGCCTATAAATGATGGGCCTGATATCGGATAGGATCTTTTAGAAAGCCCCAAGGAAGATTCTGATCGTCAATTTATTCATGGCCCATTCATATTTCTGTGGGACCATCCAACCATTAGTTTCCAACCATTTTTCATGAGACAAATGACAATCCACTCATAGTAACGCAAAGGATAAGAAAAGTAAAACAAATACAAGTCAATTTTTTACTCATATAATTTTCCAAAAAATGATAAGATTTATGTAACTATGGTCCAAATTTTTTGAAAAAATCAAATTCTCCTATTGAATTGAAACTAATAAAAAACACTCGTTAAAAATTCAACTTATATGAGAGATGCCAAACAAAGCCTAATAACTTCTCTATAATATCATACACGCCTATGTCTCGGTGGAAATTGTCTCGTTTAAGTCTTTGCTCCCAAGCTATTTTTGTGAAGGATTAGTGGAAACTCTAGAAATTTTACTCAACTATAATTCATTCGGGAACTTCAATTTAAAACTTATATAAAACCATACCATTCTTGTTAATTTATAACAAAATTTCTGCGTTGTTGATTCCTAGGTGTGGTGTTCCTTCCTCTGTGCTGCTCATTAGTACTAGTAGAGTCGGATTGACTTGGAATACAAATCGCTAGGTGTAACTTTTCGCTTAATACTGGAATCCATAGTTGAAGTGTAAGCATCCGAGGCTGCATGACAAACATTAAAGCTTGTAGTATGATTCTGTATATCTATTAGGGTGAACTTTTCGTAAACAAATGAAAGAGATACCACACGCCAAATAAATATAATCCAATATGGTTAGGCAGCATTTAATTAAATTTCAAATTATGCCTCTTTGGGTTTATGTGTTCTTTTTTTTTCAATCGATAGAAGAGATCATTTATATTATATGAAGTACAAAGTACCAACTAAGGACACTACATCGATTAACAGAGTGTACGAGATAATTTTGCCCAACAACTCAACTAGGTCTGTCAATGGACCAGATCCGATCCGAATCTGAATCCGATCCGATAATGTCGATCCGATAATCCGATAATCCGAATCCGGTAATCCAAATACTGATCGGATCGGATTAAATCCGTTATCAATTCGAATCCGAACTTTATTTTTTTAAAATTTTTTTAAATTTTTTTAAAAAAACAGTAAATTTTTTATTTTGAAAAAAAAATGTTTAAGAAGTTGTATTTTTATTTTAATTTTTTAAATTTTTTTTGAAACAAATATTTGCATTTTAAAAAATATATATATTTTTTTGCTAAAATTTTTGAAGTAAAAATGTTTTCGGATTGGATCTGAATTATCACTATCGAATTCGAGTCTTATCGGATTCGGATATGTCGGATTCGATCCATTGACAGGCCTAAACTCAACCAATACATTAATAAGCCCATCATAACGAAGAAACATAAAAAGAAAGAAGAAAGCCCATCTAAGAGAAGAAATGTTGGGAATTTGTTATTTAGAGTGAAGTTGCTTCACGATTGTTCGGTAATTGGTAGTATCTTAAGAAATGTTGTTTGAAGGGAGGGGATATTAACAGGACGACGGTGCATCGGAGCAGGCATGGTCCAACTAGTTGGCCCGTCATCCGGTCTTTAGGTCATGTTCCGCTTTCTTTCTAAATTTTCTTTTTCAAAAAGAACATAATTTTAAATTCAAATATAACGAAAATGAAAAATAATTTTTAAATTCTTTTTTGTATCGTTTAAAAGATCTCAATGAAATTTATCAAACAAGATCCATATTAATAAAAAAATTATTTGCGTAAACACATAATTTTTGAGTTAAAAATGACCTTTCTTTTCTAAAAATTCATTTTCTAACGGTTCTTATTTTTAGAAAACGGAACACCCACTTAGTCCGGTTCGGTTGAATCCCAAAATCATCATACAAAACCGGCCTAGTTTTGTAAAACCGGCTCAGAATTCCTGTTGAACCAGAGATCAGGTAAAACATGCGCTAGGAATAAATAAGAAAGCTTTGGCTTCTGTTAGAGTTTCATAGGCGACGTGGGATTGAATTGAAATAGTCATTTTGACTATTTTATTTTTGAGAAATAATTTTGCCACTTTTTTTTTTGTTAACGCCACTCTGCACCAAAAATACACACTTGTAGGAGAGTGACGTTAACAAAAAAAAGTGACAAAATTAGTAACCTTAAAACATTGCTGGTTTTTAAAACATTGCTGTCCACCATAGGGGCGAACGCATGATTGAGGGTAAAAACATCATATAAAGATAAGAATCGTCGCACTAAAGTTATTCGTCGTGGCAACTCCACACACACACTCTCTCTCTCTCTCTCTTAAAACCCTAGCTGTTACTAATATATTTCTTCCCCCTTTTCTTCCCCCTTAGGGTTTCACATCCTTGTATGAGGGGGAGAGGGGAAGGTCATGGAACTATAACTTTGTCTTTGTTTTCTTAATCTATGAGAGTTTTGTCTCTTATTTTTCGAGAGTACTTTAGTTTTGTCTTTGAATGAATATTTTGTTCATGGATCGAGTTTCTTTAGAGACAATATTGTTTCACAATAATATCTATGCCAATAGTGCTATGTTTTTAGCAGGTCAACTCATGGTAACTTATAGATTTGTAGTTATGTAAGCTCATTGGTATGTTTATACTTGGTTCAAATCCATCTAATTATCGGCATATTCGTTTTTTTTTTTTGTCTTTTGGCTAGCACTTTATCTCAATGTCTGGGCCAAGATAAAAGACATGGACTACTTTGCGCTCGTTCGATATTAGTAGATAACCATTTTAACTTTGTTTAAGATATTTATAAGGAATTCCGTTATATGTAAGCGACGCTAAACTTTACCAATATAAATCTTTTTCATCTTCTCAGAAAAAAAATCTTATATACTCCACATAGATTTGTCAAAAGTTGTAACCGCCTCTCTTGAATTAGCTTTGACCTTTCCCCCAACCAAAAACCGATCCATGCGCCTCTCTCTCTCTCTCTCTCTCTCTCTCTGAACTGCAATACAAACAAAGGAACGTGCTTTGAACTCCCTTGTCTCATTATTCTTTTTTGGGTATTTTCCAGCCGATTCATGGCATTGAGATACCACATTTTCAGAGAATATTATTTCTTCTGAATAATAATGTGGGTTTGATTTCATACAGGTGGACGGAGAGCGAGCGAGCGAGCGAGAGAGAGAGAGAGAGAGAGAGAGAGAGAGAGAGAATAGGTTGTTTGTGAAATGTAGATATTATAAAAGAAGTCTCTCAATTTGAAGGGTTTTCTTAGGATTGTTTTGATAATGTCTGAATTGGTGGCCAGAACTGGTCGTCATCAGCAGCGTTATGAGGCCGGTTTCCGCCTCATCTCGGGGTACTCTCTCTCTCTCTCTCTCTCTCTCTCTCTCTCTCGATCGATTTCGTAGTTTGAATCCTCAATTTTTGCAATTTGTTTCTTTTTTATGGGTTTTTTTATTTTCTTGAAAATGTGGGTTCTGTTCAATGTTTATAGTTTGCGAGGATTCTGAACCATGATCATTTTCTTCCCAAGTTAGGCCCATTATATATATATATATATATATATATGTGTGTGTGTGTGTGTGTGTGTGTGTGTGTTCCCCAATGGATGGTTGTTTTAAGGCTAGCCAACAAAATCCGAGGGAAAATTAAAAAAGATACACAAGTAGAGGAAATCAGCTTTGCGGGCATTCCTCTGAGTTAAAGAGGGTTTTGAAGAGTGGAGAAGGATGCCAGAGAGCACAATCCTCCTGTACGACTATGTGTCCTCGCTTTCATGAATTTTAGTAGTTGGGGATTTTTCACAAAGGTGCTTTCACACTCTCGTTCAGGCATGCGCATTATGTGACTTAGGGCAGGATTGTGGAAATTGGGGTAGTTTAGTTGGGGGCAAGATATCCATCGATCTGATAGGATGACCAATTCTCACAAGCAGTACAACTTTGTTTGTAAATTCTAGTTTTGTTGTTTCTAGGGGATAGAGAGAAAATGCCTAAGCAGGTATCGTATAAGAACAAAGAATTTGGCAGGATTGTATCCCTGCAGGAGTTCACGCCAAGGGGTTGCTTGAGCGAGAGCATAGCAGCAAGTTCAATTCTCATCGGAGCCACTGAAGGTTTGCTCTGTTGTGCCCTTCAAGGTCTCGGGATTAGTCGATGAGCGCCTATGCTTGTCCACACACCCGGTGAGGAGTTTGGTTGGGGGAAAATTGAAGTCCTTATGCCCCAAAAGAAGGTTGACATGCGCCCTAGTTCTACTCATAGAATGACCAATGCTCTCAATTGGTATAAGTTTACAAGTAAAATCCTTTATTTTGCTATTTGGGTGCTCGGGGGTTGGCAGATAAAGCATTAACAAGTCTCACATAGGACACTCCGGACACAATCTGGCAATAACTAAAATGCTAGCTAATTGTAAGCAGTAGTAATTCTCCTCACGTGCCCGCAAATCCACCTTCCCTATTCCTTCCCAATGAACCCCCAAATTCTTGCCAGATGTGGGTTCACTTCGAGTTTGCATTCATATTTAGCTTCAATACACCTACTAGTGAAAGACATCACTTGATAAAGAATTTTAACCCTATGCAGGGACTGTGCAAAGGCTTCATGCAAATATTTACGAAGGACCAAATACTTCTGGATTCTGGTTACAACATTGTTAGTAAACTGTTTGGATTAGTTTTGCCTTTGCAACGAGGGTGTAGAATCTATGTACCTTAGACTTATTTATGTTGACTGGAATGGCCGAATGAGGATTGTTACAGTGACGGGAATGTCTAAAGTGGTATGTCAAATGATCTTAGAGGTAGACTATCGAAATCACATTTTTAGAGCATAGGCATTTCCAATGTGAGGGCAAGTGTTCTTTTATAATTCAACATCTTCTTGAATATAGTTCAATCGTTTTTTTTCTTTTTTGTTTCAGCAATATATTTTGTTGTTCCGATTAATGATGTAAAACAGTTTAGAACCATCATTGTCTTTTTTGGAATCCTGCCGAAACTCCACTTATCTCTCTCTCTCTCTGGCTTTTATAATATTTTACTCCAGTGTGAGATTTGTGTTTGTGTAGAGAAGTGAATGAGTGGGAGGAGGAGGTACTGATGAGTTTGCTTGCAAGAGTGTATGGTATGCGTAATTTAGGAGAAGGGGAGAATGAGATGCAATGGAATATCTCCAAAAATGGTGCTTTTCAGGTGAGGTCCTACTATCACTCACTTGAGGGAGGCGGTAACCCCTCCTTCCCTTGGCAAGCTATTTGGAAGACGAAGGCGCCAATAAAGGTGAGTTTTTTTTGTGTGGTGTGCGGCCCAAGGCAAGATTCTAACCATTGATAATTTGATTCAAAGACAGAGAATCATTGTTAATTGGTATTGTATGTGCAAAAGAGACGCGGAGACGGTGGATCATCTTCTCCTTCATTGCCCGGTTGCGGGGGAGCTTTGGTCGTTAGTGTTCATGTGGTTTGGTGTGAATTGGGCCATGTCGAAAAATGTAATGGAACTTTTAATTCTTGGAGGGGTGTTAAATTGAAAAAGAGAAGGAAGCAAACTTGGAATTTGATTCCGCTTTGTTTGATGTGGGTTATTTGGCGAGAAAGACATTTGAGATGCTTTGAAGGGGTTGAAATACCTTTGTCTAGGATCAAGAGTTTTTTGGTGAATAGTTTGTATAGTTGGGACATGAGAGAATGCTCTTCTTCTCTTGACCAATTTCTAGATTAGTTTGAGCTTTTCCATTCTCATGGAAGTGTATAGGGCATTTTTGTCTTGTGGCCTTTTTTTGTAATTGGGTGGCATTCCCTTATAGCCTTTTTTAATATACTTATTTACTTATCAAAATACCAACTCAATACGCGGACATGAATCATGGAACACTAAAAGCTGTGATATCTTATCACTCTAAAGAAATTGCAAGTTGCTAAAGAAATTGTCAGTGGGCTATGTTGCACGTGATAGGGCTTGTTTGGGGAAACAAGATGCTTAATCTTTTGCAGGCAGTGGAGTTGCATTTTGTAACTTAGAGAAATTTTTTGGGCCATGTGTAGTCGGGTTTTTAGGAGCAGTGTGCATGAGGCCGTTGATCAGTTATTGGATGTGATTTATACCACTGAGCTAAGAGATGTCTAACTTGCTTCACTTTCTCTTGCTTCGTCTGGTATAGAGTGATGCCCTCTTTTGATGCCTATCTTCAATAAACTTATCCAATCAAAACGATTGCCTAGAGTAAGAGTTTACTGATTGTAGTCCTTTGATAAAGCCTATCGACTATCGACTTTGTATCTTGACAAGAATGGTTGTTGATAGGTGTATTCCTTTCAAGTACAAAATTTCGTCCGAAGATGATGGCGATACATCTGAAAAGGTTGTTGAGGTACTTATGATCAACTCAACTAGCGGACCAGGTCTTCTCTTCCCAAAGGTACAAATCTGTACTTGTTCATTCTAGTTAAATGCCTGTTTTTTTTTGTTGTTGTTGTGTTGTTAGAACCTACTGTTAAATGCCAGCAAATTAGCCTTTATTTACACCAAATAATGACGGTATATGGACAAACCTAACCGCAAATGCAATCCTGCAGCAATGCTTGGTGCTTCCTACACTGGGTCTTCTTCTTCCGATTCAGTCAAAATAATAATCCGGTCAGATTTTAGCACCCAAAGGCCTGAATCCTATTTGATCGCCTCTTGCAGTAGTGTTAGTTGTTGCCAATAGGCATTGCAGTAGTGTTAGTTGTTGCCAATAGGCATTGTTAAAGCCTGAAGAACCTGTCTCTATGGCCATTGAATGTGGCCCAATGCCTGCTTTACCTGAAGTACTTTGCGAGTCATACTTGTGCATGACACCCAATAACCGACGCATCATCCACCATGCTTTTCTATTGTCAAGAAGCATCAAATTATGAACAGATATTTGCCAAATGTGGTAGGATAGTCTATATACCAAGTCTTCGAATGCTACAAAATGCATTTACATTACGTTTTTAAGTTTGGAGGGTTAATATGGATGCACTTCCTGTTGATGGGAATCTTGGCATTTTTCTCAAAGTTCCTAGCAAACTTAGCTTGAAAAGGAGTTGATTAGAAGAAGTCATCCTAAAATAAGGGGTAAAGGAATGAGTAGCTGCAGAAGGAAAGAGGTGAGTATTTATCTATTAAGTTCGCAGGCATCTTAGGTTGTTCCACGAGTGGTTTAGAGACTTAATGAAGCGTGGAAGCATAAGTGACCTTGTAAGCCTTTAAGGACGGACAATGGTTTCACACTTGAGGGAGATGAGGGGGAATGCACACTAACCACTTTAGTCATAGTGATTGATTGGCCACACAAGTTATTATTATATTGTCCTAATTATTCTCCATGATCATGTAAAATTAGGAATAGCAATGAGAAATTTCTATTAATGATTCTGCATTTTGTTTACTTAATTAAATTTATAGGGAGGATGGGAAAATGATGAAACTGTTGAGGAGGCAGCACTACGTGAAGCTTTGGAAGAAGCTGGAGTGCGAGGTGATTTACTGGTAAGAGGTTGATTGGTTGCTTTCAACTTCTGTTTGTTTGTTAATAATCACTTAGTACCTTGCTTTCTCAAAGGCCAAAAGTGCGTGTCTTTCATGTTGTATGCATTAGTGCATTGTGTATTGCCACATTTCCCCACTTAGTTACTAGTGATTTAATTTGAAAGTATTATCAGTTATACTACTAAAGCATGGCACCTAAATATAGGAGAATAAGTAATGAATGAAAATGCAAAACAAAAATGAAAAGACAAAAATATGATTACTTGTAAGAAGGGCCCGACCACTCGCCCATGCCATGATCTAGAGCATCAATTTCTTTGAGTCCCAAGTCCTAAGAGCTAGTAAATTTGAGAAAATGCAGGGCACAACATAGCACGACATGAATTATTATTATCGTCATATTGACAAGAGAGGTTGCTTCGATGCTCGTAAATATGAAAAGACATTTCTTTTTGAAAAAGCTTGTCACTTGTAACTGCACGTGACCACGTCCTCTCCTTTTCTCTTGCTGTTTTTCTTGGAAACATATTTTCTTTTTCATTTCAGACTCTATGACTCATAAATAACCATAACCAGACCCTACTGCCATCTCTGACAACTTTTATCGCTGTCCACAGACCAAAACAGCCAAATTCCCCACCATATAAACAGCCAAATTCCCCACCATATAATCCTTAATCAACCATGAAATAGGAGACACAGTTAACCATGATTTTCTACCAACAAAACCCACACTCCTAAACTAGTAACTTGACCGATCAAACCATTGCCCGGCCTAAATCAGCAAACTACTATCATTAACAATTAAACTGGAGAAAAGAATTGTGTGTTTAGATAGAAAAGCGGATGGACTCGTGATCACACCAACGCCAACACTGGCACATCAGCTGCCACCATCCACAGAGTTGTTGGGTATATCACCAAGGTCTGAACCACTACCACGCAATCGACCTGTACCAATATCAAGAAGCTAGGCCTTGTTTACAATGATATTAATCTGAACGTTCAGCCTACTCACCCCACATCTTTCAACAAAACAGTTCATGAATGTATATTAAATCCGCGTTCAAAGTTATTGGTGAGAGCTGGGTGCTTTTGGGATTTTGATTTTGAGTTTCTAGATACCTTTGATACTGTGTATGCCATCGGTATGGAGATTAGAAGTTAAATCATTAAATGCCAAGAAATTAGAAGCAACTTATTATTGGTGATTGATCTTGGGATTGTAGATTGTGAAGCGGGAATTTGCAGAAAAAGTGTGGTCAGGGTGGTAGCTGATCGGTGGCAATGATGGGTGGATGATTGAGTTTGCAAAAAGGGTTATTGAAAAAAGTTTCAGAGAGACAAGGACGGTGATTTGGTTGCAAAAGGGAGATTTAAAACATGGTGAATTTGGAGTAGATGGACAAAGAGGGAATGGTTACGTGAACCTACAGACACATAGTAAATAGTTTCCTGAAAGCTGAAGGTCCCTATCATATTGTCACAAGATTTTCCCTTGGTTTAATTTGTATACTGTCTTGGGTAGAACTCAACCCCAAATACTAGCAATTGAAGTAAGGGGGTCATCACGCATTTATGTTCTATATTTCTTTGGTAACCAAGCGATGTGGGTTTGCTTCGAATTCGCTCCCTCCCTCACGCTCAACATCCTCATTCGCCAGCACTTGCTGTGTGCATGCCTGAGACATGCACACTAGCCACACCTACTCAATCCCAAAAATAGCTAATGAGGTGAGTGTGCCCTCATGCTTACATACTTGATATTACTTTGGTACCAGGCGATGTGGTACTTCTCTTCTCATAGCCATCCACAAAATCTAAAGGATAAACTGACGTGTCCATCGTATGAAATTTTAAAGGCTATGTCCTCATAATGATCAAAAAGCTTGTAAAACTACTGTACACGAGTTACCTTGAAGAGGCTTTGTAGTTTGTAGAAATAAAGCCTATATCTATGGAGAAACGTGTGACTGTTTGACCATGGTTTAGTTTGCAGTATCAGTGAACACAACGGGTCGTAGTCATGAGTAATAGATTTCAGGTGTAATGGTCAATGTGTAACAGGAATCGGACTCTGAACTCGTAAACTTTTTCCAAGCATTTGTAAATGCTAAAAGACCCATTAATATGCATGTTCTAAGCTCATTTATAACAAATTGAATGTTTTTAGAGCCTTTTAACAGTTACAAGTATAGTTCAAAAAAAAAAAAAAAACCCCGTTACAAGTAGTTTTGTAAGTAAGATTGAGTCAAAAGTCAGCGCTTTAAGGCAATCAATATTGATTTATTCACAAGGAAAGAGAATCTCACTATCTAACAAACTTGAAATTGTACTAGTATAGATAAGTATTTCATACAACAAAGAAAGCAAAAACTAGAACCCATTTCTACATTGAAGGTTGTTAGTGGACACCAGTGAAGAAATCGAAGGTACTTGATTCGAATTCTTTTTTTTTTGAACAATGGTTGATTAGGTCTGAGAATCAGAAGCTATTTCAAGTGAAGAAGAGGAATAATCTTACAGAGATACATAAGTCATACTGTAGAAGAACGTGATGAGTCTAAGAAGGAAGAAAGCGGGGAAAAAGTTGCTTTTACACAATTTGTTGATGTAAAGGTATCTGCAATGTTGAGTATCAGCCATTAGAGTCTGATACTGCACCATTAAGCATTATGTATCGGCCGTGTCATCCGATACGCATGTGTTTGTCTATATTATCGTTATTCTTCACCGTAATAGTAACGGACCCACTAGTGGACCATGGGTTATGGTCCCCCGGGATTAGTTGAGGGGTGCGTAAACTGGCCCAGACACATGATTATCAAAAAAAGAACGGACCCCATATAACTGTTACGTAACATCTGGTACGTTAATTAAAACCATGGTTTTGGACACTTGGAAGTGAAATCAAGGTTGAAGTCAATTTGGTGGTGGAATATAGGTCAGTCTGATGAAACTGGTAGCAATATTCTAAAACAAGGAATTAGTCGGCGATCAATTGCTGCCTATCTGAATTAGGTCCGACTTACGATTAATCGCTGATTACTAATTAATATGCGTTGATTAATCGCTCGAAGGTGGCCGACTGCCCGACTAGCGTCTAGCGACTTTTAGAACATTTGACTGGTAGTAGTTGTGGTGACTGGCAGTCCATATTTCTTCTAGTTGCCGGTCCCTAACTCTAATCAACTGCCTCTCCTGTCACTACTGAGCCTCAATGGTACCTTGAGCATCGTGTCTTTGCTTCATAGCCCAAATATCTAATACTGAAACCCCACAATTTCAACCTTGTAACTAAAGGAAATTATGGTGGTTTCTAGCTTTAATTTTAAAGGAACTTTATCAATTTATCTCTTTCTCGTTCTGTCATATGTATTCATCTATATCTGTCAAAATAGATGAAATATCGGGAGTAACTTCAGATTACCGTTGCTTCTAAACTTATGGGTAAGGATGATAGGAGAACACTGTCTCTACTCAGAGCTTTCATACCTTTGAAGCCAGATAGAAGGATCCAAAGGTGGTGTCATCTTTTTCTATGCCATATCCATATGGACCATATCGGACCCTCGATACTTGGTGAGGTTTAGGGATGGGATATGTGTTCTGTCATTTTTAGTTGGACATTTATCTGGAAAGCACATCCCAGTGTTTTGAGTTCAGAGTAAAGCTATGCTCGCTGTCAAGCCTCCACGAGAGTTTCCTTTGAGCCCTAGCCTTGCCCAATGCATTGAAGACATTGAGTTGCTAATTTGGCAGGAAAAAAGAGATTTTCCCTTCATATAATTGATGTGTCTTCCATCCGACCAAAGCGTAATTTATTTCTGTTTTCCAACAAAGATTGACAATTTGGTACATGGAGGGTAATTTTTCGGTTCACATAATTTTTTGGTTCATGTTGATGTTATTTACCTGGATTTGAGCATTTCACTGAAAGCTATATTCTTGTGTTTCAGAATTTCCTGGGATACTACAAATTCAAAAGCAAAACACTCAAAGATGAGTTCAGTCCAGAAGGTTTGTGTAAAGCGGCCATGTTTGCTTTGCTTGTGAAGGAGGAGCTACACTCGTGGCCGGAGCAGAGCACTCGCCAAAGGACTTGGCTAACCATTCCCGAAGCCATCGAGTGTTGCCGGCATCCGTGGATGCGGGAGGCTCTCGAGGAAGGTTTTTCCAAGTGGCATGCCAATGGTATGATAAGCACCGTTAAGGATGGTGATGATGAGGATCCTGTCGTTTTTTCATCTGCTTCCTCTCCGGACCGCAACATTTATCTCATATAGATGCTTAATAGCGCATTGTCGTCTTCTTCTTCTTCTTTTTTTGTGGAGGTTAGGAGCTGAGGAGAACATACAGAGGGTTGTCTCTGTAGAGATACTTTCATTTTTCATTTTTCTTTTTTTATCGGCAGAGATAGTTTCATGTTACAGAATACTGACTTTTGTTAAATGTTCCATCTAAACTTGTGAAAAGAAACTCCAGAGAATTTTAGCTTATACCTTCTGAGAAAAGGGGCAGAAAAGGTTTCATCATACAATGGAATTGTTTTTGTGACTTTGTCATAGAGCTACTAAGTATACCACTTGGTGGCAAGCCGTTGGCAAAGCAGCAGAATTTAAGTGTACGTTCTTTTTAACCCGGTCACAGAGTCGAACCGCTTGCAGTAGTAGTCCTGAGATATAGATGCCGTGTTTGTTAGTGATTTTGCTCTGTTCATGCCTTGGTGGAGTGCTAGGGAGATTAGTTCCTTCTAGGATATGACGTGGGTCTTAGAGTTCTTATGACCACCACTTGTCCTGAAGGACCACCAAGGTGGTAGCCTAGATGGCTAAGGTGTGAGGGTGAAAGCTCCTCATAGTTGCGGATTCGAATCTTGCTTGCAAGTAGTAGTTCTCTGAACCAGATGTTGTGTGGAGGGTCCTTGGTCCGCTCTAACATTTTGGTGGGGTTGTGGTGACAGGCTCGCCTTCCTAGGCAGTGGCTCAAACCGGACATTTCACAGAGAATGGAAACATCTATGGTAACGGAAACCTCTATGGTAACACTCAAGGGAATTGTTACGCTATTTGCCCCTTTCCAATCCCATCCTTTTACTTAGGGAAAAAAGGAAAAAAAAAAAAAAAAAAACAGCTACGGTAGGGGTCCCACCTTTTCCCTTTCAGATTAGAAAAAATACATGTAAGCAAATAGAATTGGGAAGTAAAACTTCACACCCCACTTTTCTAGCTTTCTCGACATTAATCAAAACGTGAAAAGATATCAAAAAATGCAAAATAATTAAAAAAAATTATTTTTCCCTTTAGTGAACTTTTTTGTCACAATTTTTTATTTTTTAGATCCCCTCGTCTATGCGAATAAATCATTCAAAAAAACTACGCAAAATTAATTGAAGTTCAAAAAAGAAACAAAGGATAAAAGAATAATCAAATGATTGAGTTAGGCCAAATGGGCCATTTTTTTTGTCACAAATAAACATAATTTATTAAGGGGAACAGCTACGATGCACCCATAATATTTACTACTGAGAGGTGTAACATTTTACTAAATAAGCGTAACGGTGCATACCGTATGCACTCTTAACTATTGAGAGACATAACATTTGTCCAAAATAGACATAATATATTGTATTTAGTTATACAGGATGTGTGTTGGAGCTTCTCCCTTTATTAGGTTCATGGGAAGGAACTAATCGAAAAGACAACAGAAGTAGCTATTTAGACACAAGTCATCTACAACCACAAACAAAAACATAAACTTACACACACTCACAAAGTATGTGGGGCTAACACACTACACACCTCTAGTTTGTGGGGCTTATAATTTTTTTTGAATGTGTGTATTTTAGTTTGTGTTTCTAAACTTTTTGATTTAGAAAATGTTCCACCATGTAGTTTTTGCAGCGTCAAAACGGCGTAGATTCCCCCCACACTTAATTCTTGTATGCATTACAACAAACTGGGATGTAGTGAAATTCGAGCCGTCTATGTTGGCCATCAATGGTTTGGATTTCATTTCGGCAAATAATGGCTTGAATTTAAAGGATGAAATCTGGATCATTGATTATTGAGATGAACGACTCATATAGCGCATTAGACCCCTATTTGTCACAAGGACCCTAGTTCCGCATCACAGCACTACATGATCCCAAGTCGTTTCTAAATACTATTCCTTCCGTCCCAATTTAATTGTCTCTCGTTCTATTCTAACCAGTTAAAAAATGAATTATATCTTTAAATTTCGTAATGAATTTCATATCGAATATGAATCTTGTTTAATAGATCTCGATTAGTCCTATCATACAATATTTTTGAAATCAAATAAACATTGGAGTATAAATTACAAGATATAATCAATTGAAAAGTAGCACGAACTCCCAAAATGGACAATTAAATTTGGACGGATGGAGTACATGAGAATGAGAAGACAGAAATGCATATCAATTCTTTCTTCTTCTTTTTTAAACCAAATATAAACTGCATATATAATATATAAGGAAACCGCAGTATAATAAAACGGACACTATTGGTTCAAAAATACAGAAAACAACAAATAAAAATACACCTAAAAAACAAAACAAAAAAGAAAATCCGCCTGCACCGGAGTCGGTTCCGTTGATCACACTCGTGGGGGGGGGGGGGGGGGGGTGTTGTTGGAGTGGCTAAGTATGGATGGCTAGGTATGAACACGGAGCAAACTCTCCTAGATGGACCCGTTGTAACTAACTTGAGCTCGTTCCAACCGCAGACTGAAGGCTGAAGCCGCTGCAGACACCGCCTCCATTTTCGTTGAATTGGTTCCAAGAAACCAGATCTAGAACCCTATATCTGACTCCTAAGTCCAAAAATGATGGAGAGAGTGATATATCCCTAAGGAGAGTATCTCAACCATCTTACAACCATGATAAGAGAGAAGAGGAGAAAGAGGGTGCATTTCCTCTTTTGTTCTATTCTAAATTTTAGAAGAGAAATCTAAACACTTATCTAACCACTTATTGTTCTATTCTATTTTTTAGATAGATAGAAAAAGAAATCGAATCACTTATGAAATACTTATTGTTTAGTTCTATCTTTTAGAAAGAGAAATCGAATCACTTATTAATCTAACATATATGATAAAAAAAAAAAAAAGATAAATGGATATGAGTGCTATCTTGACTATTCAGAAAATGAAGAAAACAATTCAGAAACCGGAGAAGAGAGGGGGATTGAGGGGTCACTACAAGAAAAAACACCAACGGCCACACCCAAAAAAAGTCGCCAAAAATTGAAATTTTGTCGCCTATACTCTTCCGCTACATGTGACAAGGTAGTCACCAAATCCATGGCACTAAAAGTCAACGGCAATTTATGCACATGCCACCGAAACATACCTGCGACTAAATTTATGCACCTGTCACCGAAACATACCTAGGGCGACAGTGAGGTGTCGCCAAAACAACCTCAACGGCAACAACCAAAAGACCTCAACAGCGACAACATGAAATTTGTCGCCAAAGGTTAATATGTCAGAAACGGAAAAAATTGCTCTTCAATTGACCTTGTATTTGTTCCTACAAAGATTCGATCCAGCGCCTTCTCTAAGAACGCACACGAACTTAACCTCCAAGCTACAGCTATACTGAGTAAGAAGTTAGAGGTAGGAAGAGAAAAAAAAGGGGGAACAAAGTAGAGGGGAAAGGTGGGAAGGGGGGACGGACAAGGAGAGGAGGAGGAACCCTCCCCAGGAGTTCTCTCTCTCTTTCTAGAACTCTCTACTGCTCTCTGGTAATGCATATCAATTCTTAAGCCGAAAAGAATAAGACTACATATATTCATTTGCAGACACCACGTACATAAGGGTTCTGATCTAAAAAAAAATGTCCAATCCTAGACGGGTCAGATCATTTTGAATGAAATGAGCGGGTCGAATCATTTTTTTTTTTTGAAATCTTAGATGGGTCCAGAACCCGTATGTACATGGATGCATGTACCTGGAACAAAGCCTGGAATCGGCAACAGTGATTTCCAGAAAACAGACAGTACTTTTGATGCAGCAATAACGGATGAAATATAAATACGTTTGGCCTCTACTCTACAACAGCAATCCGAAAGCGATATCCTTGTTTAGATAAATTGTTATGACAAATTCACTGCAACTTGTGCGAGTGAAAACAAAATCACAAACCCTTTCACACACGTTATCAAGTACTACTCTAATCAGGCCCAGCTGTTTGGCGCATCTGTTTTTGGAGGTTGTTCGGTGCTTTTATTTTCGGAGTTTTGTTTGTTTAATTATGATGACTAAAGTAGTATGTATTTGTTGTAACTTGTAACCTCTGCTTTACCCAAAATAGCTTCAACAAACTGGAAAAATAAGTTCATTATCCACAGGTCGGTCGAAAGTTTACTACTTTTAGGTAAGCAACGACCCCCGCCCACAATTGCCCTCGGTTATTTGTCAAAATCACGTTTTTTCTTAGAGCAATGCGCAACTACAAATCAAAACATAGCGAACATGCACAATCGTAATCATTACACACATATTCACATGCATCTAATGGGTTCAGACGCAAGAAAAAAAAAAACGGTTCCAAACAGAGTTATGTCCAGAATTGTGACTTAAAAGTGTGTTCTTAGACGTACTTTTTTTGTTTTTCGTATGCATGGTTTTCTCCGAAAGCATATCCATTTGACTCTTTAACTTATTTTTAGTGTTAGATAAGATGTTTACTTAAATTAATTAAAATAATGTCTTTCAATTTCATTCCATTTGACTCTTCAGAAAGGTTTTTATGTAACCTACTTTAATGTTCTTGGTTAAAGGTTTTTTTTTTTCTCTTTTTAAATTGAAATGTTTGTAGAGAGTGCTGGGAAAAGGGCGAAAAAATACCGACTATGCTATAACCACACACAAACTCACAAACACGCGTACAAATACAAGTTTAAGGGCCTCGCACACACGACACTATAAATTGTAGGTTTGTGTGTTGTTTAAGGCCCCGTTCCGTAATGGTTCTTACTTTTTAAGTATTTATTTCTCGCTTTACGAAATATGTCATTATCTCACAATACATGCATCACTTCTAATTCAAAAAATAATACTTATTTTAGTTAGTAGAATACGTCTTTGTCCAAAACAAGCCCGTCGGGGCAATTGTTGTGGTATGGAGCCAAAGAAGATTTTATTAAAATCCCGACTGTGGTCCTGCTTTTGGCCTGTATTTGCAAACTATCCGCCATAATTTCTCCATATCTGCAGAAGCGTTAAGTAAGTTAGTTGGGTGCTTGGCCTAACATTCATCCACCTTAGTGAGATAACCATCTTTTCAATTGACAAGTTCTTCCACATTTTCTGTCCTTATAATTACAACCTGCCGTTGGTCTAGAAAATGAAACCTTGAAATGCTTTGAAATAAACAGAGCCCGGTGAAATCCTTTAAAAGTTCTTTTTTTTCTTTTCATAACAGGACGTCCACGTCAACTTGTGCAAACCTCGACTAATTCCAAGACCCTGAAACTAACTACCGGACAAACCCTCCAGTGGACCTGAGGCTTAAAATGTTTGGTCCCACTGAATACAAATATGCGACCTCATGGAGAATGCATACTTATTTGCGTTCTTATACCCACCTGGAATAGCGTTAAATTTAAATCCTGAAGAAGTTAGCTTTATATCCTTGTTATGGTACAGTGTTGCACGTGGCCATCTGTACTAGATTACAACAAAGTTGAAATAAAGCAAGGTGACCCGAGTACTTATGATTAGGACATAATGGTCACAAGTGTGAATATTATATATCTTCGTTAAAGTGGGCTCGAATTCTCTGTCCAACTTTCTACTTTGGCTTCTGTACCGACACATTCGAGGCCGGGACCAGGCGCAGGCTAATGAGACCTGAAACCAGTCCTGTGAGTTTTAAGGTTTAGGCCCAGAAGAGCTAGGCCCCAAATTTGGATGGGTAGGGTTGAAAAATGAATCAACCCACTCGAATTTGAGCTCGTATTCATTTCTTAAAAGATTGCTCAAGATAGGTTCGCTGACCGGGTGGATGGCCGTGGACGCGAGCTTCAAAGGTTGACTTCTCGATTGTGGTAATCGACGGCGTATGGAGCCCTAGTTCTCAGATTTCCTGGTTATTTGTGAGATCCTAATCGGCGACATCTTGGCAGTCGATTCTTGGGATCCTAGAATGTGAGGGGCTCACGGCGGCGGGAGCCACTGTCAAGATGTTTGGTGATGATGTGGTTTACGGCCAGGGGTAGTAGTCCGTTCTTTTGTGGTGGTGGTTTGGTTGGTCTGGAGTAGTGGTCGGCAGCGTGGTGGTGGTTTGCGTCTGATCTGTTATGGATTAGGGTTTGATTTGGGGTTTGGGCCGATTTGTTGCCCTTTGGTGTTGAGTTGTAATTTTTTTTTTATTTGGGCTTTTAGGCCTTTGCCATTATCTGTTTTTACTTGTCTGATTTGGGTATTTTAGACTCATGACTGTTCCGAGCTTGATTTGTTTTCCAAGCTTTGGCCCTCAGGTGTTTGGGATTCAGCTCTTTAGGTGTTGTCCATCCTTTGGTTGGATCCCCCTCCCTTCTCCCCCACTTGATATTCCCTATTGAGTTTCTTAATAAATTTTTGATTGTTTCAAAAAAAAAAAAAACCAAGCTAAGCTTACATGTTTTGAAACTTGTTAAATTTTTAAAACCAAACTTAAAACAACTAATTGCTCAGCTTGTTCGGATCATTTATCACGCTTGCGGATATGTAATATGGATATTATAGTTCAGCATTTGTGGTGCCTTCAATTATGTATCAGCAATAATTAACCCATAAGTTGCTTGCTTGACAACGTTCTCATCACTTCAAAATTTGTGTTAAATCTTGGACAGAAATATTTATTCCTACTCGGGTGACATTTAACGGACTCTAAACAAATACAGATGAAAACAGTGGCGTTTGATTAAATATTGAATGAGATTGATGTAGTTCTCATGGTCAATAGAAAAGTGGCGGGAGATGCTGACTAGTGCTTGGCAGCAGTGCCGAGAGCATCTAGACCTTCCAAACGTGTTTTTAGCAATTTGGATTAAAAATAAACTTTTTTAGAAAAGAGTCAACTCTTTTCTGGAAAAGTTCGTTTTTAATCCGAATCATTGATTGTAAAGATGGACAGTCCAAATGAACTCGACACCGCTGCCAAGTGGAAACCTACTTGGCCGGTCCCCGGGTGTGTGAGAGAGAGAGGAACTGTGTATATAAAATGCAACTTCAATGTGTGTGTGTGTGAGAGAGAGAGAGAGAGAGAGATTATCTATACTATGACTAGATACTAAATAAAATGCAAGTCATCCGAAAAGATCGAGCTGATATCTTTTTCTCCTTTTTTTGCCCCGTAGAAATGCTCTTTGTAGGGTAAATTCATAAATGAAACCATTTCATTTGCATGTCTCATTGTCTTCGATGACCAATCAAACATGTGAATCTGATTTCCACCACTTATTTTCCTTTAATTACGCTAGCAGCTGCCACTTGAAATCTGGATGCCTATAGTAAAAGTAATCATTTAGTAGATTTGTGCACGTGATGTCCAAGGCCTCATTCATTTAAGGTTTTTATTTTTTAAATATTTATTTTTCGTTTTATGAGGCGGATAATTTTTTTATAATACATCACATTTAATTCATTAAAAAAATATTTATTTTAAAAAATAAATACTTAGAGTATTTTCCTTAACAGAATGAGAATCTTTTACCGCCACACATTATATAAGATTCATTCATAGCATTATATCTCTCGTAAATGTATAATTGTACTCACAGAATTAAAAAAAACTACTGTACATGGCGAGCATTCAATAAATTTTCCTTTGACACGGTTAAACCTAAAGCTATTTCACTTTACCTTCTACTTTCCACTTGTCTCATTAATGAAGAACATGTTGGGTCCCCACCAACAGTATCTTGCTCTTTCCTCCAATTTCTGCCAACAGTTAAACCTCATATTCTATTGAGATCAAGCTGAGGCGGTTTGGAAACCCTTGTTTATAATTTATTTATATGGATACTGAATCTTTGTTTATTGTATCTCTTATTTCAAAAAAACAAAATAAATAAATAAGCAAGAACTACCAAACACATGATACCTAGACCTTGAATAACAAGGATTTTGTGAGAAATTGCGAGTAATGGTAGGAGGATGGTATTGTGCACTCTCTGAGACTCTCTCAGTGTGTTTATTTGCTTATTATAATGAGTTCATTTTATTGGTGATGAGCGAAAAAAGATTTGATAAAAAAAAACAAGGACACATTCGAATAATTAGGCTCTTTTTGGTAAAGTTGTCAGTTTATTATTTTCCCTTTATGAAAAATAAGAAATGAATTTTATTTATTTATTAAAAAATAAAAACAAAAAACATGTTTAGTGACCATAATAGTTTTTGTTTATTTATTTTTTGAGCTGCTGAAAGTGTTTTCAAAATAAATGAAAACATAATTTTTGTGTTTCTAGAATTTTCGTAAACTAGTGGAATTGATTATATCTCTATTATAAAACACAAGGGTGTAAATCTTATACAAACACAAGTTGTTAGAATAGTTGAAATTCATTTGATCTAATGGTTGAGAAGGAACTTGAAAATGTAATGCAAATGTCCACATTTTTTTGTAGTAATTACGCAAATGCCACTAATTTCCCAATTCCAAAACCTAGATACAGACAATTCCAATCGGGGTGCGTAGTGCCGTAGGTATGGACAAACATTATATTTTATAAACAAAAATAATAACACAGACATTTTTATGGTGTCTGTTTCAAAAAATTAGAAATACCTAAATTTTTTTCCAAACAGAGCTTTTTAATATTTCCTGGCCTTTCATTAGCTATTTAAATATCTGGGGGCCAGTAGAAATGTACGAAAGGTGGTCTTGTCCTTTCCTTTCCAACTACTCCACTAGTAGCTAGTAGCTCCGTCGTTGATCGATCTCTCCTCTTCTCGGCCGGCTGTGACTCGTATGTCCGGACAATGTCCGTACCAATCGACCATAAATTAGTAGTAGTAGCTAGATTCATTTAAAGCAAAACACAGTCATCAGTAACAATACGATGATATAGGCTAAGGCATTTGTGCCAACAAGAAACATTGCTAGAGGAGTACCAAAAACCAACAAAAATAACTTACTCATTCGGTCCCAATTTAAATGTTTCTCACAGTTTTTCGTGTGTTTTCAAATCTCAAAAAAATGTACTTTTACATTTTATTTTTTTAATTTTCTTACACCAAATTAAAATACTCAATAAATACTTTAATTTGGTATAAGAAATTAAAAAAAAAACAATATGCAGAAGTATATTTTTTTGGAGTTTGAAAATGTACAAAAAACTATATGAGACAATTTAAATTGGAACGGAGGGGATAGAATCTACAAGATACAATTTATTTGTTAATAATTAACATAATAACCACAGGCTACATCTACTCGGAATTTACACGGCGTCTACAGACTTCTGAGCACATCAACATGAGGATCGAGATCCGCACAACAAGTTTGACGGGAAAAACCCAGTAAAGTTCTCGAACACCTGAGGCACAAAAACATCATCGTACGGCTCAAATGTGACTCCATGAGACTCAGACCTCTTCATGGGCACTTCACGAGCAGCTGGTTCCGCTATCGGTACTTCAGAGACCGCATCATCATGGTCCTCACCGGCAATGATCTCCTCGGAGCCGTCGATCTCCGGATACTTGGTGGGGTCCGGCTTACCGGAGTCTCGGCCGGTGAGTTCCTGAACGAGAGCCCGGAATTCTGATGCAGTGGTCTTCACCTTCATTGGGTTGGAGATGTACACAATCTTGACTGGTTTGGTTTTCTTGGTCTTGGCTTGTTTGGTTCCCTTCTTTTCGTGCACACTCAAGAGTTTTTCCATTTTTAGAGAGAGAGAGAGAGAGAGAGAGTAAAAGAGGGTTGATTTTTATGGAGAGAGAGAGAGAGAGAGAGAGAGAGAGAGAGGGTTGATTTACATGGGGTGGGATTAATCAGATTATTATGCGTTTACGGAAGTGGGTATTTGAGAGGTGAAGAAGAGGTTACCGGGAAAGGAAATTAATAGGAGATAAAAGAAGAGAGAAAAAATGGGAAGAGAAAAATGAAGGTCTTGATAGGGAAGGGTCTGAGTGTATTTATAGAAATGGATGCATATGCTAGTCCCGAACTCAGCGCGTTGAGATAAGAGTATTGATCGTCCTAGTGGTCCTTTCTTATGTTCTCTAAAAAAAAGGCACCACTCATTTAATTATTCCCTCAAAAACTATGGGAAAAATTCCACACCACGTGTTTGGTTTCTTTCTTTTATAAACAAAAGTTCATTTAAATATTAGCATTCAACTTTATCGTGAACCACATGCCATTAGCACTCAACTTTTTGTCACCCACAGAGCCACAACGTTGGTCTGAGATTCCTCGTATGTGATATGCAGAGAAGGACTTCGTCGATTCTTGGGAATCCCTAATTGTTGGAAAACAAATCGCAGCTCTGATGCCATTGATAGGTTTAATTAAAGACAAATTGATTACGCACTCAAAACTCATCAAGGGACCAAAAAACTTAGGATAGATGTTATGAATCATAAAAAACAAATCAGAGAAATAGAGGGATACGAAAAAAAGCAGAATACATAGATATACGAGGTTTAGCAACTGTTTACTTATCGAAAACCACACCAATTTACTAAAACCAATAGAAAAAACTCTCAAAGTCACTCTCTACAAATACTACAGCTTTTTCTCTCAAGAATATGATGTTCTGAATGTTCTAGCACTAAAAATATGATTCAGAGCCTTATAAATGTGTTCTGTACGCGTACAAACGGTCCTCGCTAACTTGAGCTCGATCGGTCCTGACATACTTAAAAACAGTCCTGATCGTTGTTACAGAAACTTTAGAAATTGCTCAAGATCACGACCCCCCTGTCCATCCTCAAAACGGTCTTGATCGAAGGTGCTGAAACGTCAGAAATTGGTTTTCGTTACCCTAACATCGATTTGGGATAAAATCATCTCGGTTCCTCCCTCTTCTCCGAAACTCTAATCTGTCCCAGCCCTCTCTCTCTTTGCCAGAACCTTGATGAAGTAAGCGATTTGGGAGGCAACCATGTTGAGAGATTGTAAGTTCTCTGATTAACCACGATTCCATCTTGGTATTGAAAGGATATCCCATTCTTCTTTCTTTAGTGATTTCTACGAAGGTACAGTGAGGATGGTGTTGGGGATAATTTTGGTCCAACTTACTGATCTTTTCGAAAAACACCATGAACTTTTTTTTCATGAATATTGTGATGATGAGTATCCCTTAGGTTTGGATATAAAAATTTATGATGAACGTATTATGATCAATATTGACAACTTGTGTATTATGGAAGATTTCCTTTGGGTCTTCATATTTTATGTTATGCTAAAGTTATAGAACTTGTGTTCTGTTTAGTTTGTGTAATGGCTAAACAATATGGCTGAGCAAAAAAAAAAAAAATGGCTAAACAATATGGTAATATTTGTTTACTGAAATTTGTCATGCATTTCTGCCTGATATGTGCTTGTGTTTTTTGTTTTTTGTTTTTTGTTTTTTTTATCGACAAAAGAGAAATTTTATTAAATTTGTTGTTGTTATAGAAGTGACATTGTGATCGAGTAAATTAAGAGGGGCAGTGGGTTCAGACCAAAGTTCTCACCAACTAAGCTTAAAGCATTACCTTATTAAGCATTTATGGATGAATTAAATTAAAGATTAGCGTCCATCTCACACGAATAGGAATTGATAAATGTAATTTTTTCAGGAATCAATGTCAAATATGATAATTTCGTCCATCAAACCTATCATGACTTGTGGTGGATTTGTACGGACCCCTAAATTATTGAAAAAAACTCGTGCATAACAGTAATTCTGATAAATTTGTGACAATGCAAGTTTTTCCAGGGATCATGGTTAAAAAATTTGGGTTTGTAACCTTGATTTTATTACCAAACTATTTATTTTGGAAAACAATAGATTCTCTTCTTGTTTTGAAAATACCAAGCCAATTTGAAATCTACCTTACTTTTTCTTTGATTAAAATTTTACTAGGATTAATCATATCCCACCAAATTAGGCAACAAATTCGTCTTAATCACTAAATAAGAATAAAATTGATAAACCACGCGTGAAAAGAATGAAAACATAACCCGTTAAAGTGACCGGGATGAAAACTAACGTGGTATCGCAAATAGGACCATGATTTAATTAATTCTTATAAAAGTTTTGTAACTTGAATGTTTTTGCTGTCATAAGCCTCGGGTTAGCATGTTCTTAGCTACTTTTTCAAAAAGTCAATTGAGGTACTTCAGATTTTTCTGAGGCCAATTATAACTTGTATAGCTTTATGTTCGTTAGACACCTTCATTTGTAACACCAATTGCGCACTGTCTCAATCTTTGATACGCCTTAATCTTTGAAAAGATCAATGTTACGGTGACCTTATTGTTTGACCGTGTTTAGAGTACCACGTGAGTTGTCATTTTTTTCATAGACGTTGCAGTGATAAGAAACATGATAGCTAGGTAGAACCCATTCCGACAACATTCTAAAACATAGTTACCAAATGTGGTCATCATAGAATATTGTTATGCATTAAATTAAAACACTACCGTTTTAGGGGGTCTGACTCTCTCGATTTTGAGAAGTTTCCCAGGGCTCCAATAACTGATAATTGCATTAACTTTACAAATGAATGAGATATGTTCAATTTGATCTTGCTATATATTGACGCGCGTTAAGGAGAATTGTTTGCAAACGTGATAAGAGCTTCATTATATCAGCAGGGGTGAGTGCGGATGCAAGAGACAATTTGCACTCTTGCTTTCGCTTTGGAATGCTTGTATATTATTGTAAAACATCATCTCTGTATCTATTTCTATTTCAGTTGAAACTGGGGTGTAGATCATCTCCAAACCCTATTTACTGTAAATTGAAAATTTCAGGGCAACGTGAGCAAACTAGGTAACGGGTTAGTTAAGGATTATTATTAGAAAGAAACATAGAAGGATAGAGTGTTCCTACATGATTAATCCTTCGATTCTTTCATGAGATCGATTAAATTATTTACACCGTCGGTGTAAACATTTATTTATTTCAAATCAATTACATTGCACCGCATTGAAATATCCAATTAATAGAACATTTCAATGTGATACAATGTAATTGATTTAAAGGAAATAAATATTTACATGGTGTATATGATTTATTCTCAATGGGGCGTTGGCTCAGGTTGAAAAGCTTGAGAAAACGGCTAGGGTAATGCGTGGAGAGGACTTGTGTACAAACACCCCCTTGATATTGTTTTTTCACTTTATTTTTGGAAATTAATATTTGCGCTTCAATTTTTGCTGATGGCACTCTACTTTGTTTATGAAGTTACTAGTAATTTCACGTTAAAATTAGAGTGCTATCAATAAAAAGTGAAACGCGAAAATCTTTTTTTTTTTTTTTTTTTTGACAAATACCTTGACATTGATGTTTAGTGTAACCTACGAACGTACATGAAGGCACTCGAGTGAGCAATTATTGAGATAGTCTCAGTTGATGAAGAAAAACTTGCCATCGTATACAAATTTGAGCTACAAACTAAAGGTCATTTCGCTAAATAAATAATTAGTTTATTTTTATTTTTTATCTTTATTCAAAATTTTCCGTTTATGTAGTTTTGCTTCAATTTTTTACAAATTCTTGGTTCGACTCGATGAGAAGAATTGAAAAAGTAAAAAAAATTATGGTCCAAAGCTAACTTTTTTTTTAGTAAAATCAAAAAAATCTGACTTTTTGGTTGATTTTTATCTTCATTAGTTAATCTTTTTAAGGGATCTTTTTGCCCAAACCTGTCATATTAATGAATCTTTTAGCTCATTGCAACAAAGGAATTTCGACTACGTATTTTTTTGGTAATTTAGCGTAAAAATATTCACTATTCAAGACAACCCAATATATTTTGTTTACTATATTGTTTAAATAATGTTTTATTTTGACGTTTATCCGAACACAAAAGATATAGCGTGAACCCACTTTTTTATGCCATGAGTTTGGATTTCTTGATAAATTTTGCATATTGTCATCATAGAAAAACAATTCCAAATTGGAAATTAATTTTGACACTCTTGTTTAAGCTGCTGGCGACCAATTTGTGTCTTGATCATGTGAAATTATAAAATAAAATGTGGAGCGCCACTAGCTAATACTGGAGTGCCAAAATCACATCCCTTCCAAATTAGTAATTACCTATCTATCTAATAAAACACAAGGGTATTTAGAATATTCTCTCTCAACGGTTCAAATTTCTCCCTGACACAAATTTTATCTACCTATACAAACAAATCTAACAGTCCAGATTTCTCCACTCTTCACATACAAACCAATGGTATCTTCGTAAATAACTTATATTGTTTGGCCAAATTTTTTTGGGTATGTTTCGGAAATAGTGTGCATTTAACGCCCGGATCCCAAAGAGTTTTATATATTAAAAAAATAGTTAAAATATTTTCAATTTTCAATCTGTTTGAACTGGCTTGAAAATCTTATTTTTCTGATCATTTTATCCTAAAGGGTTATAATTAATTTTTAATTATAAGGCTTTTATTTTATCTTAATCTTATAACTATATTTGGTTCTATAGTTATCTTAGGATTCTAACAGAAAAGCTTTAGAATCAAAAATTAATTACGACCATTTGGGGTAAAATAATCAGTTAACTAAGATCTTCACATCAGTTCAAACGAATTAAAAATTGGAACACGTAATCTTTTAACTATTTTTTTAAAACTTTTATATATTAAAAAAATAGTTAAAAGATTAAGTGTTTCAATTTTCAATCCGTTTGAACTAGTGTAAAGATCTTATTTTTCTAATCATTTTATCCTAAAGGGTCGTAATTAATTTTTGATTATAAGGCTTTCATTTTAGTATCTAAATCTTTTAACTTTGTTTGATTCTACAGTTATCTTAGGGTTCTAACAGAAAGTTTTAGAGTCAAAAAATAATTACGACTCTTTAGAATAAAATGATGAGAAAAATAAGATCTTTGCACCTGTTCAAACGGATTGAAAATTAGAACACTTAATTTTTTTAACTATATTTTTAATATATATAACTCTCCGAATGTTATAGCGCCGTTTCGATACATAACTGATGAGATTATAGTATTAAGAAATAGTTAAAAGATTAAGTGTTTCAATTTTCAATCCATTTGAACTGGTGCGGAAATCTTATTTTCCTGATCATTTTATTCTAAAGAGTCATTATTAATTTTTGATTATAAGACTTTCATTTTATCTTAATCTTTTAACTATATTTGATTTTACAATTGTCTTAAGGCTCTAACAGGAAAGCTTTAGAGTCAAAAATTAATTATGAACTTTATGATAAAATAATCAGTTAATTAAGATATTCGCATCAGTTCAAACAGACTTAAAATTATAACACTTAATCTTTTAACTAAATTTTTAATATATAAAAGTCTCTTCAAACAACCCTGATTAATTTCATATCAATAGCCGATATCACTTCAATCCTACCCTTAACAAAGTACTCATCCTTTCTTAATTTATTACACAAACGTGATCAGTCTTACACAAACTCATTTTCAAATTTTAAACCTAGGTCGGAAAAAAAAAAAAAGTTTTTAAACCCAAGTTATCTAGCAGAGAGACTAGAGGTGAACCCCCACAAACCCAGGTTATCACTTCACTCTTCATCCCTGTCGCTGCCTCTTGATCGCGGCCCACTCACGTTCACCCACCACGGATTGTTGCTGATTCAAAGCCTAGATCTACCTCCACTCCTATAAGTTGGGGGAGTGCCGTAAATACGGATAATTTTCTTTCATGAATCAATTTAGAGTTTAAACCACTAGCTAGCAAGTGCCGTAGACAATAGTAATTCCAATCGGGTGCGTAGTGCCGTAGGTACAGGCAAGCAATCGATTTAGTGTTTGAACCACTAGTTAGCAAGTGCCGTAAACACAAACAATTCCAACCGAGATGAGTAGTGCCGTAAGCACAGACAAACACTAGTATCTTTATATCTTGTCTAGCGAATGCGTTTCACGCGCCAAGAGAATGCGTATGGAGCAAAAAGGGTTACCTTAGAGGCGGTGCTAGCTAGTGTGCCAATAATTCTACCACGTGGCTGTCCTGTCTGGACGTTATGACGTCTTCCTAACGCCATCCGAATGACGTGCTTGACTAAAATATCAGATCAGCAACAGTTCATAAATAAAAAAAAGATCTGCCAATTGGATTTTAGCGTCGGCTTAGGTGGGCATGATCCAGTGCTCCTCATTACCACCGGAAAAGTGTGCGTAGTATACTTTATACTACTCGTACTATACCTTGAGATGCATTTGAGCTCGTGATGCAAGTACAAACCGAATGAGAGATGCTGGCAAGCACCCCTGCCAAGCAAATGTCGCGTAGCCGATTCGGCCATTCATCTTGACAATTAACGGATTTGATTTTGATGAGCAGTGAATGGTTCAGATTTGTATGTCCTTAGATTCAATTCGGGCCATCTATGTCAAGATAAATGGCCGGATTAACCACTCAACACGCGCTTGACAGTCTAAGGGTGCTGGCCAGCATTATACATCTTTCAAATAAATTGCCAAATAATGTGAGATTCAATAACTTACATGGACAATTCGAATCCTTCATTTTGTGGGTTTGAATATGTAAATCAGTAGTGCAAAAAATCAAATTGATCCAAAATCAATGAGTGTCTGATTTCCATATATCAATCAAGAAACAGCGAGGATTATAATGTTCCATTTTTGTTTCAAGAAAATACGAATTTTTCATACAAATTTGATCGAATTGATTTTTTTGTATAATTAATTTGCATGTTGAGATCTGCACAAAATGAGTGATTCGAATTTTTAAAATAAATTGTGAAACTCATGCAATTAAGTGGTGTGTTTGAGATCTGTAATTTAAAAGTGTGTGAATAGTAGTACCCAAAACAGATAAAATCTATTTCCAAACTATGAATGTGATTTCAACATTTTTAGCATACCTATGCATTTCAAAAAAAAAAAAAAAAGCATACCTATGATTTTCATTCCTCTTATTGTAATAAATCATAAAAGTTATGGAAATTTCTACAAAAATAAATTAGTTTTAGGAAACCAAAAATGAAAACTAAGAGTACGACAAATGAAGCATTGTCGTGGATCCTAATTCCTAACTAAACAAGTGTCCATAGTTATTTGCTAACGGTTTAAGTATTTTATTGTGGAGCGAAAAGATTTAAAAAAGAAGAAGAAGAGGAGGAGAGTAACATGGTCATTGGTTGAGTGATTGAAGAAAATATATCATTGCCTTTGGCAGAGCAAAAAATACATTAAAGGCTGTGTTCTTATGAACTTAAGTTAAACTTAATTTTTAAAAAAAATTTAAAAAGGCAAAATTTTCAGATTTAAGTTAAATTTAAGTTGGGTTCATAAGAATGCAGTAACAGTGACAATTATAATCTACTGTGTACAGTTTATACATGAAAAATAACTATATAAGCGACCTAATGCACACTATAAGGACCGAAATCAAAATACGTCAACAAACATTAATATTAAAACAAAACGCTGCGATTAAACAAAGAATAAGTCTATGGATACACCCACAAGCTATGACACGGCGGGACAACAATCTCAGGAAATTGCACATGCATGTAATGTCAATGAATAGTCAGCTACGGTAGTTCCATGACGAGCTTTTTCATAGGAATTTACCAATAACCACCCAGGTGCTGAACACCTGGTAGATAACGTCGCGTGCATAGAAAAAACTTCGATCCCCTTCGTTTCGAGATTTTGGATTTGTAGGTAAAGTGTAGAGAGAAATAGAGTTTAAAAATATAGATAATGATTGAAGAGAAATAGAAAAAAAAATAAATGTAATGATTGAAATATATGTGATAATGATTAGAATCTAAAATCCAAAACTCTTAAAGGAAACAGGTCTTCTTGCTTGCATGAGGTGTTTTGCAAGAAAAGGTATCGTGATAGTATGTAATGTATACAGGGGATAGAATCCTCTGACGCACGTGCATTGACTAGCTTGTGCAACGGATACGGTAACACGTAAGACAAGGGACAGCCATGAAATAAAGCCTGGACGCAATTGAAAAGTAGTACTACAGTGGGTGCAGTACTCTGATTAAGGGGGTATTTGGGAGCCAATTTTTTGACTTTTCATTTTCAATTTTTTGTCTTTTTGGCTTTTGAAATTATGATCAGAATATATTTTGTATTTAGTAGAATGTTTGGATGATATGTGCAGAATGTATTTTGCAGTAGGAGTAGTGTTTGGAAGATATGGAATGAAAATGAATTATGGATTGATTTTTTACTATATTACCCCCGATTATTAATAATAGTGTATAATGTATATAAATAATGTTTTAATCAATTTTTTTAAATTTACTTATGAAATTGGATGTACATGACCTGAAAGTGTCCCCCTTTTTTTAATTATATATATTTTATTTCAATTATTGTTTGCTATTATGTGAAGAACTGGTGGGAGGTGAAGGAAAATCAGTTGAGAGATAACGTTCTAAAACAAAATTTGATTATGAGAGCCTTAAAGACAAAATTTGATTATATCTCTTTAGAATAATATGATCAGAATAATAAGATCTTCACACCCGTTCAAACGAATTAAAAATTGAAGTATTTAATTTTTTAACCATAAATTTTAATATATAAACGGTCTAAAAAAATTAAGTGCTCAAATTTTCACTCCGTTTGAATCAGTGCAAAGATCTTGTTATTCTTATCATATTATTCTAAATTGTCATAATTAATTTTTATTTATAAGACTCTCATAATCACATTTTTCTCTACAAAGTCCTAAATAAAGAACATATACTTAATATGAGAGCTCTAGAGATAAAAATGAATTACGACGCTTTAGAATAATATGATCAGAATAAACAAGATATTTTCACCGATTCAAACGGAGTGAAAATTTGAGCACTTAATTTTTTGAGACCGTTTATATATTAAAAAATATGGTTAAAAAAATTAAGTACTCCAATTTTTATTCCGTTTGAACGGGTGTGAAGATCTTATTATTCTAAAGAAACATAATCAAATTTTGTCTTTATGGCTCTTATAATCACGTTTCTGCTCTATGGGATTGCAAATTGATGGTAAGATTTTATTTTTTTTAACCAAAACGTTGCCCTTTTTTGTCCCCGGGTCCTTGAAAATCGAAGGCAAAGTAGAGATTATCCAAAGGCAGAGGGTATGGTTGTCTTTTTGGTATGGCTAGATTCCAAAATGGGAAAATGGGAATTGGAAAAGCACCTATTATCAGATTCTACCTTTTATTTTAGAAACAAGAAATTGGAAAATCTATTTTATCCAAAACCCATTTTCTCCTTTCCTGCCAAACACCCAAAACCCAAAAATGAGAATTTGAAAATGTAAAATGTGGCCATCCAAACACCCCCTAAAATTAGGATAAGAATGAAACTCTGTTCTTTGATTTTCGTACAATTACTCCAACTATTATTCTCTTATTCCTTTGGCCTATTTTTGGCAAAAATAAGTCAAGTAATTTATTTTGTTGTCTTTATTAAAAAAATTTATGATTATTAATTTTGCGTTAAATTTTTGTAAATTAATTTTTTTTTTGAGAGGAATAAGAAAAATAAAAAATTATGATCAAAATTTATAATTTTTTAAATACAAACACAAAAATAGGCAAGAAGACGGATTTTTTTGACTTAGTTTTGTTTTTATTCTAAAAAATTTGAGTTTAGATCATAATTTTTTTATTTTTTCGATATCTAAAGTCGAGACGAATCAATAATGCACAAAAAAAAATTGATGAAAAAATAAAAAATATAATTTTTTTAAATAAAGAAAAAAAATTAACTATTTGGCCTATTTTTGCCAGAATGGGCCTTAATAACCCTCTCTGCCAAAGGAGTAATTATTCAGTGTGGTCACCGAGGTACTTCATTCTCGTTCATTATCACACATTGACGAACGTTTTAATTATACAATTACTATTGAGTCTTACAACAAAATGTAGTGATAGAGTTCTGTCAGAGACCCCATGTAATGGTGCTTCAAAATTACTGATTAATCTTTTATTGAAAAACTTGCTTCAAATGTACTTAAGTTTATTGGCGAGGCAAGGGGAGGTATTCAGGACCTAAACTCAACAAATTTTTGCATATGTTAATGAGATCTATGTGTATCTAAATGTTACGGTACATATACACCCCGTACTATATATGCACCATTATAATTAAATTATTGAGAGTTGTAACTAAATTATTGAGGGGCATAACAAAATCATTGAAAGACGTAACCAAATTATACATACAAAGTAATCACTCATATTGTACACGCAGCATATAACAGATTGAATAATGGAAAACACAATGTGTGTGAGAGAGATGATGCGCAGCCTTCGAACGAAGATGGCAAGCGAGAGGCTCGCACAACATATATCTCAAATAGAGTTCTTGGAATTGCTATCCATTAGATTCTTTCTTCTAGCTCCTTCTTTTGTTTTTTTTTTTTATACTTCGAAAAATTATAAAACTAGGCAAACAACGAGTTTTGCAACAGAGGTACAGGCATGATAAAAGTATTACAAACCCAATACAACAAAAGAGAGCCAACAAAACACCCTAATCAATGATCTACCTTAAAATTAAGGCGCTCTCTTATCCATAATTCTCTAATTGAGAGTGGTTTTTCCACTAAAACCACTAGGTTCTCGTTCTGTTCCGCTCCAACTCTTGCTAAGTGGTCCACACATTGATTGGCCTCCCAAAATATGTGGTGCAGTGATGAGTTTGTTCCGTTCAAAATAGCATGAGCATCCTTGATCAGCTCTCTTTGTGGGTCTCTACGTGTGATCATTCGCATTACCCTCGTTGACTTGCTTCACATGTAGCCACAAGCGAATCAGACTCTTATCATAATTCCTGTCATCCCTTTCTCCAAGATTATAGTCGATCCTCTGTAAATTCCACAAATTTCTGCTTCCAGGCTAGACTCACACGAGGCTTTTCCCCCATAATCCATTCACCTCCTTCGTCTCTGAATAGTCCTCCAAAACCTACATTTCAGTTGGGTTGATACTAACACCCATTTGTGTTGAGCTTGGTCTGACCTACACATGGTGGTAACCAGTTAATTTAAGGTTGTCAATGGGCCGGATTGGATCCGAATCTGAATTAACTCAAATCCGATCCACATCCGAAAGTCGGATATCTGATCTAAAAATCCAAATCCGATCCGAATACTTTTTACTTATACGAAATTTTAGCAAAAAAAAACTGGAAAATTTTTATTTTTTCCAAAAAATGGGAAGAGAGAGAGAGAGAGAGAGAGAGAGAGAGAGAGAGGGGATAATACAGGATTTACAGCTACAGTACACCATAACAATTGGGACGCCTTCGAAAATAGAAGAAAGCGGAAATAATTTAGGTATTCATATCTTCGCTAGTTTCATCAATTCTGCTTAATCTTAATCTCAATCCCACTCATGTGCTTCAACTAGCCTTTTGCCCCATGCATCAGAATTTGGGATCAAGATCCACCGCAGCTATGGCAATTTTGAGAAATAATGGGTTTGTGGGAAGCCAGTTTTATTCGATTTAAGGAGAGAGCGGAAAATAGAAACGGAGAGAGAGTTTTGTCTTATGTTTTTTATTTTCTCCGAGATGGAGAGGGGGGTAAGTTCATACTTTGATAGTAGTTGATTTTCACCGAGAAAAAGCGTAATTTTTTGTTTGAGAAAAAGTTTGGATTCGGATTGTTACCGGATTAAATTTGACGAATCCGGATCCGATCCAATTAGAATTCGGATTATCAGATTGGTGTAATCGAATTCAAATCGAATTTTACGAATCGAATCCGAATTAAATCCGGTCCATTGACAAGCCTAAGTTAATTAGTTTGGATCTTGTGGACTATTTATGGAGAGGAGATTTAATGGGCAATTCCTGGCCGGTCCTATTTTTTTGTGAGGGTTTCATGGAGACCCTCTTTTGTAAATGCTATCCCACCTAGGCCTTGTTTAAAGATGCTATTACTAGTTTGCCTTTATGAATAGTTTTTATTTTGTTTTTTTACAAAATTCTTGAAGTTGTAAATTTTTGGAGTGTGTATTTTGGGTGAAGTCTTGGCGTGAATTCTGGGTGAAGTCTGTGTGTGAATTTTGGGTGAAGTTGTGGGATGAATTTTAAGTGTGAATTCTGGGTAAAGTCTTGGTATGAAGTCTTGATGTGAAATCTTGGTGTGAATTTTGGATGTGAATTATGTATTTTGGAACGTGTGAATTCTGTATTTTAGGACAGAATCCACATCTCCAACTAAAGAATTCACACCTGTACAAAATTTGTAATTCAAGCAAAAGCATAACACTCAAATTTAAAAACAAAGTACGAAGAATTCACACCTCCAAATTACACGATTCATACCCATAAAAATTTAAAAAAGGTTGTGAATTCATTCACTATCCACCAAGATTCAACTCTGCAACTAAAAACAACAAAAAGAAAACACAGAGCCAAAAAGAAAATCAAGAACATCCATTTGTGCATACTGCTCTAAATCAGTCCCTCCACCAGAGATCCACCACCTCCTCAAGGACGGGCATAGCCACCGCCGTCTCCGTCATCATCTATTCTATGCTACGAGATCATCAATCTATACTATGAGATCCAACAAGACCCAACAAGAACCTCCCCATGGACTACCGCCATCGCCTTCCAAGAAGAAGGCTCCATCATCATTGTCGAGCCCCGGAAACCAACCCAACCCACCGTCGTCCTCCACTCAAAATCAAAATCAACAGAGAAGTTGTTTGTAATCCTCCCCTCCAAATTGACGCCACCGACGATCCGAAGTTGTTCTCCGTCATCAACCACGATGATCGATAGAGCTAGGGAGGGGCCAGTAGGGGACGGTCGCCCTTGCAAAAAGAAAAAAAAATTTACTTATTATATGTAAAATAAAAAATTTCTATGAAAATATAGAGACTCGCCCCCCTCTAGTATTTTGGGGAAAAAGAATTAAATGGTAGTAAGTAGTTAGTAACCTTTGAAATGCAAGAATAGAAACATTAATTTTGTAAACACTACGGGTTAAATAAAACAAAACATAGTGAGGGTTAACATAGTGAGTACTCAAATATTTAACTCCCAGTTTTTACCCATATAAATGCCTAATCGTTAAGAGGATTTCATACGTCTTATTCTCTCTGCCTAAAAAATCTCCATGGCACACTAGACCTCTCTCCCTCTTTCATGGCATAAGAATCCCACATCGTCAAACCGTTGAAGACAATTTCGAGAAAATAAGAACATATGAGAAGAGATTTTAAGAACTCTAAGTAATCTTGGTGAAATCTAAATTGTAACTATGAAATGAGTGAATATTAGACTCCGCAACACGATGGGGGATGAACTTTAGCAAGTTTCTAAATCACTTGCGTGGAGAGGGATAATGCGAAAATGTTTGATGTCAATTCTATCATCGATATTTTTAATGATATGAAAGAGCAGAATGCAATTGAAGATGCCTCGTTTAAAAGATAAGTTGAGGTAAGTAGTTAATACTTTTGCAATATATATCAACTTTCGTGGTGGCACTGTTGATAATGATCATCATTTGGTTGTTAGTAATAATCTTAGCTTTATCACTTTGGATTTTTTGTGTTCTATTGTTTGAGAGGGAGGAAATATGCTGATAGAATTTCTCAGGGAGTAGCTCCTTATGTAGGCTGTAACGATCCAAATTTTGGCCTTAAATTTTTTTTTAAATATATATATGTATATATTGTTAATTGATTAAACTAACAAGTTTACTCGATTATTTATTTTATAATTAGTTTCATTATTTATTTAAATTTCATAAAAATCAATAACTACTTTTCGTTCAACATATATACATACACATACATATAAATAATTCTTTTCCCTACCCAAACCTAACACTACGTACCCATGCCAAAATTTTAGGAAACCATGTTCCCTCACTTCCTTATTTCTCTTTCTCTCTATGCTGAGCCACCACCCCCTTTACTCCATTTTTTTTTTTGGCCCACTACTCCTCCTCATCACCCCACTCTTCTCTCCATTATAAACACCTCCCCCTCCCAATCCAGAAAATTGAACATTAACACCCCTCATACTATCACAGAAATTCAAAAGCAAGGAAAGGAAAAAGAGAGAGAATCTGAGCTCCGGCAAGGGAGGTCTGGAGGAAGAATACGAAGTGGGTTCCGGTTCTACACTCACCCAAACCCAAATCCGCGCTACACCAACTCTAGCACGATCCCGAGCACCTCCGAACCAATTCCTAATTATCCGAAGTCAGCCCCGGCGTCCTGTTGCTCCGTCTTCTTCTCCGATTCTTTCGTAGCTGTCCGAAACCATCCAAACCAGTTAACCGCTTTTTCAACCAAAACCAAGGTAGAATAATCTCCTCCCTACTCTCTCCTATGTATATTAAGTATTTACATATTGGTTTTAATGTTCCGGAGTAAAAGAAATCCATCCAAATGATGGACGGCCGGAACCAGTTGGTTCTCTGGTTTTTCGGCCATGGACAGTGCAAGAAACGTGATGGGTTTTGAATTATGAGGTTAATATTACACTTGCCCCCCGCGATTATCCTAGTTTCAGTTTTTGCCCTAAGCCATGTGTTGACTTGTGTTTCTTTTTACCAATACTTGTACATTTTAATGTTTAGGTTGACAGATGCATGTTATGACTAAATTGTCTTCTTGTACTATTTCAGTTAATATTTATGTAAGTATACATCAACTAAAGTTTATTATAATAATCATGTTATAATCAAATGATAAAATTTACTTACCAATGGAGAATGCATGGAAATAGGAAATAGTACGTTATTGTATTTAGAATAACTATATATATATATATTACATCTTGTAAATAATCAGTAGGTAGGGTGGATAAAATGATAATACTCTATAAATGAAAAGGGGAGAGTGGGTTTAATTACTAAGTACAACGTTGAGCGTAATAAATTAGTTAGTGAAATATTATTTTATTAAAAAAAGAATATAACATAATTAGTGAAATATTATCCTTTAGTCTAGTACTTTATTAGAGAGAGTTTATTTACGAACAATAACCTACTAAAGTAGTTAAGGATTTCATCTCAAAATTAAGGACTTATAAAAATTTCTTTCTTTAAGTTTGTTAATTTTTACTAAGTTAGAGGAAGAGTTCAGTGAGTGGAATTTATAACTTATATAAATAATAAAGTCCACCTAGACATTTTTTTTTTTTGACTTAAAGTTACTGTAATGAAATTGAGAGGCCGTCAATCAATAATTTCCCACAATATCTTAAGGAGCTCTATAAAATACAATTTAATTTTGTTAGTCTATAAGAGTTGTTTTAAAAGATCCGTTTGGTCTACGAAATTACTTACAGCCCTACGAAAGTGGATAAAAACTATAAATAACTTACCTCAGAAACAAAACTTTATAATTCAAAACGCGCACTTCGGCCCAATCCAAATCCAGTAGGTGTTTAATTATTTGCACCTATCAATTGTTATATTATTGTCTTATTGAAATATATCATGTTTGAGCTGTTGTTGATTGCATCATGTGGTACGTGTTAGAATGGCTTTAGATTCACTGGGTTGTTATGAGTTGTGATTCACGTAGACGATGTTAAGTAAATGGAAATTGGTAAAGTGTAGAAAGTGTGAGTATGTAGATTATGATTCGAGCCATGGCTATGGCAAAGGTAACCAATGGGGCCCTGTGTTAAAATGGATAAGCTATGGGGCCCAGTGTTGAAAGATGTTGTGACGCTAATGTATAGTGCGTCATGGGAAAAATTCGTTTCTTTTGTTCAAGAGAGAATAGGTCCCATGAGACGGTTATAATTGGTGGTAGGTAATGTCCAATTCTAATGTACGATGCGTCATGGGATGACTCGATCCTCCTGTTATGGTCTTAAGTGAGAACATGCTAAATACATAATTTAGGTGCGTTCACCTAGGACCCTAGTACAGGATAAGTAAGAGGAAGGGTGGACTCATAAGATGGTTGTAGTTAGTGGATGTGGGAGGAAAGGATCTCGTGGAGAGGATCCTTAGATTTCATATAAGATGATGGATAGTAAAGAAAAAGATGATGTGCTTTTATGTCGTACCTACAATCATTTGTTATATCATTGATTTGATAATTGTAGAGTAAGGGGTTACTAGGGTTGGGATTATCTACTGAGTTTCAAAACTCATTATGGTGCCGTTGAGTTGGCGTTTTATGCCAGGTAGTCAAGAGACCGAAGAGCAGAATCTTCTTTAAGATGATCAGCATTAGGGTGAGGACCTCCCAGCTGAGGAAAGGGAGTTTGTCGAGCCTTGGATGCCTTACCCTTAAAAGCTCTGTTAATTTAAAGTATTGCTATTTGAATTTCCAAAAGTGTTATCACTGTGGGCAGCGTGCCCTTGGAATTTCCGAATTCCAAAACGCAAAGGGCCCAGATCGAGGGAGAGCGAGCGGGGAAGCAAGCGCTCGCAAAATACAGAGTCGCCACTCGGGTTTGAAGGTCCGACACCCAAGGAACCGTATTTCGAAGCACTTGCCGCACAATTTGATTTGAACAAAATTAAGGAACCAGTCCGTCATAGCCATATCTGGGTTCGGGAGCCAGGTTACGAGAGGGGAAGGGTTTTATGGCACCCCTCTCGCCCAATCCGGAGATCGGTCTCTACTTAGGCATTTACGAAAATATTTGTTTGCGATTCTGTTTGATTAATCAATTTTAGCCAATTAGGGCGGGGGAACAGTTAATCGGGGATTTAAAACTATAACAGTTTGCAGGATGTGATAAAATATGACATGGATTGATAAGATGACGAGTAACAAATAGAATAAAGTTCAAAACATCGATCATACATCAACATAGTGCTGTGTATGGTTTTGGCACGAACAAACAGCCAGCTTGCATGCGTGAGTTCATCTGCATGCAACCAAACCGTCGCGCGACACAACTATACACTCGCGCGAGTGTTGATACCCAACCAATGTTTTGAATTTTATCCCCTCTTGGGCTCTGGAGGGACCAGTGCTCACCCAGGTGCAAACCAAGCAGTTTATAGGTACTTGAAAGTAAACAATATTACAGCAGATGGAAATATTGAGAAAACACGACCCCTAAACAGTGGGGGGTCTAAACAGAGGCCAAGGCCAAGCTGCTCATGCAAGGGCAGTCCCTGGTAAAACACAGAACCATCGCACGACAGAGTGATACAGGCGCGCGATTGTTCAGACTGGACTTCCAGAAATTGCTTTGCACACTTAGGGCTCTAAGACATATCCAAGAGCATCCCAAGAGCATTTCAAACCAAGAGGATTTATAAACTAAGCTAAACAATAATTTTTAACATGCAAAACAACGAACTAATACTTTTTTAAAAGACTTAAAAGTGACTATGAACATAGCAGTAAACTTAAAGACCAGCATCCCTTCCCCACGTGGTCCAATCTCACGCAGACAGAACAGTCGCGCGAGTGTACGGGACCATCGCGCGAGGGTATTCCTGGTAACGGCTCTTGAAACCTTGCTAGCTTTAGGGCCAGAACTGGTATTGATTACCAGCCTTGGCCCTGCCAGCCCCCCTCAGGGGTTCGAACAGTGAGCAGAAAGATATTATACCTTTGCTTGAGTGTCTTGGAGGTGGCTTGAGTGAGGTAGTGAAGCTTGGAAGATGATTGTGTGGGAGTGAGTGTGGTATGAAATGTTTGTGCTTGAGCTTTGCCTTTTTTCTTTCTTGGATAGAAATTTTGTAACCCTTTGCAATGAAGCATGGGGGGGGGGGGGGGGGGGGGGGGGGGTTTATAGGAGAATGGGTTGGTTGGTGGCTAACCAAGACCATGTAACCAGCCAACAATGCTGGTTACAATTGCTTGGTGGAGAAGTGGGGTGGCAAAGGTGATGGGAGAATGGGGGGTGAGGTGGTGCAGGGGAGCCCCCCAGAACGCTGTTCAGCCGACGAAAACGGGGTCACATAGGCCTGTAGCCCCCTGACCACCACGCAATCTGGGTGAAAACGACAGGTGTTGACCATCGCGCGAGATAGTGAGACCATCGCGCGAGGGTCCAGGCAACCCCGTGAGGGTCAACAGTCTAAGCTTTGACTTTGACCACCACCTGGCAAATGGACCATCGCGCGAGTATTCCATTGCCTCGCGCGACTATCAAACCCAAGGTCCAGGTTCTTGATTCAAGGGTTTTAGGGCTAAGGATGGGTTCCGCGTACACCAAACTCAAGCCATCCCAAGTTCTCGAGACTGTTTTCAACATGATTCATCATCGGGAAAACAAGAAACCGAAGAACAAAGTAAAACGATCGGGAAGTCAGATTGGGGTGTCTACAATCACATTTATCAAACTCTGTTTTATTTCGTTGGGTTGTAAGACAGTTAAGTATTTTTGAATTTAGTATTTGAGATTTTCGCGCTAAACTCTGTTTAATAAAATTTTGTTTCTTGAATCAATTTTATGGAATATTAAATCAATGAGAAATGATTTAATTAACGTGTCCGAAAATCGGGGCGTTACATAGGCAATGTATAATCAATTTCTTTTATATGCTTGCCGCTTTATCTTTTTTAATGTTGTTTGATTTTCTATCTTAAAGGTATGGTGCGAAAGTCGTCGCCGCAGCAGGCATCCCGCATAGGCACAACACGTTTAAGAGTGTCACGCCACGACACATGCACAACATGAGCACGAAAAAAGCACGGGCATGACACAACATGATTAAAAATTTAAACATATAAAATAATTAATCACAAAAGTAGATGTAAGCTATGCGTACACTCTTTTGTCCTGTAATTGATGTGTCACAATGTTGATGATTACAAATAAAAAAGTATTACATTCATTTTTAAATTTGAAATTGATAGTTGAGTAGGAGCTAACTTAGTTAAAATGTACTCAAACTATAGTGATGCAATTCTTATCTATTTACATTCATTGTATTACGAAATTGCAATTTTTCATAATATTTTTGTATTTTTTCAGTTTAATTATTTTATTATAGTATTTTTATGCATAATTGGTTGCATATTTTATTTAAATTCTTTTGGGAGCATAATTTATGAAACGCATAATTAAGTATGGAGTAGTCATGTTGCTATTTTTTACATTTTTGAGTTTTAATGTATTCACGTTGTTATGCACATTTCTTTTTTTTTTTTTTTTTGCATCTCATACATGGTCACCCATATGTAATGAAATTCCTGGCTCCGTGGATACAGTACTACTAGTTAGTAGCACGACATTCGAGATCAGAGATGCATGCTTGCTTTCTTGAAAAAATCTCTGGGTTTTCTTTTTTTTACGTATGATTTTACCACATACCATTATGAGTTGAAAAACAAAAACAGCATAGCCAGACCTGTGCATCCAGGACTGAGATAAGATTTGCCCTCGTAACCATTTTCGCAAGTGCAAAGACATCCTCCAAAGCCAATGTCCGTATTATCAGTACACAAACTATTATTCGAGAGGCACAAATATGCACTTGAGTTTTGGGCTTCAACACAACTCTGGCTTCCAATCGCAAAATAAAGTACTATGGGTACACGGTTCACGAAATTGGGGTCTGAAATATTTGATAGATCACTGCGGAAATGAAATCTATCTTGCTCTCCCATAAATGTATAGCCACATTTGTTGTATAACCAAACCTATAACAACCATAAGAACAAGATAGAAGAGAAAGACTTTTCAGGTGGTTATGATCTTAAGAACAAGACCAGAAAAAGGATAAAACGGTGCAACTTCTCTTCAAAGGGATGGAACGTCCAATTTTACCCAATTTTGGGCCGGCAACAATCGGTTTGTTAATCTTGCTTAATATGTTCAATTAATATTAATCCATAAATTATATGTTTTTTTTATCAGCAAAATAACAATTTATTAGAGAACTTGATAAAGCGTACATCGAGATTGGAAAAAAAGGGGAGTGGAATCCTATCAAAGTTGGATTAAAGGGCAAAGCCTGACAACCAGAGGGCATGACTCCCAAACACCTATAGGCCTCAAATCCCAGATACAACAATACAAATCAAACACAAGCAAAAGGCCTACAAATGCCTAGATTAAAAAATAAAAGCCCAAAAGCTCTTGAAAATCTAACCCACTAAATCGAGCCCAAGAATACCCAAAACCTACCCTAAACTTCTGTGATTGTTCAAAGCAACGCCGCCCCACCACCGGTAGCCAAATAACTGGACAGAACCACCAAACAATCGAAACAGTGATGCTCTAGAAAAACCACCATGCCACCATTGGCCATCACCGGAGAAGACACCAAACATGCACCATCAATCTGTCATGGAAGCTCGCCATGCTGTTAGGCGAAGATCGATGCTTCTAACAATGCAATTGGCAGGAGATCGACACCAACCATGCCTAGGACCACCAGATCCACCTAGCCGTTAGCCGAGAATCGAAAAAACCCAACAGAGAGGCCAGCGATATATGGATCAGAGACGTGGATGAAACATGATCGAGATGGTCGGGGAATGCTGGAGATACAACGGCAAAGCAAAAACAACCACAGAGAGGGAGGGGGTCCAAAAAAAGAGGAAATGGGATATAGAGATAGGATCAGAGAACCTTACCATCTACCAATCCCGTCGCCGGTTAAAACCCCCCAAAACGGACGCCAAGAAACCGTCGATCCGGCCTTTATAAACGACTAAGAGGAAGACGACTGTAAATTATATGTTTGTATAAGAATTTTCTCTCAAAAAATACACATAAAAGTCCTTCTGCCTTTCTTTCAGTAAAATTAGTGCACTAACTGTCTAATCCAACAATACGTATACTAGCTAGCTAGCTCCCATTTATCATCTCGTTAATCTTTCATGTTCTCTCTAGTTTCATTCATAATCAATCTCATTGTTTTAAATCCAATCCAAACCTTATTTGATAATGTAACATAACTGTTACGTTTTAGTCTGTAATTATGCAGTGCTCCTGTGGTGTGGGCCACTGCCATGATACTCTTTGCATTCATACACAAGTTTGTGATAATTAAGTGAATTTTTTTAATGATTTTCTTAATTATTTTTCATGTGTTGGTTTAAAAAAAAAAGAATGCACAAGTCCAAACCTGGATATGATTTTGAAAGCTAAAAAGAAAAACCTCGTATGCCATCAGCCCCTTTGGAACATCGGTTTGGCAGCAACCAATGCCGATACAATTTCCATCAAATTCATCAATCATTTCCGCAGTACTGTTGGAGCATATGGACCCACATGAAGTAGTGCGGGTCCCAGCTTGGCTATACCCCCAAAATTGGGTAGAGTCATCGCAGTCAACGACCGTGAGCTAATTCACCGTGTCTGAGAACGTGTACGGCCCGGCCGACGGCAACGCGGTTGAGGCCACATAGACAATATTAGTGGTGGCCCTGGTCTGGTCGTAGCACCTAGAAATGACGACATTCCGGATCCGGACCTGGGTTGGTGAGAAGGAGAGGACCTCAAGGTCGGCCAAGAAAGGCTTTGAAGCGCTGCAGTTGATTTCAAAGTACAAATCAAAGGAGCAGTCAAGCCCTATGATAAATGGGTAAGGGACGCTTTGGTTTCCACATTTAGGTTGGCAGCTGGGCTGCTTGGTGACGAAGAAGTTGGCGGTTATGTTTTTTTCTAGTACTATGGGTTGTGCTAATAGGAGAGGGTCCCAGCTTGGCAATACCCCCAGAATTGGGCAGAGTCATCGCAGCCGATGACCGTGAGCTTATTCACTGTGTTCGAGAACGTGTACGGCCCGGCCGACGGCAACGCGGTCGAGGTCGCATAAACAATATTGGTGGTGGCCCCGGTCTGGTCGTAGCACTTAGAAATGACGACATTCCGAATCTGGACCTGGGTTGGTGAGATGGAGAGGACCTCAAGGTCGGCCAAGAAGGGCTTTGAAGCGCTACAGTTGATTTCAAAGTATGAATCGAAGGAGCAGTCAAGCCCTATGCCGAACGGGTAAGGGACGCTTAGGTTTCCGTATTTAAGTTGGCAGCTGAGCTGCTTGGTGACGAAGAAGTTGTTGTAGGTTGCATTGGCGATGTTGGCAGTTATGTTTTTTCCTAGTACTGTGGGTTGTGCTAATAGGAGGAGCCATGAAAAAAACAAGAGGAGGATATACATGTTTAAGGATGCACACATACAGAGATGGAGCTAGGGAGGGGCCAGTAGGGGCGATTGCCCCTGCAAAAAAAAAAAAATTATTATATGTAAAATAAAAATTTTCTATAAAAGTATAGAGGCTCGCCCCCCTCTAGTATTTTGGGGAAAAAGAATCAAATGGTAGAGAGTAGTTACTAACCTTTGAAATACAAGGATACCAACGTTAATTTTGTAAACGCTAGGGGTTAAATAAAACAAAACATAGTGACGGTTAATAGTGAGTACTCAAATATTTAGCTCTTAGTTTTTACCCACAAAAATCCCTAATCGTTAAGAGGGTTTCATACGTTTTCTTCTCTCTGCCTAAAAAATCTCTATGGCACACTAGACCTTTCTCCCTCTTTCTTGGCACAAGAATCCCACATCGTCAAAACTTCGAAGGCAGTTTCGAGAAAATAAGAACATATGAGAAGAGATTTTGAGAACTCTAAGTAATCTTGGTGAAATCTAAATTGTAACTATGAAATGAGTGAATACTAGACTCCGCAACACGATAGGGGATGAAATTTTGCAAGTTTCTAAATCACTCATATGGAGAGGGATAATGCAAAAAGGTTTGATGCCAATTCTATCATCGATATTTTTAATGATATGAAAGAGCGGAATGCAATTAAAGATGCCTCGTTTTACTAGATAAGCTGAGGTCAGTCGTTAATACTTTTGCAATATATATCAACTTCTGTGATGACACTATTGACAACGATCATCATTTTGTTGTCTGTAATAATCTTAACTTTATCACTTTAGATTTTTGTGTTCCATTGTTTGGGAGGGGGAAACATGCTGATAGAACTTCCCAGGAAGTAGCTCTGGCCTTACGCAGGCAATGTATAATCAATTTCTTTTATATGCTTGTTGCTTTATCTTTTTTAATGTTATTTGATTTTCTATCTTGAAGATATGGTGCAAAGGTCGTCGCCGCAGCAGGCATCCCGCATAGGCACGACACGTTTAATAGTCTCACACCATGACACATGCACAACAAAAGCACAAAAAAAGCACGAGCACGACACAACTTGATTAAAAATTTAAACATATAAAATAATTAATCACAAAGTAGATGTAAGCTATGTGTACACTCTTTGTCTAATAATTGATGTGTCACAATGTTGATGATTACAAATAAAAAAAAGTATTACATTCATTTTTAAATTTGCAATTGATTGTCGATTAATAGTTGAGTAGGAGCTAACTTAGTTAAAATGTACTCAAAGTATAGTGATGCAACTCTTACCTATTTGCATTCATTGTATTATGAAATTGCAATTTTCCATAATATTTTGTATTTTTCAGTTTAATTATTTTATTTTATTATTTTTATGCAGAATTGGTCACATATTTTATTTAAATTCTTCTGGGAGCATAATTTATGAAAAACATAATTATGTATGGAGTAGTCATGTTGCTATTTTTTACATTTTTGAGTTTTAATGTATTCACATTGTTATGCACTTTTTTTTGTCTCACATACGTGGTCGCTCTTGCGTAGTGAAATTCCTAGCTCCATCGCTGGGAACGTTGTGAAGCTCTTGAGGTGTTGTTTCGAATCAGAGGTTCCCGAGCTTGTTTATGAGTATATACCAAATGGCACGCTATTTGTACATATTCATAAGCAATTATCTTGGTTAACATTGGAGCATCGATTGGGAATAGCCATAGAAACAACTAGTGCACTTTCCTATCTTCACTATGCTGCATCCATTCCGATCATTCATGGAGATGTTAAGTCTGCCAACATATTGCTAGACACTAATTACATGGCAAAAATGGCAGATTTCAATGCTTCGAGATTAGTTCTCTTGGACCAAACTCAAGTGACTACATTAGTACAAGGGACTTTAGGTTATCTGGATCCCGAGTACTTCCAAACTGGCCAGTTAAACGAGAAGAGTGATGTTTACAGTTTTGGAGTGGTTCTAGCAGAATTACTAACCAGAAAAAAGCCTATTTGTCTTGAGAGGTCTTAAGAGGAAAGGAATTTTGCAACCTACTTCCTTGTGTCATTGAAGGAAAATAGGTTGTACCAAATTTTAGAGCCTCAGGTGTTGAAGGAAGGGACCTTGGAGCAACTCCAGCCAATTGGGTAGCTTGTGAAGAGGTGTCTTTGTTTGAAAAGTGAAGAGAGGCCTGTAATAAAAGAAGTGGTTGTGGAATTAGAGAGTTTAAGGAAGTATAAAAATAATCCATGGGTTAATCAACAAAGTCATGAAGAGAGTGAAAGATTGCTGAGTAACGAAGCACCAACAGACATGTACGCTATGTCAATAGGTCTTTCTACCGGTGACATATCTGGGCAATATAGTTCTGGTAGCAGCACAACATATCTGCTTAGTAAGTCGTTCAACTAGTGCGGGTGACATCTTGTGCAATAGCTATACGAAGGTAATGTGTCAAGCTTTCTAATAGCATTGTGGGGTCCTACAAACAAAAACACTTTGCAAATATGCAGTAGTCAATTGTGAAAGTAGATTGTTCTTCGTTTGGGTCTGAATCGTTTTCAATAAGGTGAAGATCTTGTTTGTTCATGTTGTGATTTGTGAATTCATTATGACGTGGGTCTGCCTCATGACATAATATTTTTCAAGTCGTGCAACCTTGTAGTAGTAGAGAAATCGAAGCAGTGAACTCGATCCTAAGCCAATCCCAACTGTTTCTTCAAAAATCCGGAAATGGACCAAAAACAACCAACCAACCACGGTTTTAAATTGGGATTGTATTTCGATTTTATATGTAACATATATATATATAACAAGTGAATGAGCAGTTATATATTTTATGTTTCAAAAATATTAATCTTTAACGGATGAATCTATTAGACATAATAATGCTCAAATCACCGATATGTAAAGGGGATTTTAAACGAGGGATGCGATTATAAATTATCAAATCTTTTTTTTAAGTAAGTTAATCTAAGTTTGAAAAATATACATCATGTTAAAATAGTCATGGTTACCAACCAATCTCAATATCTATGCTCCATGTGGTTATGAGAAGAAGGTCTTGGATGATCAGGCCGATTTACTGGGATGGAGTCTAGGAAAGGCCAGTAGGGGCGGTCGCCCTTGCAAAAAAAAAAAAAACTTATTATATGTAAAATAAATTTTTTTTATGAAAGTATAGAGGCTCGCCCCCCTCAAGTATTTTGGGGAAAAAGAATCAAATGGTAGTAAGTAGTTTGTAACCTTTGAAATAGAATGATACCAACGTTAATGTTGTAAACGCTATGGGTTAAAGGAAACAAAACATAGTGAGGGTTAACATAGTGAGTACTCAAATATTTAACTCCTAGTTTTTATCCACAAAAATTCCTAATCATTAAAAGGGTTTCATACGTTTTTCTCTTTGCCTAAAAAATCTCCATGGCACACCAAACCTCTCTCCTTCTTTCTTGGCACAAGAATCCCACATCATCAAAACTTTGAAGGCAGTTTCGAGAAAATAAGAACATAGGAGAAGAGATTTTGAGAACTCTAAGTAATCTTGTGAAATCTAAATCGTAACTATGAAATGAGTGAATACTAGACTCCGCAACACAATAGGGGATGAAATTTAGCAAGTTTCTAAATCACTCATACGAAGAGGGATAATGCAAAAAGGCTTGATGCCAATTCTATCATCGATATTTTTAATGATATGAAAGAGCGGAATGCAATTAAAGATGTCTCGTTTTATTAGATAAGCTGAGGTAAGTCGTTAATACTTTTGCAATATATTTCAACTTCTGTGATGGCACTATTGATAACGATCATCATTTTGTTGTCTATAGTAATCTTAGCTTTATCACTTTAGATTTTTGTGTTCCATGGTTTGGGAGGGGGGAAACATGCTGATAGAACTTTCCAGGAAATAGCTCTGGCCTTATGTAGGCAATGTATAATCAATTTCTTTTATATGCTTGCCACTTTATCTTTTTTAATGTTGTGTGATTTTCTATCTTGAAAGTATGGTGCAAAGGTCGTCACCGTAGCAGGTATCCCACATAGACACGACACGTTTAAGAGTGCCACGCCACAACACATGCACAGCACGAGCACGACACAACATGATTAAAAATTTAAACATATAAAATAATTAATCACAAAAGTAGATGTAAGCTACGTGTACACTCTTTTTCCTATAATTGATGTGTTACAATGTTGATGATTACAAATAAAAAAAAGTATTGCATTCATTTTTAAATTTGCAATTGATTGTCGATTGATAGTTGAGTAGGAGCTAACTTAGTTAAAATGTACTCAAAATATAGTGATACAACTCTTACCTATTTACATTCATTGTATTACGAAATTGCAGTTTTCCATAATATTTTGTATTTTTCAGTTTTATTGTTTTATTTTCGTATTTTTATGCAAAATTGGTCGCATAGTTTATTTAAATTCTTCTGGGAGCATAATTTATGAAAAGCATAATTAAGTATGGAGTAGTTATGTTGCTATTTTTTACATTTTTGAGTTTTAATGTATTCACATTGTTATGCACGTTTCTTTTTTGTCTCGCATACATGGTCGCCCCTGTGTAGTGAAATTCATGACTACATCCCTGGCCCACCTCCACCATTGCTGATCGCCCCACCGCCCCACTGGATGCCTCGGCCGGTTCGAGGAAGTGCTTGATCTTGTCGCTGTAGACGGTGCTTGATCTTGTCTCTGTAGACATCCACCGCCGCACAAGGCGTCTCCTTCATCAGCTTCTCGCATAGGAGTTTCTCGCATAGGTGAGACCCCTTATCATGCACGGGGTATTTGTGGTAGTTTACTTAAAATAGGGCTAATGTAGAATGGGTTTGACGGGGGCTGGGTTTGGACGGGTAGAGATTGACAAAACGGGACCGACCAGGAAGAACCCCGAGATTTAAAGGCATGTGCTCTCTTCACGGCATATAGGATAAAATAGCCTTGGAACTAACAGATGCATGCAACACTCTCAATATTATCAAAACTCTTTACGTTTGGATCTTTTCATATTTTCCAAAGTGTCACACAAAAGACAAGGGTAATTCCAAGGCAGTTTATCCCTATTGAAAAAATTTATTTTGGATTTTACTGTAATGATCCTCGTTAACTGACCTTCTTAACCCTTAATCTAATTATGTAGCTCAAAAAAGTTAATCTAGGATTAATAGTAGCTGGGTGGGCCTTTACCTTATAAACCATTTTAACTTTCAATTATTTCTGATGTGGGACTTATCTTGTATAGAGTGGGTTCTCACAATTAAATGAAAGGGGATCCAATCAGCAACAGGACTATCATATCTGTCTCCCCACAAACTATTTGCCATAATCTGTCCCATGATCTCTAAAGATTTATTGCATCTTCTAAAAAGCTGATATAAATCTTCAGTTTGTTACACCGGAGGCAGAGAGATCACATTGAATAATTCCTCTGTGAGCTCTAAGTAAATTAGTAGGCAATTTATTAAGCAAGATCAACCATATGAATGTCTTCAATTTAGCAGTAAATTTAAGTTTCCAGAACTAACTCCATCCCTCCAGCTCCATATCCTGTTTGTTAATTAAGTCACATATGCAGAAGCTATGGAAAACATACCCGTTGGAGAACCCTTCCAACAAGGATAATCAGTGGCATAAAAGTCCAAATTAAGGAATATTGACACCCAGAATGATATTCTTAGTATTCTGAAAATAGACTTCAAATCATGTTATTTGAGAAAATTTTTGTTCCATCACAAAAATGTTCTTCAAATACCCCGAAATTATCCCGAAAAGATGAATCAACGATACAAAGATGCCCGTCAAGTAATTTCGAGGTGTGTTTTTTGGATGCTTAGAATTATTGTCATTCAAACCGTGCGGTCAAAAATATAACCTCATAAGGTACATAACCTTTTTGTTGTGATGCTTGTGTATATAAGTGAGATAGGCTTACTTGATTGGAACGTTAATTAGTTTCAGTGGCGGAGTTGTAGTGGGGTTGTCAGGCCCTGACCTCACACATTTTTTAAACATTAGTAGTATTAAGGTATAAGTATAATAAAATCCTTTTTTGATGTTCGAAAAGCAAAAGGTATAAGCTTAATTATGGTTTTGGTATAAATTTGTACGATAGCATCTTTTAATCTATGTTAAATTTAAATCATTTAAAATCACCTTACGAAATATTGTAGATTACTCTCATAGACAAGAAGTGTGTATGTTTTTATTAGTTTCCGTGGAAAAATTAAGTACAAAAAATTCACCTAATTATATTAATATAAATAGTATTACATAGTATTTTTTTTTTCTATATAGATTTGTCTCTTCGTCTAGTCCCATCAAATAAGAATCATGTCTCTCCAGTGATTAGTTAATTTAGTGTGATGTGGTTCAGTAGAGGTGGCAAATGGGCGATTTGGACAGGTTGAAATGGGTCGGGAATCAAATATGGATCAAATAGTAAACGGATTGAAACGGTTTCAAAGATGTTTAGTACATTACTATATGTCAAAGATGTTATAATTAATATTCCCTAGGGTTCAGACTCGGTACCTAACATATTAGTATATTACTATATGTCAAAGATGTTATAATTAATATTCCCTTCGTTTAATGAACCATGACAGATTATGTTCCTATAGGCCAAAGATGTTTTTATTAAATATTAATATTCCCTTCATTTCCCTTTTTCATTCATGCTGATGTTTGTTTGATAATGAAAGTTTTTTGTTATCCTTTTCTTGTGTTCCGTGACCTCCATTTTTGGCATGCGCAATAAGATACCAAAAAACAAATCAAATATATAATGTTAAAGAAAAAAAATGAAAATAACATGATTTTTTAGTAGAAATTCCGATTCTTCTCTCTCTCTCTCTCTCTCTCTCTCTTCTTTTGGTTCGACAATCAATGGTGTCCGGATCAGTTTACACGCACCTCAAAGTGATCCCCTCTCTGCTCCAGTCAAATATCTCTATTTTTGTGAGAAGCCAAATAGTCTCTTTCCCTACAATATCGAGCATACATCAGAGCATGTTCAAGAAAAGTATAATGCCATTTACGTGTAGGTACATAAAGTTAAAAGTAATTCTCACTAGGTCAGTCTCAAATCAAGAAATACACACTTAAGGTGAGTCAAATTTTTATACCACAAATACTCCTCCACCACTATTGTTAAGAATATATATTCTCAATTTCTCAATTTTTTGGATTGAGAATATTTTCAAACACGTTGTAAATATTCTCAACCCAAACAATTGAGAATTTTTAAATTTGAGAATACCCTCAATCCAAAAAATTAAGAACATTCTCAACGTGTTTGAGAATATTCTTAATCCACACAATTGAGAACATTCTCAATGTACATTGGAAGCAGCGGCGGCGGCGGCGGTAGACTAGAATTTTTAAATTTGAGAATATTCTCAATTCAAAAAGGTGAGAACATTCTCAACGTACTTGGTAGCAATGGTGGTGAGATGGTGGCGGTGAAGTGATTTTGGTGATGATAAAGTGAAAGGGGTGCATGGGATGGAGAGCTGAGTTGTGGTGGTGTTTATGCTGTAGCGAGATGATAAAAGTCATATGATACTCTAGGGTGGAATTAGTGATGAAAAAAATTTGTGTCATTCCTTAATGAAAATTATTTCCTTCTTTGCTAGACCCACTAGTAAAAAGCTAACCATTAATTCTATCTGGATGGGGAAATATTAGGTACAAAGAAAATTTATTCCGAAAGTACCCCGAAAATAGTAATCAATAGTTGAGAATCACTTTGATAATTGTGCCACACACATCAAAGTGAATCTCAACCACTAGTTGATCTTTTGGGGATAGTTTTAGGATAATTTTTCTTTATCTTTAGCATTTCTGATCTGGATGGGCCGATCACTGTCCTGCGACATTATTATTTCCTTCTTTTCTAGACCCACTAGTAAAAAGCTAACCATTAATTCTATCTAGATGGGCCAATCACTGTCCTGTGACATTGGCCTTAATGTCTGACGAAGTTAGAGCATCCACAATTGGTTTACTAGGAGTGTTTTAATTATAGTATGTGTTAAGATTTAGCAAATAAAAATGTATTTTTTGTGTCACAATGTTTGTATTAGTTTTTGTGTCAGAGTGTATTAAATCTTGTAGTGTACTAGCATCTGTGTCAAGTTTGACAACTATGCTAGCAAATAATAAGTGGGTCCCACCTCTTTAATTCAAACTCCAACCATAATTATAAATTAAATGTCCACGTACAACTCCTAATACACATTTGTGAGACCCATTTTTTATCATAACAAATATTTTAAGAAACAAATTTACCAAACTCATTATGGATGTTCTAACACATTCCTATGTTAGCAATATCTAACACACTTGTGATATCCATTTTTATCATAATACACATTTTAACAAATATTTTAACACACAAATATACCAAACCCACTGCGGATGCTCTTATTACGAATATTCTCATTGTTTGAATATGAATATTCCTGTCAAGATGGTGTTGTGTAGTGGTGTGCGCAGCACAATGCTGTGCACCTTTGAGCCGTCGGATCGTGCATCCGACGGCTCGGATCTCATCTAGGCAATGAATGACTCTTGATCGTTGGTTGCCAAGATGAAATCCGAGCCGTCGGATGCACGATTCGACGGCTCGGAGGTGCGCAGCATGATGTAGTACCTCATTGCACAACACCAATCCGAAGTCCAGAAAATAAGATTGTAAAGAATACTCTTCTCTTTATTACTATTAGTATTATTTTTTTAAAGGTGAGCTCTGCAAGTTTTTTTAGAAGCATAAGAACTTCATTAATAACAAAAGAAGAAGAAGTACAATTGTGCTATCGACATAAGTTGGAAGACATCGGCAACAGGTGAAGATCAACAAGGGCCAAATTAAGGAGCGCGCACTACAAGAAAATCGGGATCTAACAACGGTCAAAAGCGTTGCTAAAAAGCACAAAAAGCGTTGCTAAAAGCAATATCAACGGTTTACCAAACCGTTGCGAGATATCCGTTGGTGTAGAGGTATAGCAACGGTTTTGACAAGCGTTGATACAGATTTTTTTTTAGTAACAGTTTCTTTAGCAAAAGGCAAGTTTTTTTTTTTTAAATCTGGGGTAAAATATGACATGGCAGCCACGTGGCGCTGACATGGCCCCCACCTGTCGCCTGCGTGGCAACAAACGTGGCGCCCGCGTGGTGCATGGAAGGCAACACAACAATTTTGCTCCTCCTGGACCTCGCGTATGCGCGCGCGAGTGCAAACCAGCTGGGCTAGCCCAGCACTTGTATAATATCAAGGGCCTTCTAATATTTATACTATGCAAACTGGTTGGGCTAACTTATATCATTAGAGTTTTATCGATTTATTCTTAATCTAAGTTTTTAAATTCGGTTTATACTATACAAACACCTACTTTATTCTTTTCCGATTGGAACCGTCTATTTTTTACATAGTAAAGATAGCTAAGCCAAAGTGGCTTATTTTTTGTCCTTATTCAAATTTTTTTTGCATTTGTTAGTTTCTCGTCAATTTTTTTGGAATTATTGCTTCGTCATGACGAGAGGAATCTAAAAAGTAAAAAATTTAGATCAAAACTTAATTTTTTTGAATAAAGACAAAAAATAAGCCAATAAGCCAATTTTTTTGTCTTTATTCAAAAAAATTAGATTTCGATCGAAATTTTTTACTTTAAACATATATATTTTAAATATAATTACAAATCCGATTGAGTCAAATTTTTATGAGAATGATTTAATCAACATGAAAAAAAAGTCAACCGTCTCGATCGTTAGTTCGAATTTGGAAAACCGATCGCATGAAAGAAAATTGGTTTTGGCGGTGTGAAAATCTACTAACGGTTAATGAAAACCGTTGCTATAATCCGGTTTATAGTAACGGTTATTGGAAACCGTCGCTATAGTCCGGTTTTTAGTAACGGTTATGAAAAACCGTTGCTATAGTCTTGTAATCTAGTAACGATTGCATGAAAACCGTTGCTATAGTCCTGTTTCTAGTAACATTTTGCAATCCTGTTTCTAGTAACGTTTTGCAAACTGTTGCTAAACACCATCTATAGCGACGGTTTTTTCAACCGTTACTAAAAAAACCGTTGGGAGATCTCAAATTTCTTACAGTGAGCAGAGCACAGAGAGCACACTGATCTTTAAAATACACAAAACACAAAACTATGCTATTGCAAAAAAAAAAAAAGAGAGTGCCGATGACATGCGAAGGCCAACAAAAGGCCTATAAGAGACAAAGCACAGTGTGAAAATGTGTGTACGAGAAAAAGTAAAAAACACCAGAAAAAAAAAAAAACACAAAACAAAGCCATGCGTCTCTAGAAGAACCGCAACCATTGAACTCATAGAAGATGTTCATATAAAGGCATATATGTGTATTCTTTGAGAAATTTTTCGGTCCCGGGTGGGTATATTCTAGGTGGTACCCATTCGGCACATCTGTACCGTCCAATATATTTTTGGATGGCTCGGCTTAAAACCCTCTCTTTTCTCTCACCCCAACACTTTCTCCCTCCTTTTTCTCTCTCCAAATCTGAGTCGTCCAAAAACGCAATGGACAGCTCAAATGTACCGAACAGATACCACGTGTTACGTACCCACCCGACAGTTATAATTTTTCCGCATTCTTGCATAGGAGAATCAGGAATTTGTTGGGATCATCACGTGCAATGGTTATTGCGTCACATGGTTGGCACAACCTTAGAGGTCAAATTATTTAGTAGTTTGGGAGTATCGCCACGTGGTATTCCAATTACTCAACAATCACACATTTTCGTTGGATCTACAACTAAGTCTATTTACCCCACGTGAATACGTGGATCTAAATCAGGCATCACGTATATACCAAAATTGAAATGTAAAAAAACGTTCTATATTGATAGAGAAATGTAGACATAGGAAAATTGAAGACCCTGTTCCACTTAGCTTTTAGCACTTTTTGTTCTTAGTCAATTTTTTTTGCTCGTTTTTTTGTTTTGCGCTAAATTTTTGTACATTTTTTATTCGTCTCAACGAGACGAATCAGAAAAATAAAAAAGATTTTACTTTCACGCAAATATTTTAAGAAATAATCACCTTTTAGCCAAAAAAAAAAGTAAAAAAAGTTGGGTTTTTTTCCCTTAAAAGTTGTTATTTTCCGAAATATATGGATAAAAGTAAAAAAAAAATTACATTTTCAATTCCTCTCTCATCGAGACAAATCAATAGTTCATAAAAGTTAGGCACAAAATTAACCAATGTAAAAAAAATTCAAATAAGGACACCACCCTATTATGCCAAAAGTTAGCAAGAGGCTAGGTTCATTGCAAGGCACAAAACATCATAAAGGTTGAGCACAAAAGACTTATTAATGGGCCAATTTGTTTTGGGCTCTGAATAAATACAAATACACGTATAGGGCATTGACTCATTATGTAATAAGCTCAGTAACTCAATTTGAGGTAGAAAATATACTAATAGCAAATTTGGAATAAGGAACACGTACAGTTTGTTTACTATCATCAGCTCAGTCCTAGAAGAGTCCAATCTGGTCCAAACCATAGGCTTGGGGCACATGCAACTAAGGAAAAAACCTTTGGGCTCAACTTTAATGGACTTGGACTTTTCGCAGCCCAAAAAGTGAATTTTAGTGAACAAATTGGGCTGGTGTGTCGCAGAAACCCACCAACTTTAAAAAGTATTCAGTATTTTATTTTGGGCTGGCCGTTCAGCTAAATAAATCACTTGGCTTATTTTTTTTGTCCTTATTCAAATTTTTTTCGCATTTGTTAGTTTTTCATCAATTTTTTGAGAATTATTGCTTCGTCATGACAAAAGGAATCTAAAAAGTAAAAAATTACGATTGAAACTCAATTTTTTTTTAATAGAGACAAAAATAAGCCAATAAGCAAATTTTTTCGTCTTTATTCAAAAAAAATTTGATTTCGATCGTAATTTTTTACTTTTTAGATTCCTCTTGTCATGAAGAAGCAATAATCTCCAAAAAATGACAAAAAACTAACAAATGCAAAAAAAAAAAAATTGAATAAGGACCAAAAAATAAGGCAAGTGGATAAAAATTAGTATATTTTCCATTTTGCCCATAAAAGTATATATTTTATTTTGAAAAGTTAGTGAGTAAAAGTGTAATGATAGAAGATAAGTAGAAAAAGTAGAGATAAAAGTTGATGTGAATAGTTAATAATGATGTCTCTGAAATAAATTGAAGTTACAAAACTGGACACTTAAAAAGGGATAAAAAGGAGTTTATTGTTTTATCTGCATACCATTTCCTTTAGAAACGTAAAATTACAACTATTAGCTTTCCATGTGTAAAGAGATTAACAAATAGGACGGAAATACTGTGAGGCTATTATTATATCAATAAATTAAGATAATCAAAGAAGAGAAACGTAAAACTTACTAATTTCGTATATTCTAAAACAGAATGACACAACAAATATGAATGTCAATGTATTTTCATACATTTAAATGCACTTATCACAAATATCATTGTACATTATACACATTTTAAGACGTTAGTTTGGTATTTTAAGATGGTTGGATTATTGTGAAAAATAATTAGGAAAGATGAGATTAATGTGGGCATAGAGAAGACATATAAAGTCTACCAGATAATTGGATAATAAAAATGATGTAAATTCATGAATTAATTACATTGTGTTTGGTTAGATTGCAAAGAAGATAAGATAAATATGTAATAAAAAATGATATTTAGTTTTTTCCCATGAGAAACTAAATGGACAAATTAAAAGTATTTTCAATGAGATTAGTTAACCCGAACACTTTGAATTATAAAAAGTACAACCTTCAATTCTGTGTACACAAAAAAACATCATACTTATTCACTGAATAGCCCTACATTCACACAAACCTCGTATTATAAACAACTGAGAACATGTGGTCCATTATGTTTCCTCACCCCTAATAGCAGTAATCAAATGAGCACAAGTGTCATTTCATAATAAGACCTTCTGTAAAATTCTTAGATAAATTTTACTTTTATCCCCTTTATTCAATTTATGTCTAATTCAATTTGTTCTTAATCTATTGATTAAACCAATTGTGTCTTTAAACTTTTTAAATAGATATCGACTAAGTCTAATTTTTGACTCCTCGTCTATCCTGTTGAATGATAACCATTGTTCTACTACTAAGGTCGCTATTAAAGGTCATTATCGTCATTTGATCTAATGGTTAATGAGTAAAATTATCGCCAAATGGGAAGTACGTATGCATTGTGTGTATACGGACAAGAAAAAAATTACTCTTTTCCTTCTTATAAAAATGGATAAGAGTATTATCCCTAAATTTAAAAAAACGCACCAAAATAACATTGACCCTTGAAAAATGTGCATTTTCTATCAATAGTTATTTATAATTGAGCACAACAATTTCTTTGATGTCTTGAAAGGAACAATTGTTGTCGTTTAGTAAGTGGAAAGGGAATTCAAAATTAGGCTTAATGAATAATTTTATTTAAAAAGTTTAAGAGCTCAATGAGTATAATTGAGAGATTAAGGACGAATAAATAGAAATTTGAATAGCTGATGGAATAAAAGTGAAATTTAGACCAAAATTCTTGGCAGGCGGCGGAGGAAAGGGAATCATCATAAGCACGATTTCTAATAATCCATCGTCAGCACCATTTCCCAATCAATCCAAATGACCTTTCAGTTGGCTATAACCACAGCCATGCCACTGTATAGTCCGGTGTGCTTGGCTCAGCGTTATTTTCCCACGGGGCCTATTGTAATTTACATCAAATAGAAGGTTAATCAACAATGATGAATTGCAATGGGGGTAACATAAAATTTGTAATTCCAGAAGCTTCCCTCGTGTTTATATAATTTGCAATGGTCACCCTAACCCTTCTCACCATACCGTTACATATTGTTCTAACTGTTTATCTTAAGATAAATTAATCATCAATGTGTAATGATGGTTGGCAGAAGAATAAAGTTGAAGATGACTAGTTGTTTTTAACTAATTTTTTTTTGGCCATTTTTTAAAGTTTTCTCCACTTGCATGAGTGGATTTTGTTTTCAAATATCATTATAATATTTTTATTTTACCAAAAGAAATGAGAACTTCTATTTTAATTGAACTAAAACTAAGTGTATAGCTTCCCTAGGTTATGATCACAAAAAGTTATTTTATTACTCCTAAAATTCAATGTAATGCAAAATAGGAAGACAAGATGATTACAACACTAAGGCCCCGTTTCGGAACGCAAAATAAGTACTTATTTTTCAAGAAGACAATTTCAAGCTAAAAAACGAAGAGCTTATTGAAATCTAAAAATATGCAATATGGATCTTGTTTGAAAGATCTCATTGAGATCTTTAATACGGTGCAAAAAAATTTAAAAGTTATTTTTCATTTACATTATTTTTGAGTTTGAAAAAGTGAAATAAGTACTTATTTTTTAAGAAGGTGTTCTGGAACGGGCTCTAAACATAAAATGGAAGAACTTAGGTTTAAAGCTTGCATTTCGATTCATCATATTTTTGCCTCTCATTATTGAAATATGAACTCCTGGATCAGAAACTAAAGTTAACCACTTCGAAGAATTATTAAATATTAATATCAAATTAAAAACATATTTTTTCTTATTTTTATATTTTTATTGATGTTTTATTTTTAGATTTTCTAGGTTTGAAAAATCAATAATTCATAAATATTTGATAGAAAACAAAAAAAAAATTATATAAGACAAAAATATTGTAAACAATAATACTCCAAACCTAAATTTTGAATACTTCTCAAATGGAGATTTTCTAATTCCAAGATATGTGAGATGAATATGATATACTCCAATTTACTATATACTTAATTAATGAACTTCAAATTAATAAATTGGCTCTTCTGACATACGGAAATTAATTCTTTTTAGTACTTAAAAGTAAATAGATATCAATAAATTTTACCTTTTTCGTTCAAAACAACTCTTACAATGTGTAAAAAAAGAAGTTATTTTATTCAAAATAAGTGAGAATTGACTCTTTTACTATCAGAAAGGGTGATTTTTATATTTAATTACTTTTGGCCCATTCTATCACATGTTTGGACAAACTACTGTTGATTGGGGTGTCAATGAAACATATATAGAAATTACAGGGGGTTTATTGTTATTTCTCATAAAAGGGGAATTTCTGTTATTACGGTAATCCTCAAGGGTGTCGGTAAAATTTATTCAATAAAAAATGGTGTGGCTTTCAATATTTTCAAAAAGCTCCAAAAGAAAATGACGTATGAAGTTGCTTGGAATGCTCTGGACGTCATCTCTCTCTCTCTCTCTTTCTCCTTCTCTCTCTCTCTCTCTCTCTCTCGCCTTTGAAAGAGAAGAGCTTTGAAAGAGAAGAGCTTTATACAGTGGGAAAATTGTTTAGTACTGTAGCTTTTTAAAATAAAGGGACTTGATTAATATACGGCCCAAAGTCAAATGGAGTCGGTTTTTATCTTCAAAAGCTTCAAAGCTAGGGGTTTGTGTTTGTTTTAGCTTCTGTGTATTGCTCAATTGGTACTTGGAGCTGTGATAAACTGAATATTTACCCAGTCTTGGATGAGGTATGCTTTTCCTCCCCTAATTATGGGTTCTTTTTGTGATTACGATTGTGTTAATTGGGCTTCGATTAAAAGTGGGTTGACTTTGGAATAAAGGGTTTATAGGGTTTTGCCATCTTCTTGTGTTTTTGTATTTTTTTTTTTTGTGTGATTCTGAGGGCATACTTTGCTGGTTGATTTGGTTTTGGAATTGGGTTAAGAGTTTATGTGGTGTTTATTGTGTGGAACTGGGTTTATGAAATTTAGTTGAATTATAGCGGTTTGTGGTAGATTCAAAATATTCTGGTTACTTGCTGGACGTAGTTGGTGATTTTGAGTTTCTGCTGCTTCATTTATTGCTGCCTTTGGTTTTACGGGTTTAAAGCTTACTCTGTGGGTTTTGGTTGTGGTATTCAAGGTGGAGTTGGTGGCAGTGATGATGGTGATTTATCGGCAGCAGAACATTGAAGGTCGGTACGAAAAATGATAGAAGTGTCTCTGCCGTGATGCCGAGCTTTGTTCCTCAGATTACCATTCCAGAGACTATGTAAATCTTCATTCACAACTATCTTCTTATTTGTGCTGATCAGTTAGGATTTCTGTTAATTTGTTTAAGTTAGGCAATAGTTTGTCTTTGATTGCTCCGTTTCCACCTTTATCTGATGGTTACCTGTTGGGTTTTGGAGAACTTTCTCAACAGTGGTTGTAGTCGTGGGTATCACTGATGGCTGTTGTCATCTATTCACATCTTTGCATTGCTAATGGTCTCTTTGAACGTTGTTGTTGTTGTTTTTTTTTTATGTGAATATATGGGTAGGCGTTCATAGCATGGACATTTCAAAGGAAGCATTGTCTCCGTGTTGGTCGAAACGTAATTAGTGTTCAAATCCACGTGAACATATCACAAGTTTGAAAAACTTCATGGGGAGCAAATGTTCTAAATACCTACAACATGAATGATACCTATTTATCCTTCCTTTAAGAATTTTTAGTTCAAGGAACCCTCTAACTTAAACTTCGAAGTTGTTTTCTTTTATGGAGATTGATACTGGGACGTATGCTCAGATTTCTTTTCCATGAGATTTTTCTTGAACAGCTTCCATGAGGTTGAAGGTAGAAAATGAGTACTTATAATTTTGACATGTTATATAAAATGTATACTGCTTGTTGGAAGTTATGCCTTCACCATATCATATCCGTATCCTCATTATATTAATGTTACAGGGTCAGCATACCCTTGTCGTGTTCTATTTGTGACAGATTCATATCCTCCTTTGCGAGAATTGGAATAATGTTGAGATGGTAGGTTGATGCAATCCATATGTAGATATGGTACGACAAAAGACTAGTACGAAATAAAGTAGCAGGCAATTTCATCATTCATGCCACATTTCAAGAAGGAAACTAAGGTTGATCCCTGTAAATCTCCCACATTTGTGATCTCTCTCGAGTTTTTCTCTCTCTCCCTCCCAAAACCCTAGCCGCCACATTTACCTTTCTTCTCCCTTCACCTCCCCTCTCCCATAGGGTTTCACAACCCTAACACGTTGGCGGGAGGGAATGGCCCTGATACTAGTTCTCAATCTCCTTGGTTTGTGTTTCTCGTGTCTCTTCAGATCAATGACTTGTCGTTTGATTTGTGAGAGTTTTGTCTCTCCTTTTTGTGACAGTTTTGTCTCTCCTTTTTGTGAGAGCTTTTAATTTCGTCTTTGGGCGAAGATTACGTCTACAGATCGGTATCGGTTTCTTTCAAATGATGTTGCTTCACAACTGCATCCGTTTCAACAGTGCTCTACTACCCCCGCATGATGTTTTGGTTGGAACAACTCATGATGGCTTGTCAGATCTGTAGCTTTGGGAGTCATTGGCGCATTTATACTTGGTTGGAGTTCCTCTGATCGTTTGGATATTTGTTGTCTTTTTTTTTTGACTAGCATTTTATGTCTTTTTGAGACTTCTAGGAAATATGAAATTCATGCAGAATGTTCGTCAGGCGATGCTTGGGTTGGGGTGAAAGACATCAACCGCCTTGTACTTTTCTCATTTTTTTATCAGTTACACGATTAGTTTGGCTTTGTCGAAGACATTTGTAATGAATTCTGTATTGTAAATGCCGTTAGGCTTATATCAATACTGTTGTTTGGAGAGGAAAAAGTGTGTAAGGTTACTTTTACCTTCACACATAATCATTTATTTATATAAGGAAATAGTTCATTACATAATGTAAATAAGCAATGTGGGACTGAACGCAATATACTAGTATATGAGTATACTAGTATTCCAACACTCCCCCTCAAGCTGGGAAATAGATATCACACAAACCCAGCTTGTCACATAACATCTCCAACCGGGGTTTAAACAATGACTTGGTGAATATGTCAGCCAATTGAGCACTTGTAGACACGAAAGGAGTTGCTATAACACCACCAGTCAACTTCTCTCGCACCAGATGACAATCAACTTCGATATGCTTAGTCCGCTCATGAAATACAGGATTGGATGCAATGTGAATTGCTGCTTGGTTATCACATTACAAATTCATAGGCAATTGCACATGGAATCCTATCTCCTCAAGAAAAGATCGCACCCACACAATCTCACATGTGGTGTGAGCCATGGCTCTATATTCTGCCTCTGCACTAGACCGTGCAACCACGGTCTGTTTCTTACTCTTCCAATTAACAAGATTGCCACCAAGAAAAACACAATATCCAGTGGTTGACCTCCTGTCAGACGGGCCTCCTGCCCAATCGGAATCAGTGAAGGCCTCAATACGCAAATGACCATTAGCTTTATAAAATAGACCACGTCCAGGATGAGACTTAAGATACTTGACAATTCTAAGAACAGCCTCCCAATGTGGCACATGAGGAGCAGACATAAACTGACTCACGATACTCACTCCAAATGAAATATCAGGACGTGTAATAGTGAGATAATTCAGTTTACCAACCAAACGGCGATATTGATCAGGACTAGACATTGCCTCCCCCTGATCAATGCATAGTTTGACATTAGGATCCATAGGGGTAGGGGTATCGACAGGTTTCGTCCCCAACAAACTAGTCTCATCTAAGATATCCAGCACATATTTCCTTTGTGATAAACTAATACCATCTTTAGATCGTGCCACCTCGATACCTAAAAAGTATCGCAATCTACCCAAGTCTTTAGTATGAAATTGACTCTGCAGAAAGACCTTCAACGCATCAATACCTCTCTGGTCATCACCCGTAATAATAATATCGACATACACAATCAATAACACTTTGCCTCGAGGAGATGTGAGAGAAAACAGAATGATCAGACTGACATCGATGCATACCAAATTTCACAACTGCATCACTGAACTTTCCAAACCAGGCCCTGGGAGACTGTTTAAGCCCGTAAAGAGCTTTACGAAGACGACATACCTGAGAACGCTCCCCCTGAGCAACAAACCCAGGTGGTTGCTCCATATAAACCTCTTCAAGAAGATCGCCATGTAAAAAAGCATTCTTGACATCCAATTGAAATAAGGGCCAGCCAAGGTTGGCTGCAAGAGAAATAAGGAGACGGACAGAACCAAACTTTGCAACCGGGGAAAAAGTTTCAGCATAGTCAACACCATAAGTCTGGGTGTAGCCTTTAGCAACAAGGCGAGCTTTGTAACGCTCAACAGACCCATCAGGATGATATTTCACAGTGAATACCCAGCGGCACCTCACAGTGGATTTGCCAAAGGGTAGAGGGACCAACTCCCAAGTCCCATTATCATGGAGTGTAGAGATCTCTTCCTCCATAGCTGTCCGCCACTCAGAAATAGACAAGGTCTCCTGAACAGTTTTAGGAACAAAGATAGAGGAAACAGAGGCAGTAAAAGCACGAAGGGTGGGGGACAGATGATCATAAGATACAAATTTAGCAATAGGATGAGAGATAGTACAAGTGCGAATACCTTTACGAAGAGCAATGAGAGGAGAAGGTGGAGCAATAGGGGCCAAAGGAGGTGGAGGCGGATCTCGCAACGGAGGAGAAGACTCAACGGTAGGCGGAGGGGGTGGTGGTGCAGCTTTGGCACGGCGAACATATACCTGCATCGGGGGGTGCTGCTTTGGAGGTTGCCCGGAAGGAACCAAAATATGCATATACTCAGACGGATCCGCATGAGGCAAAGACGGAAAATAGGGTAACAACTCATGAAACGTAACATCAGCACAGACAAACTCGCGATGCAGAGTGGGAGAATAACACTTATAACCTTTTTGAGTTCTAGAGTATCCAAGGAATACACACTTAATAGAGCGAGGATCAAGTTTATCGCGGCCGGGATCTAGGGCATGAACATAACACGTGCACCCAAAAATTTTAAGAGGTAAAGAATATAAAGAACAACCAGGGTGCAAAATACTATAGGGAATCTGGCCCTCAAGAACGCGGGAGGGCATGCGATTCACAAGGTAGCCGGCAGTAAGGACGGCGTCGCCCCAAAAGGATTTGGGAACCGTCCGCTGGATTAAAAGGGCTCAGGCAACCTCTGTCAAATGTCGTATCTTGCGTTCGGCAACCCCATTCTGTTGGGGAGTGCGAGAACACGAAAATTGATGAAGAATACCATGCTCATCAAAAAAGGCAGACAAAACATTATAGAAATATTCACCAGCATTATCCGAACGAAAGATACGAAGAGAAACATCAAATTGAGTCTTTATTTCCATATAAAGATTTGAAAATTGAGTACAAGTCTGACCGATTTTTCATGAGATAAACATAAGTAAGCCTAGAATAGTCATCCACAAAAATAACAAAATACTGAAAACCACCACGTGATGAAACACGCACTGGATCCCAAATATCGGAGTGAACTAAATGAAAAGGATGAGACACTCGACTCTCTACTCTAGGCGGAAAAGAAACACGACGGTGTTTACTGAACTCACAGACTTCACATGGCAAAGACTGAAGACCACGACACAACGGAACTAACTGCTTGAGAGTCCGAAGGGAGGGATGACCAAGACGGCAATGATGTTCATAAGGAGATACGGAAGCCTGAAAAGCAACAGAGGCAGGAGGTTCGCGTTCGCCAGTGTCAAAATAGTATAGACCACCACACTCAACACCGCCACCAATCTTCTTCCTCGTTTGGAGATCCTGAAATACACAATAACCAGGAAAAAAGGTAACCGAACAATTTAAGGATTGGGTAAGTTTACTAACAGACTTAAGACTATGGGAAAAATGAGGAACATGTAAAACAGAGTCTAATGTAAGAGAAGAATGTAAAATAACATAACCCAAACCAGCAATGTCAGAAGAGGAACCGTCAGCCAAGGCAACACTAGAAGACTTCACAAGAGGACGAGAACCAGAGAGGTGGATGGAGTGACCTGTCATATGATCGGTAGCTCCAGAATCAATAATCCACGGAGTATTAGAGGCCAGGCCGGCAAAGGTGGAGCCTTTCTGAGCGAACGTAGCAGTAGAAGAGGAGGGCACATAAGGGGGCGGCTGGGAAATCAGGCGATGATACTCATCCTTTGGAATAGGAACAACTCGTGGAATGGAGCTGGGCACAGAAACAGAGCCATCATCCTCAGAAACAGTAACCTGATGAGCAGATGGGCGGCCATGAAGAATCCAACAAAAATCAACGGTATGATTAGTACCGTGGCAATAGGTGCAGGAACGAGACCCACGAGCACGAGCACGACTAAAATCACGACCACGACCACCACTACCAGAATCACGACCACCAACAGACTGCATCGGATCACTGCTACCAGTATCACGACCATATCCACGGCCAGTAGGACCACGACTGCCTTCCCCATGGTCAAAACCACGAGAAGAAGTACCACCACGAGGAATCGTGGTAACCAAAGCCGAGCGGGCAGCAGGGGTCAAATCAACACTAGAGTCAGGAACAGAGGCCTGACGGACACGACTGAACACCTCACTGAGAGAAGGTAAATCTCTACCACCCAAAAGATTGGACCGGATAGAATCATATGCTGGCGAAGGTAAACCAAACAGAAAACGAGCTACCTGCAAGCGCTCACGCTGACGCTCCATAACCTGAATGTCTGAAGAAATAGGCTCACAAGTGTTGAGCTCCTCACACACACCACAGAACTTGGCATAGTACTCTTCCAAGGATAAGTTGCCAAGGTCAAGAGAAAAGAACTGTTGATGAAGAGCATAAGTCTGGCGGAGATTATCAGCCCTAGAGAACATCTCCTTAACCTTCATCCATACTTTTTTTGCAGTAGATAAGAAAACCAGAGTATTCTTAATATTTTCCTCCATGCTATTCCAAAGCTCAACACGAATCTTAGCATCTGCAAGAACCCAAGCACCATATGATGCGGCAGTCGCCGCGGGAGGATCATCAGTAAGATAATGATAGTCGGACTCCCCGACATAATAGACTTCAACAGCCTTAGCCCAAACAGCATAATTTCGACCATTCAATAAGGTAGAGGTAATGGACAACCTGTCACGAGACCGGGAAGAACGACTAACAGCGGAAGTCACAGTACTAGAACTAGAAACAGAGTCAGTGCCAGAGCTCATTGCAAATATACCAACCAGAAACTATGCTAATAACACAGAGGCAGCCACAATCATCAACAAACCGCGATCACCAGCAAACAAGAGCAGTAAAATAACAAGACCAAGAAGAAACGAGAAGTCCAAAATAGCCAGACATAAAGTAGGGCAGCCGAATAAGCCCACAAATAAGAACAGAACAAAATACCAACGGCAAACTCATACCAAAGTGTCAGAAGCAAGCGACAGAAGCATCAAGAGACAGAGATCAGCAATTAGAAGAGGCGCCAGAGGTCGGTGACGACGAAAGAGAGGTCGCCGAGGGATGGGCAGGGGCTGGGTTTTTTTTTTTTGTGGTTGTGGGCTGATGGTGGCTGCTGGGACTGGAGGAGGGCCGACGGTGACTGGGTGAGGGCCGACGGTGATTGTCAGGACTAGAGGAGGGCCGATGGTGGCTGGTGGGTAGTGGGTGGGTGTCGTAGTCGGCCGATGGTGGCTGCTATAGTAGGTTTAGGGTTTCAAAGGTGGCTGCTATAGTAGGTTTAGGGTTTCAAAGGTGGCTGCTATAGTAGGTTTAGGGTTTGGTTTCAAAGGTGGCTGCTATAGTAGGTTTAGGGTTTCAAAGGTGGCTGCTACAGTAGGTTTAGGGTTTCAAAGGTGGTTTAAGATTGGGATTGAGAACCCGCTCTGATACCATGTTGTTTGGAGAGGAAAAAGTGTGTAAGGTTACTTTTACTTTCACACATAATCATTTATTTATATAAGGAGATAGTTCATTACATAATGTAAATAAGCAATGTGGGACTAAACACAATATACTAGTATATGAGTATACTAGTATTCCAACAAATACAACTTCTCACTTTTGTCAAAAAAGAATGTCCTTTTTATCGGTAGGTTTATAATAGAGCATATTCTGCAAAAGAGGGAGCGCAAATATAATGGCTTGGTTATGCCCGAATTGCGTACTTCCTGCCAAAGCGCGCAAACATGGTCATATGTATAAACATCATACGATACAAGTAACAAACCTACAAAAATATACTTCCTCTTGTAGCAGCATACACAACACTTGGAAAATTCATTTGGTCAAGCTTCTTCCAGCCAAAGCCTTCTATTTGAAATTTTAACTTCCAACAAATTTGTGTTGCTACCACGGAAGAATTGATCTAAGCATCTCAGAATCTTTCTCTAACATCATTTGAAGAGTGAAGAACTATTGACTTATTATCTCCATGATCATTTTCAAAATCTACTATTGTGTGCCCTAAAAAATGGTAAATTAAGCTTCAAAAACTATTCTCTTAACTAAGGGAAGCCGGGAACTGTAATTTAAGGACTTATAAATAAACCTTTACACCTGATTGATGCTGATTGACACCCTGTATGCGGTAGTTGTCATATTCTAGTTTTGTACTGGTGCACATAGAGCCTTAGCCATTTCAACTATTTACATAATTGAAACTGCCACCATTACAAAATTGAAGTGTTGATCACCATTACCTGCATGTCTTGTGCATATCTTGCTGTTAGACTTGAACTTGCTTTTTCACTATCTCCTTTATGTGTGCCTCAAAACATGGATGTAGTTTCACTAGTTATGAAGTTTTGGTTTCTTCAGTTTTTTCGGGCGTCAAAGGGCCTGAAATGTGATCCAATCTTGTGAATAGGTTATTCTAGCTTGTAAGTGCTGCAGAAATTGAAAGTGGTTTGATACAAAGGAGTGTGTCGGGGCAAGGGAACCTTTGGTAATTGTCACTAGGAATTCTTGGTTGTGTACTGTTCTTGTGATTTTTTTTTTTCCATGGAGAAGGAAAGAAAGGTTGATGGAAAACTGTAATTTCTGAATTGCATTAATCTGTGGTGGCAATCTAGTGGTTCTCATAAGTTGTGGCTTTTTCAGTGGCACAGAGGGAGGCACCATCCATTCTTCTCGAATTTCTGACTTCAGGGCGCTTGAGCAATCTCTCGGATTTCGCATAGCTGAAGCTGCTAACATTGGTAGAAGTATGTATTTGGAGTTATACTTTTCTTCTTTTCTAGGACTCTTTTATTGGTACATAACAATTGTCAACTAGTAGCTTTGAATCTTGTTCTTGCCTTCGCCTCTTTAAACTCCAAGTTTGGTTAACCTGATCATACATCACTACGTGCCCTACTGGACTTTTGCAGTTAAATTGGCTGCTATCTTGTTTTTATCTGGCCCAACTCAAATATTCCTATGCACAGAAATTAAGAATGATACGCTTATGGAACACAAAAGACCTACTAGAGAAGCAAAGAAAGTCAAGAAGGAATTCCAGAGCAATCGGCGTTGGAATATTCTTGATTGCTTGGATAAAACTTAGTTAATGACTAGAAACTCCATTAAGAGCTGAAGGCAGAAAACTGTCAGTGACTTGTAATAAGGGCATGCTGGTGGGTGGTCATTTCCATTGATCCCTGGGAATCCACTTCAGAATTGTTTTTGTTTGAAGTCTAATAGATCTATTCAAATGCATACATGTCCCGTATTCGAATCCATACTTAGAAGGGAGAAGAAGTCTAGCTCTTTATTTATCAACTTTTTACCTGTTAATAATAAGTTTTTCCTTTTTACTCCGTACTATCTAATTGTGGCTTTATTGATATAATATTGGAGTATAATATATTTTATCATTGACGTTGTTTCTCTGTCATAGCTGATCCTAGTTTCTTAGGTTTAATTGTATCATACCCGTATTGCACATCCGTATCTCTGTGCTTTCTAGACATGTTCTAGGTTGTACTTTCAATGGCATTGTGTTTTTGAACAAAGTTGATCTTGTATGGAGATTGGGGTTTTGGTGCTTATTTACTTCTATTGTTCTTTTTTGTTTCCCCATAATCTGACCATTTATTTGACTGACCATTTTGTTCTCTTTAGACACTTTATCGCAACCATCAAGTTCAAGTAGTCCTCTAGGAGGCTTTGATTTCCAGTTTGGCTCATTCAATAAGGTAAATTTGTTCTCTACCTATTTGTTTGTGATTCCAAACTTAATCAAAATCGAAGGTTTCTTCATTGTATGGTCTTACTCTTTTGGATATCCAGTCACTTGCTTCCTCCAATTCAAATTTATCTGCTGCTATTGTGGGATCTCAGACGCTACTGTTGCAAAAGGGACAGCAGCCAAACTTTGTTACTTCATCTGGCAGTCAACGTGAGAACGAAGAGGAACTGAATATGGAAGACGCCAGTCCTCGAACAGATACCTCAACAGATGGAGATGCAGAGGACAGAAATCAGGGGGTATGTATATTAAATTTTTGATATCTAAGGGAGCATTTGGTAACGTTTATGTTTCCTGTTTTCTGTTGACGAGTGCCTATGCAATTGGGTCGAATGATTCTAGTTTTTCTTTTTCTTTTTTGGTGAAAACACGTAAATTGTGTTTTGTGTGTTTTCGAAAAAAATGGGAAAACACACGAATGGTGTTTTCCCTTGTTTAGTTGACGTGTGCCTATGCAGTTAGGAAAACACACAAATGGAGTTTTTGTGTGCCTATACTTTTGTTGACGTGAGCCTATGCAATTGGGTCAAATGATTCTAGTTTTTTTTGATAACCTGATATTTGGGTCAGTTTGCGCGTACCTCAACTAATTCCCGGGGGCCTTGAAGTTAACAACCGGGCAAACCCTCAGTAACCTCGTAGAGGTCAAATGGTTTTAGTTGATGGGTGTAGAAGGTTGGCTGTCTGTGAAATACATTTTTTTTTTATCAGCAAAGAAAGGTTTCCACATCATTAATAATAATGATACAAAACAGAGACCCTGTTGTGATACCCCAGGGAACATCATGCACACAAATGGTAGTAATTTACAGACACGAAGTGGGTACAAACACAAAGTAGGTTAGGATCGCAATAGAGAAAACAAGAGGAGAGATATTATAAAACACTGGCACTGGCCTGCTTTGTACAATGGGGTGAACCCTCCTTTTATAGGCGCAAGGAGGGTAATGCCGACACCGATACTTACATCATTGCTTACGTTCTAACTTTTATCAGGTAATTAATACATCAAGTACAAAGGTCACCTACGTACTTACTAAAAGTCTAAACAGAAAAACCATATCATTGGTTTTTACTATGCTACACCCATATTATTAGTTTTTACTATGCTACACCCATGTTATTGGTTTTTACTATTCACAGACTTTAATTTACAGACTTTCACCCCTTCTGAAAAGACCATTACATTTACTACGTTACATATCACACCTATTAATACTTTTTACAATAGTACAACAGTAAACTCCAATAATTTCACTCCCTCCGGAAATGGAAGGAGAAACAGGTGGCATGAGTACATGGCTGTTACTCTGGATCATCTGAACTACTTTCTTCATCTCTGTCAGTCAAGTGATACTGGGTCAAAAGATAGCAAATATTTTGGCGCCATTCTTCCGGATAAGTATCATTGAATTTCCAGTTTGCAGATTCATAATGGAGGAGAGATGAAAGAACGTCTGCAGGTGTCAATCCATTAAGTGAACACGGTGTTTGAGTCATGACCAGATAATTTCCACTGTGGATCTCAATGCTCGGAGACTCTTGATATGCCGAAAGGAATATAGAGTGATACTCCTTTCTCCAAGTGATAGAACCATCAGGATTAGGAAGACATCTATTGTTACGAGTTGTCCAAAAAGCAAATTGGAGGTCTTCATCTGGACTTATGGTAACTTGTCTGATCTTCTGTTGCCAGTAGGGTATGCTTCCAAAAAGCAGGAGAAATTTCAAAAAGAAATCTTCTGGAGGTTGAACTTGATTGAACGCCGCATGAGCTAGATAGACCAAGAGTGCTGATTTATTAAAACAGACACTTATAGTATACACATCGACTAAATACCATAAGAGGAGATAGGCTTCTTTTTTGAAATAAAAGACATTATGGTAAGACACTTCAAACTGGGTGAGAAATGGATAAACAGGATGGAAGGGTAGATCTTTTAGGGGACCTTCATCAAGACCATATTTGAAAATACAGAGATGTTGAAGGTTTTGACACATTTGAACACACTTAGAAAGAAGGGTTAACTCTAAAAGATGACACTGAAGGTGGACAGGAAAATTGACTGGATGGAAACAGGAAATCATGGGAAAGCAACCAGGAACAAATGAATGTGGTTTTGTTTCTGAAAACTGGTTGATTTCTTTTTTAAGCCTTGACAAAAAATCAGGAAGGACATTTGTTTTTCCTTTTATGTGAACAGCATCAAAACTCCAATTGGAAAATCAATTTGCCCATCTGAGTAACTGTGCTTTTGGGAGGTGCTTCTGTTTGAACTTGAGTATGCTGGGGAAACTCATCATATCAGTCTCAATTAGGAAATGATGACCGATTAGATGAAATTCAAACTTCTCAATGCTCCTTTTGATTGCGAGAATTTCTTTGTAAGTAGAGTGGTAATGAAGTTTTGCTGGAGAGAATACACCACTCTTGTATCCACAAATTCTGCGCTTTTGATTTGTGTTTTCTTTCAAAAGAACTGCTCCCCAACATAGATCAGAGGCATCTGTCTGAAGGACTCTCTTCCCATCTGAAGGTATGGCTAATGGAGGAAGAGTTTTGGCTATGGCTTTGAGGTCTTTTACAGCTTTGGTACAAAGGGCTGACCAAGAAGGAGGGGTTTTCTTTAGTAGAGCTGAGAGAGGAGTTCGGTATTGGGCTAGGTTGGGAATAAAATCAGCCATATAGTTAACAATTCCAAGGAACTGTTGAACTTGTTTGACTGTGAGATTTTCATCTGAAAAATGGTCAAGTTGTGAGGCTATATGAGGCTGGAGGGTATATTGACCTTTAGAGATATGCATCTCTAAAAAATCAATTTTTGGCTGAGCAAGAAACATTTTTTTCTCTAAGAGCATAATACCATGGGTTCGAACTAGGGAATGGAAAATTTGTAGTAGGACAACATGAGACTCAATATCTGGAGAAAAAGGTAGGATATCGTCTATATAGATAAGGGCTGAGGATAGAATTGGAGCAAATACCCGAATCATGGCCTTTTGAAATAAAGATGGAGTTGTTTTCAATCCAAAGGGCATGACTGACCATTGGAAGTGGTGATCGGGAATGCAAAAACCAGTTTTAGGGCGATCATCTGGATGGATGTCCAGTTGCCAAAAACCTGCTTTCAAGTCAAACTTTGAGAAAATTTGAGCTTTAGGCCAGTTTGCAAAGAGAACACTTCTTCGGGGAAGAGGGAATTTGTTATCTTGCAAAAAATGATTAAGAGGCTGATAGTTGATAACCAGTCGGAGCTTTCCTCTTATCTGCTCTGTTCTTTTGTTGACATAAAATGTTTCACATGCCCACTGAGAGGTTGTGCGCTCAATTAATCCTTCTGATTGAAGTTGCTGGAGCTCCTGTAGAGCAAGTTGATAGTGTTCTAGATTCATTCCATGATGGGTAGTTTTGGTGGAGTTGATGTCTTCATTTTTCTTGAAGGGAAGAGAAATGAAGAAATCTAGATTTTTCCAAAGTGGGTTGGAGCATTTGGTGAGGAACTGAGAATGAGATTCAGCATAGAAAGTTTGGATTATGGCTTCTTTGATGGAGGAGAAATTTTCTATGGAAAAGAGATTTGATTGGGTGGTCCAGGGTAACAAGTAGTTTTTGTATTTCAAACCTTTTTTGAGCCAGGAAACTTTGCTGAGATTTTGGAGAATATCGAAGCCTAACAATAAATCTTTTCCTGGGAGATCAGAACCATAGACTTGGTGTTTTATGGTGTATCCTGGGAAAAGTTGAATGGAAACAGGCTTACTTATCAGAGTGATGACAAATGTTTCTCCATCGGCTGCTGTAAAGGGTCTGAAACAAGACTACCAGTAAGACCTGGGAAGGATTGCTGGGTTGAGAATGGAGGCTGCTGCACCAGTATCAAAGAAAGCGATAACTGGTATGGGTTTCTCATATTTTTCAAGCAAGATCTTGACCTGGGTTAAAGGTTGAGCCAGCATGATGTTGGAGAGCCCAATTGTTTGGACTTCATAGGGGAATGAGTCAGGATCATCAGAAGAGTCACCTGATTCTGATGAAGAGTCGTCAAACGTGAAAGCAAGAACTGCTTCATCTGTTGCTTCATTATCAATGGAAAATAGAGATTCAACATTAGCATCTTCAAGGTCATCATCAATAAGAGCCAAAGAGTTCACCATTTTGTCTCGTGCTGCTTTATTTGGACACTGTTTTGCATAGTGTTCTTTCTTTCCGCATATGTAGCAGCGATCAGACTTTCGCTGTCCTCTGAATTTTTTCTTCTTGAAAAATTTTCATTTTTTCCGGCGTGAGAACCTGCCAGATTTTGGAAACTTTGAAAACTTGTCAGGAGATTGGAACTTCCATTTCTGAAAGTGTTTGGACTTCCGGTATGAAGGACGGCAAGTGCACTTCTTGTCTTTGCACTTTATAGATAAGTCTGGTCGGTCACATGCTTTGCCAAGAAGTTTTCCCTATTCTTCAAGAGTTCTGAGGAATTTCTGGTGATTGCACAATTTTTTCAAGACAATCAAAGAGTGCTGATAAATACCACCAAGAGATGTTGCATTCAGCGTCAATCCTTTTGTCTGAAGTAATCTTGTTGTCTCATTTCCCAATGGTTCAGGAAGGGAATTGAGAAAGGCTTGTTTGAGATTGACATCATCCATGCCGTTGAGAAGATAAAATCTCTGAGACATACGGTCATAATGAATCTCAAGATCTTTCCTTTTGAATGAACAGCACTTCATGCTGAGATATTCCTTTCGAACAAACTCTTTTGTGTTGTTGTGGTCACCAAGAAACTCAGTATGCAAGACTGAGATGAATTGATCAAGGGTTGGCAATTGTTTAAGTTGTAGCTGTCGGTACTCACCCAGAGCTAAGTACCATTGACAGAGACGGCCAAGGAATTTCGCTGTACACTTAGTAATGACATCACTGAGTGTAGCGTTTGGGGAAAGCATAGCAGCAGTACACCAAGTATGAATCTCCTAAAGTTTATCCAACCATTTTGATGGGGGAATGTTATCAAAGGAGAAACCTTGGGTATGGATATTGGAATGTGAGAAGGAATCAAAGGTTGGGATTTCTGGAGGTGGAAGTGTATCAAATTCAGGACCTTCTTCAATGATGGGATTTTCAACTTGTTCCTCTGGGTTTTCAGGGTTCATCATGAAAACATGAGGAATTGGCATAGAGTTTGTGGATTCAGTATCTGAATCAAACTCAATGGTTGGTTTAGGAGATGGGGTTTCAGGTATAGTAGCTAAGGTATGTAGAAGGGTGGAGATTGGATTTTTGGAAGGGTTAGGAGTTGGCTGAACCATTAACTGGGGTGACCTGGATTTGGATCAGATGGGTTAAGAGGAGTGGAGGTAGTTGGAGTAGAGGTCGATGTAGATGGTGGAGATGGAATTGTTGGAGGCTGGATAGGTTTTATCTGGGGTTTTGGGAAAGGAAGTTTTGGTGGAGATGGTCTTTTTGGTGGAGGAAGAAAAGCTGATGAGCTTCCAAAGATATTGGACTCACCAAATCCTGAAGTAGGATTTATAGGTAAGGGTTGATACGTTTGAGGATACCCAAACAAACTTTGTTGAGAAGATGTGAACATGTCAAACGGGTTTTTTTGTTGAGAATTTTGCTGAGTTTAGAGAGAATGAAGCTGGTTCTTGAGATGCTTCATTTCAGCATCCTTGTGGTAAAAGGCTGCTGAAAATGCTTGATTGGCATAAGCCATCTGGAGAAGTTCCTGGTGAACATTCTGGATTTTCTGCTGCAAATCTCTAATAAGAAGTTCCAAGGTTGACAACTTATGAACAACATTTTCCAAATTTTGTTGGGAGTTAGCAATTCTCTGAAGAATTTTGTTCTGAGCCAGAGAATTTGCTGACTGCCAATTTATTGCTGCTTCTGCTGCTGATACTGCTTTGGTACTACCATCAGGGAGAATGGTAGTAGAGTTTGGAATTTTATACCGATGGGTCGTCCTTTCTTGGGAATTATGGAAGTCCAAAGGAGGAAAATCTGCTTCTGTCTAGGAGGAAGATGAGGTGAACATAAAACATCCACTGGGTTGACTCGAAGAACCATCATCAGATGGAGGTTGAGGAGGATGTGGAGATTTACAAGAAGTGGGAGGTGACGAAGGACATATGGAACATGGACATGGATCATCAAAGTTCTCGTCATCTTCTAAGAGACTGTCTTCTAGACACTCATCACAGTCACAGGCATCAAAATAACAATGACCTGTTTCTGGATTTTTGAAATAGAAGACTAAAAGGCCACTGGGATCAAAATATTTAATTGGAGGGCCAGGCCTAGAACCATCCACAAACATGTTAATTCTTGAAGGAAAAATGATAGGATGGGTGGAGGCTGAGGCAGAGGTTTCTTTTGGGAAAGAAATCTCCACTGTACCATCAGGTTTTGAAATAAAAGTTGGATTTGAGGACTGGACAGGTATGGGTTTGTTTTGATTTTTCTCATAAGCTGTAACCCAAGATTCTGGGAGAAGCTTGAGAAGCTCAGGACGGGAAATCTGTCGTGGAACATGAACACATGAGGTTTGGTGATGTGCGTTAACAGTTAGGAAAAGGGCTTCATCTGTGGAGGAAGGTAAGGACATGTCAAAGGCATGGTTTTGAAGACGATAGGCCATTTGGTAGTGAAGGGTTGCGGCATATGTGGAGGAGATTTGGGAGGCACCACCAATTTGAACTTGGACCTTCAAGGCGGATAGCAGATGAGGATCTGCTAATGGCATGTTGAAATTGGGGTAGAAGGTAAAAATCACAGTTCCGGCATTTAGGGTGGTTTGGACTGTAGCGATACATGCGTGCTGATACTGTAGAAACCTGGTATCAACCAGAGCAAGTCTGGAAGTAACAGGCAAACCTTTTCTGCCGTGAAAAGTAACAGCAAGTCGGATTGCACCAAAGTGAAGATGGGTAAATCCTTGTTGTTGCCAAAGGCGAGGCAAATCAACCGGGATTTCCAAAGGTAAAAGTTGTTTAGCTTCTGTAGCTGCTATGAAGCACTGATCAAATTTAGAGGCTTGAACATATTCTTTTATGGACGTTGGGCGTTTTGTGGAGAAAAGTTGGGTGACGGTCTTCTTTACAGAAGTTTGTGGTCTGACAAAAGTATTATAGGGATTTAGGAAAGGGAGATCAGTAAGAGGAACCTTACTATCATCAGGAAGGTATTCAAACTCATACAAATATTCAAGATTAGAAGAAGAAGATGAGGAATTTTTACTGATGGAGGAACGTGAGGGAACTAAGGATGACGTAGCAGAGGAGTGGGTAGTAAACAGATGATTCATTTTTTTAAAAGTTCTGAGTTCTTCTTTTCCTTAGGACAACAAGTCTTTTTCTTTTTCAACCGTAAAGGATTTCAACCAATTTTTGATTAATAAAATTTTGTATACCAAGGGTAGATAAACCGAGACACACTGCTCAATAGCCAAAAGTCTCAAGGCACTTTAACCCACTGATACAAAATTCTTTTAACCAAAATAGTTGATGAAGTTTCTGATGTGGAGGATCCTTAAAAGGCAACCACAGAGCATACGCTTCAAAATTTTCTTTTAGAAAAGATTTGAAGTAGTTTTGGAAAAGAAGTTCCCAGAAGAGGGTTTAAGTTAGAATGTAAGACATGGCTCTGATACCAAATTTACAGACAAGAAGTGGGTACAAACACAAAGTAGGTTAGGATCGCAATAGAGAAAACAAGAGGAGAGATATTATAAAACACTGGCACTGGCCTGCTTTGTACAATGGGGTGAACCCTCCTTTTATAGGCGCAAGGAGGGTAATGCCGACACCGATACTTACATCATTGCTTACGTTCTAACTTTTATCAGGTAATTAATACATCAAGTACAAAGATCACCTACGTACTTACTAAAAGTCTAAACAGAAAAACCATATCATTGGTTTTTACTATGCTACACCCATATTATTGGTTTTTACTATGCTACACCCATATTACACCGCACCTATCACTACACCTCACATCACCTCACATTTTTTTTAAAACAAAACAAAGAAAAAACACCCAAAAGTTGGTAAGGCATCAACGCACACCCAAAAGGAACCCAACCCAAACAAGTGGGCTAGGCCCAAACCCCCAAACCTAACAGCAAAGAAAACCAAAACACCTAAACCCTAAACCTAACACCTGCCACCCCCAACGGCAAACCATCACCACCGCCTCCGCAAATCCGAGAACCACTGGAAGACAAAACCAACCAACATTCTGGCCAAAACCACAAACTCTGCCGTTGTCCAAGAGCCCATAACCACATCCCACCTCCATCTATAGCCACCAAAGCTGACAAAACGATGATGCACGCTCATGCCCTCCACCGAACATCCAGAGCACAAAGAAACTACCACAGAACAGAAGCGGCACGACCAGAGAGGAAGTTTGGAACCACCGGTGGCCGTGGTAACCCCTCGCCATTAAGCATAAACCAGTTCATCCCAGGAAAAAGAACTAGCCGGAGAACCCACACGCCCAAAACAACGACCACTACCACCTGCAGCCGAAACCACCAAGCTGTTAAGCTTAAGATCTGATCCAACCAAGGAAAGAAACCGACGGGCAACGACGGATTAGGGATCTCCGTCGGAAGGAACGCGGAAGACAGAGAAGAGGAAGGCACAGAAGAAAGCAAAGAGAAGGGAGGGAGAGCACCTGGGGGGAAGAGGAGGAGGCGCCTCCCCCCCGGCCCAAAAGTAGAAAACCAAACGGCGGTGAACCAAGAGAAAGTCGGGACTGGTTCTAGAGAGAGAAAGGGGTAGACTTTAAAAGTTGTCAGCACATGCAGATTACTGCTCAGTCAAATACTTATTACTAAGTTAAAGATTGATCAATGTTATTTGTCTGTAGTTGGAAATTTTATTCTGTGTTTGGATGAGTTTTTAAGAAATTTTTTGGGGTTATGAGTGGAGAGAGAAATAGAGTAATGATTGGAAGTAGGGGTAATGAGAGAGAGATGAGAATAATAATTAGAGATAAGGGTAATGAGTGGAGAGTAATGATTGAAAGTAGGGGTAATGAGTATTTTTTGAGTTGGAAATTTTTTTCCAAAAATCAAACTGAGCAAGGCATTATTCTCTTTATTTTTCTCTCATATGTTTCAATTGGAAGGACGGCAAACAAAAAAACAAAATGGTACACCAAACATGTTTTATGTTATTTTCATTTTCAACTGTTTACAAAAAATGTATTACATTTTTTTGTTTTTGTTTTTCTTAAAAATAAACATGATTCTACTTTCAGTTTTTTATAAACTCAAAACGTTTCCAAACGCCCCCTAAATGTTTAGCCTTTGCTCTATGGCACACGTGAGATGCGACAACAAGTAATGGTTGTTCCATGCCATAGTTGTATTATTTCATTTTATCTTTATCTTTGCCTTTTAGTTTTATCTTTTATTTTTTCAGTAATAGTTTAGAAAACAGTAATAACTAATAAGGTTTGGCAGTGCAAAGCTGCAAATACTCTTAGTTTGCTGGGCGCATAGGAGTTTTCTGTGTGTTTGTAATGGTCAAAAGATATAGGTTATCGAGAAAGTTCTCTTTGTTAAAAACAAGCACGTAAACAGTGTTTAGAGAGAAGAAGTTGGGAAGAGTTGAAATCAGTTTTTGTTCGCTTTGAAATATTGCAGTGAAAATGATGTGGTTTTGTGGCTGGAGTCACCTTATGATATAGAGATCAAGAGTCAGAGTGAATTTAGTGTGTTTGTGTGTGTGTGTGTATACACACACACACATTTTGACACAGTTTTAAAAACCGGGACCAAACTGTATTACTAAAAAATCGAACCAAATCATTTGGTTTGGATTGGATCTTAGTTATAGGAACCTCCCATGTGGGTGGCGAATCCACCTCGGTGCCTCGCTTCCGCGCTCCTTCCTAGGAACCTTGCTCCCATTGAGAAACCAACCCGCTCCCAATTAGGATAGTGTGGCATAACATATGGGAGAGAAAACTGATCCATATTACTGAATATTGAGAGTATATATGGTTACAATGCTATCACAAACTTAAATAGAGAAAAGCCTAGAAATCTATTCCTAAAATGGAAGATTACAAAGAGATATGATTATGATATTATCACGATACGATTCTATGCCTAAAATACAAGATATGACGAGATCACGATGCATAATACTTTCACACCCTCCCTCAAACTCATGATGCGAGCCTGGAGATTATCATGAGTTTGCCAAGGAAGTAACAAAACCGAGCAGTGGTGTGCGCCAATCAGAGGTCCAAAACCGAGTGCCACAACCTGCAAAACTTGAGACTTTTCAAACGGAGCCGCAACTATGTTGACTAGTACCAAACTCTGCAGAAACCTGCTGCTGATAACAGATTGCGGTGAGCAGCGCCGCAGTGAACAGATGGCTGATGTGAGAGAAGATAGAATGGGTGGGAGGAGGAGAAGATGCAAAGAGAAAGATGCAAACATTACCTAATAAAGCATAAGAGTGCCAAAGCTGAACAGATATCAAATGCAGAACAGATGCAAATATCAGAATAGTTGCCAAACAGATGCAAGGAAACAAAAAGTTTCAGATGCCAAACAGATGCAGAGTAGAGGAAGAACAAATGCAAATTCAGAAGATACATATTCAAAAGATGAAGATTCGGATGATTTTCAAGAAGAGAGAGTTCCATACAGATTTTCGATGCAAAACCAGAGAAACAGAGTCAGGAATAAGAAATACAGAACTACAAAGATGCGAAATCAGAAAAACGTAGCCTCAAATAATGCGAAAGCAAATAAACAGCAGTACCAGAGTTTTCAGAGAACAGATTAAGAAGAGAGAGAGAGACTGAATAGAGAGATCGGCTCATAGAGAAGAGAAGAGAAGAGAAGAGAAGAGAAGAGGAAGATCGATAACAGAGAATGCTATGGTGGTGGCAAATCTGATACCATATGACAAAACAGATGAGTGCCAGGTGGACGGCAGCAAGGCATAAGTCGCCCGCCGGAAAACAAATATCCCACAGGCCTAGATCTTAGGCTCTGATATCATGTGACATAACATATGGGAGAGAAAACTGCTCCGTATTACTGAATATTGAGAGTATATATGGTTACAATGCTAACACAAATTTAAATAGAGAAAAGCCTAGAAATCTATGCCTAAAAAAGGTATGATTACGATATTATCACGATAATTCGATATGATTCTACGGCTAAAATACAAGATACGACGAGATCACGATGCATAATACTTTCACAGATAGAACCTCTTAGGCATGTAAATCCCAAAAGAAACAAAAATAAAAGACACCAAGAGAAAGGACAAAGTAGTGATAAGATATTATAAAAATATTAACTTAAATTTGCTCAATTACTTAATATAACCATATAATATTACTTAGTCGCTTAGACAATCTTTGCAATTGGCATGAATGACGCATAATAATATTTACTTGCATTACATATTTTCATGTATTACGTTTACGCCTAAACGCTCCCCATCCCGAAAGAGGAACTCATATAATCCTCCGCCACCGATCCCGCCCCCGTTTCGTGCAACTAAGATATGGAGAACAGCTGGAATCACATATTAAAATTATAAACATTTTTATGTTTAACAATTTAAGTGGTAGAATAATATTTTCTTTTTGACATTTAACTATAGTAAAATACATACAAATATTTTAACTTTAATATTTTTTCCTAAACGCTCCTGACGGCGCTCCCACACTTCTATGATCATCTGCTCCCGCTTTGTGCAACCAAGGATTGGATTCACGGTTTAATGGTTATTTTGCTCACCCCTACTTCCCTGTCTATTTGTAGTTGTATCACTAAATGGGCATTTGTTAGTGTCTTTACCTAGCAGCACTTTCTATGTTGATTTCATATTTTGTAACTGGAGCGCTGATACATCTTCCTTATTTGGAAGAGCTGGCCTCCGGAATATGTTAGTTGTTAACTTCAAATAGTTCTTTCCTGTACAGTATGAAATGGGTATATCAAATGCTATTGCGGCCTCCGATTCCAGTGACAGATCAAAGGACAAAACATTGGATCAGAAGGTTACACCATTTAGACTTGTAATGTTCATAATATCTCAGCTGGTATGATAATTTTTACTAACCTTTTTTTTTTTGCTTCTCGTTTTCTTTCTGATACAATTACTTTCAGACATTAAGGAGGCTTGCTCAGAATCGTGAAGCTGCCAGAAAAAGCCGATTGAGAAAAAAAGTAGGCTGTCTTACTTTAAAATGTCAAAATCCATTCACATTTCATGTATTGCTTGCTGTTTCTGTGAAAACATACGCATACTGGTAATTATATGTTTGGTTGACTTCCTCATGAAGTCATCTGTTTAAAGTGTGAAAAAAATTTGCAATTGCGTTCGTAAATCCAAAGATATTAGAGTTTAACTTGTACTTTTCCCCGTTGTTCACTTTGTAGGCCTATGTACAACAGTTGGAGAGTAGTCGGCTGAAGCTGACCCAACTTGAACAGGAGCTGCAGCGAGCCCGTCAGCAGGTTTATTTGTTTTATTTAGTTTATGTTGCAAATGTTTTGTATAATTTCTATTTTTCTGTTTATTTTCATCTATCAGGTGGAATACTGTGCTTTCCACACTTTTCGCTTATTTATTTGTTTTTTTTTCCCCAGGGAATATTCATTTCAAGCTCAGGAGATCAACCTCAGACTACAGCTGGAAATGGTATGGATACCTTATTGTTCTACTCTTTCCGTTTTCAACTTGTGCGAGCTGTTTATTGGTCTGAGCTGTTCCTATTTTGGTGTTCTTATACTTCCTCAGCTTGTTCAGGCCAAAATTGGCTTGAATTGCATGCCTTGTTATGAGAGGATCGAGCAAGCTTTGGCTCCTCTTCATGTTGATCTATTTACATAATATTGTTGGTTCAGGGACAATCAGTAAGAAGTTGAGTGGGCTGGGCTCCATAAACATGTTTAAATACTGTTGCAGCTTTGGAAGGGTTATCACATTTTAGCAGGAAGTAGTTTAGCTACCAGTTGTTAGAAATTTGTTAACGGTTGTGTTTGGTTAGCATTTTAGTTTAGTTTTACAATCATTACTCTATTTCTTTCTCCAATGATTACCCTATTTCTCCAATTATTACTTTCTCATTTCTCTCTATCTCTCTCCAATCATTACCTCTCTCTTCAATCATTACCCTATTTCTCTCTCCACCCACTACCAAAACTAAACTAAACTAAAATGCCAATCAAACATTACAGTTTCGGCTGTCTGCTGTCAAGATTCAAGTGTAACACTTTAGCCACTATGACTAACCACCACCTTCACTAAACCACCTTCAGTGGTTGTACACACACATACACACAGACAGTGGCCGCACTGGTCCAGGCAGACAGACAACTTCAATCAGACACCTCTCTGATGCGCGCGCGAGCAGACACACAATTGGTTTGGCTTTTTGGAAGCACACACAGATCACCACTTACCAGGTGTATAATTTCAGGAAGAAAGTTGGTGGTAGACGTGGTAAACCAGAATTTATCTCGACTGTTAATCTGTTTTTTTTTTCCTCCTGGGAAGGGAGGTACTGCTGAACTTCTTTGACTACTTTGGTGACTGGCTCTATGGTAGAATGTTCTTGCTCTGATTGTCGATTTTCTCTTGATTGGAGTTCCCTTTGGGACCTACCACAATTGTGACTCACCACATATAGCTTTCTTTCTTAACTCTCCTCTGATTGTATCGCTTCCCTCTTGGTGCTACTGTTCCTGTTATTGGATTTATGAAAGTGTGATGTTAATAGTAAATATGACCTTGCTGAGTATGCTTTTTTGTGCAGGGGCCTTGGCATTTGATGTAGAATATGCAAGATGGTTGGAAGAGCAAAATCGGCAGATAAACGAGCTTAGGACAGCTGTGAATTCACATGCAGGCGACACTGAGCTTCGCACTGTTGTGGACAGTGTCATCACACATTTTGACGATGTATTCAGGCTGAAAGGCAATGCAGCGAAGACTGATGTCTTCCACATCTTATCAGGAATGTGGAAAACGCCATCGGAGCGGTGTTTTATGTGGATTGGTGGCTTCCGCTCATCTGAACTTCTCAAAGTGAGACTCTGCTTGGCTCCTCTCTTTTTATCTTGTAAACTTTTTGGCGATTGACAACTAATAATCCATGAGTAGCAGAAAAACTTGTGGCATATGCATACATGAGTGTTCACTGTCCAAGATTGTTTCATGCAAACTTATTCTTTGAGGATGTGTAGTTGTTTTGATCGAGTCTAGGATTGGGCTAGAGATGAGATTAGTAGATATAGGAAGTATAGTTTTTTTTTTTTTTTGTTTTTTTTTTTTTTTTGTTTTTTTTTTACGGTTCTTTTTGTCCAGGTGTGTTTCAAAATGTTTGCTGAACGTTTTCTTTTCCAATTTAATCATAACAAGGTACCAGTATGATATTTTGATACCAGGGTGTAGCGCCACGCCGCCACCCCAGGAGAGATGCAGACCAGGCTCCGCTCAAGCAGAAGCTGGTCTCAGTGGCCTTAGGAAGTTGCAGGAGTGGTGTCACAAACCTAAGCTTTGAGTGAGGAAAGCAAGTACACTAACCACTTCTGCCCAGGGATTGATGGGGTCTGCCCTGTTGTAGTGATGGTGGGAGTAGATAGAGTTTTATTTCCCGTTTTAGTTTGGATCGGGTATGGTTTCAGGGCTTTAAGCTTCTCCCCACCTTTGCCCTGTTAATAGGATGATAATTACCTCTATGCCCCTTAATATTCTCATACAGGAAATACCCAACAACGTGTTAGAGAGATACAGTTAGGATGTGCTTCTTTTTTCCGGTACACAACCATTGCCTTTTTTCTGCTTTTCTGGGGTTGTGTTATGTTCATTCAGTTTTCCTTGTCGATTAAATCAAACATCAATGCAGCTCCTCGTGAATCAACTGGAGCCTTTAACTGAACAACAGTTAGTGGGCATCTTCAACCTACAGCAATCATCGCAGCAGGCGGAGGATGCTCTCTCACAGGGTATGGAAGCATTACAGCAATCTCTGGCTGAGACATTAGCCAATGGCTCTCCTAGTTCATCAGGATCTTCAGGAAATGTGGCAAATTATATGGGTCAAATGGCAATGGCCATGGGGAAGTTGGGAACTCTTGAAGGCTTTGTCCGCCAGGTTAGTTTCCATTTTTATAAATTTGTTTGGTAATCTTTTGTTTATCGTCTAGGGCTCCTATGTACTGTGATTGGTTTATGAGAGCGCTTAATTAGCAATATAGTAACTTAGATGCTTATAATCGTTGCTTTCTGACAACCTCCTTTATGTTAACGTAGACAGATCAAGCTTAATCATATTGATGTTTCCTTGTCTTTGTTGCACTTGATAACAGAAATGGATAATGTGCATCAAACTAGGTGTACTTGGCCTAGGGTTTGAAGCATCACCTTCAAACAGCCTCTTTTCGTTTTTTTGATTTAGCATATGGTTTCTTTTGTTGCATCTTTGTTCCATTTTTTAACGCAGCTATTCCACTTGATATTGGTAACAGTGTTGAGTAGTGGACATCTGACAAAGCCAAATCGTATTTTATGCGTTGTCAATTTATGTAAGGCTGGTAATCAAGTTTTTCCTAGATGAGTCTATTTTCATAATTGGTCTCTTTTGGCTATTACCAGGCTGATAATTTGCGACAACAAACACTACAACAGATGCACCGCATTTTGACAACCAGACAATCAGCTCGTGCCCTCCTTGCAGTAAACGACTATTTCTCCCGTCTTCGAGCCCTTAGTTCTCTCTGGCTCGCTCGACCACGAGAGTGATGGACAATGGGTTCTCAATTGATCATACGATCTGGAAGTTGGGATCTAATTGGAGGACAAGTTTTGAAATGGATGATGGAGCAATACTAGGACAACACATTTTACGGTGCATGGGGCTGGGTTGATTTATTGTATTCACAACCCAATCTGCACATGTAAATTAATCATGTTGAGTAGGTGTTGTATGCATATTTCTTACATGTGGGTTATGTTGTTGATATCTAAAAGAACTAGGAAGGAATTGTAGCAGCAGTGGTTTTTCTTGTTTTGGATTTTACCTTTAGTTTGTATACCTAACCTGAATAAGTTCCAGCTGAAAAGGGATTTTATTTATGGTTTATTGTTCAGACATATTGCTGTAAGAAATGTTTCACCATTGATTCTCATGTTGTGATTGAATTTCGTAATTTGACAAGCACGCATTGTAGTTGAGATTTTCTGCATGTTGTCGCTGATGGATTGTTTTTGCCTTTGTCGAAAATTGTTGTCTTGGCTTTCGAAATTAAGGAAGAAGAAACATTGTGCTCAGAATGTAATCAAACAGCTGTGGTTCCCATTCTTATTCCTCCAGAGAACTGTCTCCTAGAACCAAATGATGCATTGCCCCATGGATCCATCTTTGCGTTCTTCCCCTGATCACAAAACCTATCCAGGTTGAACTCTGGCTGATTCTCTGACACACAGGTCTCGTCCAATGATGCATTCCGTGGCCGACTGGCGTGCAGTAGTGATCCAAAGAAGGTTAGGCAATTGATCAGAATTGGGTTGGGAGTTTGACCTGGTGGAGCTTGCTAAAGGTTTTGAGTGCGGTATCTGGGATAATAAGTGGAGACTGCGAGATAGATGAGTGTATTGGAAATCGTGTTGAGAGAGTGGCGGTGGTTCTGGGAACCCCAAACTGGGTGGTTCTAGACTCACTAGACATGATATCATCACTTCTAACGGTTTCATGCAATACCCTACCTCATTACTGATACGACGGCAAAGGGGATTGGGGTTTCCTTGGCATGCAATAGCCATTCAGCTCAAGTTGACCTATCAATTCTAGCTCAATTCCTCTGGTAAAATTGGATGTCAATGAGGAACACATTACCCGCTAAAGTTGAATGATATAAGAATATAAGAATTTCCAAAAAGGTTTTTCTTCAACCACAACAATAAAACATATCAATCACCAATGCTTTCTCAAAATTGCGTGAAATTTTTAATTGGTTGGCCTGGTGGTCTTGGCCTAAGATCCTGTTCAGTTGCACAGAAAGGATGGAAAAATCAAGTTTCCAATAACGTTTCTTGTAACTTTCTGTGTGTTCAGTTACCATTGCGAAATACTTTGTTGCAAAATAGGTCTTGCTAAAAAAAAGAAATTCTTGTTTTTTTGCATATTTCTTGTCAAGAGAACATATACAGGAAATAAATTTCATTTTTATTTATTTCATCTCACTTCACTTATCCTGAGAACCAATTTTTCACGTAACATTTTTTACAACTGAACTCAAGGGTTTGCTCCCTCTTGGGCTTTGTTGGGAACCGACAAAAAAAGAAAAGTAATAAATTTTCCTTCCCTTTGGTTCAGAAAGAAAGTGAGAAAGAAACCAAGTTTTTAACATAGTACAGTTTCCTTAACATTTTTCACACTTTTCTTCATAGCCATTTTCCTTTCTGTGTCTTTCATTTTCAAAAGTTTCAAACGGAACCTTAAGTTCTTAGGTTCAATTCTTATTGTCAGCGATTTTTGCAGTCAGCTCATGTGTAAGCGTGTGAATCAGTAGAAATGCTAGGGACAAAGAAAAATTACCCCGAAACTACCCCGAAAAGCTCAACTAGTGGTTAAGATTCACTTTGATGTGTGTGACACAATTATTAAAGTGATTCTCAACCATTGATTTCTGTTTTCGGGGTACTTTCGGGGTAAATTTTCTTTGTACCTAGCATTTCCCGTGAAACAGCTATGAAAGGGACTACAAGGATTAGTGATTAGTTTGAGGTGCGCGCAAGCTGGGCACGAACGCCCTACATTACCAAAAATGAAAATTTTCAACATTTTTAACCTATCTTCGTTCAATTGTCGGGGATGTTGACAATTGGATTCTCAGGAAAAATGAAGTGAGATACTCCTAGTAAACTAAAATAAAATTTATTCTTTTGTATTTGTTCTCTTAACAAGAAATCATGTAAAAAAAAACTAAAATTCTTTCCTTTTAGAAAAACTAAAACTAAAATTTATTCCTTCTTTTAAACGGGGGCATAAATAACGCAACTTTTCCAGCCACATTTTTTTAAACGAAGAGAAAACCCTTGAGTTATTATTATTTTTTTATCCTAACAATTGAGTTGAGTATCATAATTTACTACTTACTCTTTTTTTTTTTTTTAGTATATTTGATTTTTTGACAACACCTCATTTAGGAAGCAACAAAATAGGTTTTTTTTTTTTTTTTTGGGGGTGTGTGGGTTGTTATTTTGGATTAAGCCCAAATTCAATGGAAAATGTTCAAAATTCAAATGTTGTTTCAGAAGCTGAACACAAACCTCTAGTCCTCTAGGCTTGTGGAAGAAGAGGTAGCAGCCGATTGAATCTTTCTCTTGCCTGCGGTAACCTTTAAAGCTTCTTCTTCCCCTTCAATAATGAACAATCTATGTGTGTGTGTGTCGAAGATTGTGATGTTTAATGGGTTTTTATCTCCGTATGAGTTTTCTGTTGTTATGTTAGTGTAGTTGTTTCGTCAATCGTGTTGTTAGAGGAAATATATACTCGGGTCATGCTATCTTTTGGGTTCTTTCGATTGAGAGAGAGAGAGAGAGAGTGACAGTTGCAATCTCCGTAAATGGGCCATCTAAGTGTTTGAGAAAAATCCCCAATGGGTTCCACTGGCTCTGGCTAGAATTGGGCAGGCACACGCTCTATTCACTAGCCTTGTTTTCAAGGGCGGGTGCTGAATTTTAACTCAGCAGTGACAAAAAAGTACTATTAAATTTATTTTTGTATATAGAAAACCTTATAAAATAATGATATTTATTTTGATTGAGAACTTATCAGTCCTAATTTATTTGTTTTGTTGAGCTATATGGTCTACTTATACAAAATTCTAATTGAATTCTCATCTACTTTGACTTTGTATGAATGATTTAGTGCAGACAATATTAAAGAAAATAAAATAAAATCGTGTGTGAAAATAGAACCCCCTCAAACCCTAATAGATCCGTCCCTATTTGTTTTGGTAGGTGAAAGTTGATAAAATTTTGGCAAGAATATGAGCTAATGGGCATAACATTGAGTGGGGAGTTGGTAGTGAGTGTCTGGTAGTGGAAACCTCAGGAAGTTATGATAGCCATTAACCCATTAACATGGCATGATACGACTGAAGGTGGAAAGAGTGGGTGTCGAGGCTATTTTTAGATCTAACTGAGAGAGTGGCAGTCAGGGTGGGAGCTAGGCTGTCTATCATGTGAGAGCGCGGTTTGGAGCTCTGCACTTGGTTGTGGGGGATTGCATTCTTGTGCAGAGTGCAATTGCCTATTGGCTAGAGAGTCTGACCAAGTAGAGACTTCAGTATAGGTTAAGGGCTTAGAACGAGATGGGGAGTCGGAGATGAAAGGGAGAGCTAAGAATAGGGTTCGACACTTCTGATGGATTAAGCATAACATGGGCGTTTGTTTCATCTGATGATCGAGATTTCTTAGATTAATCCAATAGTTAACCTCAGATGAATGTTTAAGTAAGAAAATTTGCAAACTTTCCTCGGCTTGGATTGTTCAGGGTGACCTAGACTAGAAGCCTACCTAGCACCAGAACCGAAATTCAAGTCCGGATCAAAGAGTTATGTCCAATCCCTTACTGAGTTGCATTATATGTTTGCTAGGCCCTTAACTGGTAAGAGTTGGGTTTAGGCTTTTCGGGTTGGCTCATACCAACTTGCGCCCCAATGCCTGACTGTGGGCAGGTCATGCCAGGTTTAAAGGAGCTTCTTAGAACCCCAATAGGTTATGGTTTGTACTCTGGAATCTATTAGTCTGTCCTGCATTGGTAACAAGGAATCCTTGTTATTGACCACGTAATATTGTTTTCCTTTTGAAGGATGACTACATAGTATATGGAGGAATTTCTTGAAGTCAGGGGACCATGGCCCCCAATGGTCTGCATGTGGGCCCTTCATTTGTGGCAGTGAAACTTCTATGCTTTCCAGGGAATAGAGTAACTATTCTTCTCTATAGATGGTGCTTGTTAGTTGTTGCAATGGACTGTGGTAACTTCTGCATATTCGGGAAGTTCTCAACCTGACCATATAGATTATTTTGAGCTAGGAGATGTTCATAGATTGTAGTACCAATGGCAAAGTGTGTTTGAATATGGCAGGAGGATGTTATGAGGTTAGTGGAACCGGCTTCTAAGGGTAAGTGCAACAACTAGGCAAAATAACAATCCAAAATCTAGTTTAGCTTGACAGTTTTGCATTTGCATCAAAACTCTGACAACCCTAGTCAAAATAACAAGCTAACATCTCAAGAAAGAATAATTAAAAAAGGTATTGCTTGTGAGC
>CM033796.1:18464260-18476260 GCA_019656835.1 Rhododendron ovatum
CTAGGTGTCATGTTTCTACTTTCTTGGTTCTCGTGTCTCGTTACATGCACAGACTCCGCGGTAGGACAAAAATAAACATAAAACATTCTAACTGTAGGGAGGTATTCCCGAACAAGTACAAGAATCACCCGAGCATAGAGATTATAAAAAGTCAAACACGATTGACCGGTGACACGTGAAGCCACTGTTCAAAAGTACCTTGTTCGGCTATGAGAGAGCCGAACAGGAATAGAATCCCCTAAAGAAAGGAATGGTTCAGATTATTAAAGGACCAGTTACATGTGAGGTAACTGGCCCAGTCCCTTTGTTCGGCCATGAGACGGCCGAACAAGGAAAGAAGTCCTATTAAATATAGAAGTAAAGAGAACATTCTGGAAGAGTCCAGAATGCAGTAATATTCCGTTAAAGGAATGAGATCCCGAGAATGTAGGATCTGTAAAGATACTCAACAGGAATGGGATGTTCGGCTCATTAAGGAAAAGAGTCCTAAAAGGACTAAGGTAATGGACTGATAAGGGAACAAGAATCCAAGATATCCTGGGTTTCCTATACGAGGTAGGAAACCTAGGGCAATACGGATGCTTGGACAGCAAGCACCTATGAATCTATAAATATGGGGTAAGACCTAGAGGTAAAAGGTACGCAATACACTGCATTGATATTGTTTTCCTACTGATAATTAGGGTTCAATTGCTAGTACGTGATACTAACTTCAGGCATCGGAGGGCCTTTGCCACGAGAGGCAAAGGTGCACTCACTCCCTGTCTGTTTTGCAGATTAGGTTTCCGACGACAAAATAGAGTTCAGGCGAAGAGGCACGAATAAGCCGTAACAATCCAACACTGTCTAAAGCGTTGGTAGAATTTCTCCACCTACAATTGGCGCCGTCTGTGGGAAACGAAAGAGTTCCCTTTGAAATACGACCATGGTGGAAGTAGATCCAGCAACGCCACACGACCCAAAAGATGTGTTAACTGGAGGAGGGGATAAGTCTCCACCCGGGGCTCCGAGAAAGCCCGAAGGAGGACATAGGAGGACCACGAGTAAGGGCCACCCTCCTACTATCCACGATAACTCCAGAAATAGAGATGGAGAGACAGCATCAAAGTCCACGAGAAGGACTAAATCCCATCGAGGGGATGAATCGATTGCACATTCCAGAAGTGTATACCGAAGCGAAGACGTTCTGGATAAGAAAAGACAAGAAATCGAGGAGTACGCTCGTTTGATCAAAAAACGAGAACATGAAATCAGAGAATTAGAGAGAATCAGAGAACATCCCGAGGACTCCGGATTATCTCGAAGAAATTCAAGAGGGAGTGAATACGCTTTGGTACCATACCAAAAGGCTCCTTCACGAAGAAGAAGGAGCAGAAGCAGAAGTCTGACCCCGAGGCGACATAAAACTTCTCCACGAAAAGGGAGGAGCAATATCCGAACACCCGAGCGAAGGAGGGTATCTCCAAGAAAGAGGAGAAGCAGAGGTCGAAGCTCTACCCCCGAGGAGGAAGGGAGTAGAAAACATCATAGGGACAGGTACGAGAGACCTGATTCCGATTGGGAACAAATTCGGTCCAAGAAAGGACCAAAGGATGAAGCCATGACTGCACGAGAAGCAGCACGGAAAGCACTTCAGAATATAGCATCCTCCCCTTTTTCAAAGAAGTTACAGGAGGCTAGATTGCCGACCAGGGTAAAGCACGGAACATTCATCCTCTACGAGACAGATGCTGATCCCGTAGCCCATATACAGCATTACCAGCAGGCAATGTTTATGCATGTAGGGGATGATGCAATCATGTGCAAGATGTTCCCGTCAAGTTTGGGGAAGGTTGCTTTGTCATGGTTCCATAAATTGGGCTCACGATCTATCCGAACATGGGTGCAGTTGGCCGAAGAGTTCACTGCACGGTTCTTGACGAGCAGGAAAGCCCCAAAACTTTTGAGAGTCTTACTTTTATGAAGCAAGGAGAGGACGAGCCGATCAGGACTTATGCGAAAAAGTACTGGGAAACCTTCAACGAGATTGAAGGATGTAGTGAAGAATACGCAATAGCTACGTTTAAAACAGGCTTACCTGTTCGGGGGGAACTGCGTAAGTCTCTAAACATGAGTCCCGTACAGACATTGGCAAAATTAATGGAGAGAATTGAGCAGCATGCCAGGAACGAGGATGACATCCTACGAGAGGATGGAAAGTTGGCAGCCGAGCAAGCAAAGGGGCCTATAAAGAAAGCTGACAAGCCAGATCCCAAAACTTATCGCGAAAGAAAAGAGTATGGGCAGGCGAAGAAGGAGCAGTACAAGGATAAGCAAGCCCCGGATCCCAAGTCATTCTTTTCAATAAACACGGTTTGGAAAGAGCCCATCTACAGGATTCTTTATCGAATAAAGAATCAGCCATATTTTAAATGGCCTCCAACTCTTGGTGGGAATAAAGACGCAAAACGTGCTACGAATCAGCACTGCAGTTACCATAAAGATTGGGGCCATATGACGGAGGATTGTGAGATGTTTAAACGACACCTTGATGATTTGGTCTCGCGAGGCTATCTCAAAGAATTTATCCAAGAAGATCCAAAGGATAAAGACAAGGCAATGGAGTTGGATTACGAACAGAATCCAAAGGGGGTAATCCATATGATACATGGATTAGCCGAACCTTATACGAGAAATGAGGTGAGATTGCTTCAGAGACAAGTGAAACATGACCAACACGTAATGCAGTTGGGAAAGAAGAGAGGGCGTAACGAAGAGAAACTCAACGAAAGCATAGTTTTTACAGATGAAGATCTGGGAGGAGTCCAGATACCACATAATGATGCTTTGGTCATAACCCTACGAGTTGGGGAATATGATATGGAAAGAATCCTGGTGGATTCAGGGAGTTGCACCGAAGTGCTGTACTATGATGCATTCAAGAAACTGGGGCTCACGCAAGAAGATTTGGTGCAGTCAGTAACTCCATTGGTCGGATTTGGAGCAGGAGCAGTTTGGCCCTTAGGCAAGGTAACTCTGCCTGTTCGGGCTGGGACAGTGGTGCTACGAACCGATTTCTTAGTAGTGGATGTACCATCTTCCTATAACGTGATTATAGGGAGAACATGGTTGCACAAGATGAGGGCAGTCTCTTCAACCTTCCATCAGATGGTGAAGTTCCCAGGGTCTAATGGGATTGAGCACATCAAAGGTAACCAAAAAATAGCTCAACAATGTTTGGTAACCATCATAAAAAGAGTCCATGCTGCCCACCATGTTAGTACTGTGGAAATTCCGGATCTTCCAACCATTGAGGATATTGGAAAAGACCCAGCAGAAAGGGTAGTAGAGGATTTAAGGAAAACACTGATCAACGAGACTGATCCAGATAGGTATTTCCTAACCGGGGAGTCACTGCCAGAAGGGGAAGAGAGTGAACTGATGAGTTTCTTGAAAACTTATGTTGACGTATTTGCTTGGACACCAGAGGAGATGCCTGGGGTAAGTGCAGATGTTATTTGCCATCACTTGAATATAGATCCACAACATAAACCTGTCATCCAAAAGAAACGAAGGGCAGCCGTACAGCACGTTGACGCTGTAATCAAAGAAGTGGATCAATTATTGGAGGCCAAGGCAATAAGGGAAGTTTATTATCCAGAATGGCTATCAAATACTGTCGTCGTCAAGAAAAAGAACGGAAAATGGCGTGTATGTGTTGACTTCACAGATTTAAACAAGGCGTGCCCAAAGGATAGTTTTCCTCTTCCAAGGATTGACCAATTGGTTGATGCAACAGCAGGATATGGGCGGATGAGTTTTCTCGATGCATATCGAGGATACCATCAAATTGCAATGTTTGAGCCAGATCAGGAGAAGACGTCTTTTATTACACCACGAGGGTTGTACTATTATAATGTCATGCCTTTTGGGTTGAAAAATGCAGGGGCAACGTATCAGAGGTTAGCGACCATCATGTTCAGAAAGTTGCTCGGCAAAACTATGGAGGTTTACATAGATGACATGGTGGTAAAAAGTAAAGCTGGGCAAAGCCATATTGCAGATTTGAGGGAGGTTTTTGAGATTCTAAGGAAATATAAATTGAAGCTCAACGCCTCGAAATGTGCGTTTGGAGTCGGTTCTGGAAAGTTTCTGGGTCATCTGGTAACGTTGAGAGGGATAGAGGCGAATCCCGACCAAATCAAAGCCTTACAGAATCTACAGAGTCCCCGAACAACGAAGGAAGTCCAGCGTTTGACTGGGATGGCAGCAGCTCTCAATCGATTTATCAGCCGGTCAAGTGATAAGTGCAGACCTTTCTTTCAGTTATTAAAGAAAAGGGAAGGATTCAAATGGGGAGCAGAATGTGAAAAAGCCTTCCAGGATTTGAAGGGATATTTGGCCTCTCCTCCCCTTCTCTCAACTCCAGAACCAGGTGAGTCCTTAATTTTGTACTTAGCAGTTTCTGAGCATGCTGTGAGTGCAGTCCTTCTGAGAAGTAGGGGATCCGAACAAATCCCTGTTTATTATGTGAGCAAGACGTTATTGGATGCGGAAACAAGATATTTGCCCCTCGAGAAATTGATCCTAGCACTAAGGACAGCAACGAGAAAATTGCCGCATTATTTCCAGAGCCATAGAGTGGTGGTTTATACTGAGTTCCCTTTAAAATCACTGCTCCGAAAGGCAGACTTCTCGGGAAGGATCTCGACTTGGTCCGTTGAATTAAGCCAATATGACATTGACTATCAGCCGCGCACAGCAATCAAAGGCCAGGTATTGGCAGATTTCGTGGCAGAATTCTCACCTGCGGTTGCACCTTTGCCTCCTACGAGAAAGGAGTATGAAGCAAAGTCTCCTGTAACGAAGAAACAGGAATTAGCCGAGCAAGATCCCTTGGAATGGAAGCTGTTTGTTGATGGGTCCGCTTGCAATACTGGATCAGGTATAGGGGTAGTTCTTTTTCCCCCTGAAGGATCAATGTTAGAGCTATCAGTTCGGCTTGGGTTCAGTGCATCCAACAACGTGGCGGAATACGAGGCGCTTTTAGCTGGTTTGAGAAGTGCAAAAACCCTAAGAGCCGAACATGTAAGGGTATATAGTGACTCACAGCTTGTGGTTCATCAGTTGTCCGGGCAATATGAAACACGGAGTGAGAAGATGGCAGCTTACGTACAGGCAACCAGAGATCTACTCGATACTTTTGAAAGGGTATATATTGAGCAGATAAGTTCTGGAAAGAATGCACATGCAGATTCACTGGCTTGGTTGGCTGCAGCTGTACCAACCGAGTTCAAGAGAAAGATAGCCGTGGAATATCTAACCGAGCCGAGCATTGGAAGAAGTGTGGAGATGGTCTTGGACGTGAACCAGGGACCAAGTTGGATGGATCCAATTGTTGAATTCTTACGAGATGAAAAACTTCCTTCAGACAAAAAGGAGGCTCATAAAATAAGGACCAAATCTGCTCGATTCTGGTTATCTCCTGAAGGGAAATTATACAGGAAGTCTTTTACAGGGCCCTATTTGCTTTGTGTACACCCTGAAATGGTGCAAAAGTTCCTCCACGAAATTCATGAGGGAACCTGTGGAAGCCATGCTGGGGGCCGGTCCATAGCGCACCGAGCAATCACTCAAGGATATTGGTGGCCGTACATGCAAGAAGATGCTAAGGTGTACGTTAAGATTTGTGAAAAATGTCAGAAATTTTCACCAATGATCCGAACACCAGCAGAAGACTTGGTGCCTTTAACAAGTCCTTGGCCGTTCGCTCAGTGGGGAATGGACATTGTGGGTCCACTGCACAAGGCAACTGGAAATCGAAAATTTCTGCTAGTTGCGACAGATTATTTTACCAAGTGGATTGAGGCAGAACCATTGGCTAAAATCACAGAACCTATGATAGAGAGGTTCGTATGGAAGAGCATCATTACTCGTTTTGGAGTCCCGTATTCATTGATTACAGACAATGGGTCTCAATTTCAGAAAAAATTCAAAACTTTCTGTGCCCAGTATGGGATAAGAAATTACTATTCAACTCCGGCCTACCCTCAAAGTAATGGCCAAGCAGAGGCATCTAACAAAACCATTCTTGATGGGATTAAGAAACGTTTGGATAAAGCAAAGGGGAAATGGCCTGATGAATTGCCATTGGTCCTATGGGCATACCGAACAACACCTAGGAGGTCTACGGGAGAGACCCCCTATTCTTTGGCGTATGGAACAGAGGCTGTTATTCCATTGGAGGTAGGTCTGCCGACCAACAGGACCAAGTTGGTAGAAAGTGGGGGCAACGATCGAGCCTTGGAGATTGAATTAGATCTTGCCGAGGAAAGAAGAGAACAGGCCCTAGTGCACTTGGCCTCGTACCAAGAGCAGCTAGTCAAAGGCTACAACAAGCATGTACATCCACGGGAATTTGGTGTTGGAGACCTTGTGCTACGAAAGGTGCTCGGCAACACTAAAGTGGCTAATGAAGGAAAGTTGGGGGCTAATTGGGAGGGCCCATATCGAGTTACTGAGATTGTGGGCATTGGAGCTTATCGATTGGCAGACCTGGATGGGAACCCGGTGCCAAGACCATGGAATGTCCACAACTTGAGGAAGTTTTTTATATGAAATATATTTTTCCTTGTGCACATCGTGATTGTGTGAGAGTTACGAATAAAACTCTCTTGTGTTCTAGTTTTCTTGTTTTAGCTGCAAGGGGTACGAATAACGCCCTCTTGAGTTCTATAGCTTATGAAAAAAGTTGCCTTTCTTTTATATATAATTATTGTAGTTTCCAGTATTTGTTTTAAATACGAATTACGAAGTTAATTTCCCTCATTCGTATTGGGGAGCAGAATATAGGCTATCCATCTAAGTACGAGAAACTTAAAACACAAGTTGGAAATACTTGTGTAAAATTCAAACTTCTAAGTACGAGAAACTTAAAACACAAGTTCGAAATACTTGAGTACGTGATACTTAAACACAAGTTCGAAATACTTGTGTAAAAATACTTGAGTACGTGATACTTAAACACAAGTTCGAAATACTTGTGTAAAAATACTTGAGTACGTGATACTTAAACACAAGTTCGAAATACTTGTGTAAACATCCATTTTTAAGTACGTGACACTTACTTGTGAAAATTTCACACATTCAAGTATGCGAAACTTAAAAGTTTAATGTACGTGAAACTTAAACTCAAGAGACTATGCACAAAACTGTTCAAGTCATGCAAAGAATGTGCACAGGTTTAAAAGCATTCAGATATATTCCCAAGTACGAAATACTTGAAAAAACAAGTACGAAATACTGTTGGAGTTTTTCAAAAAACGCATTGGCCAGGCCCACAAACAGACAGTCGAATATATTACAAAGACATATTCATTCATCTTCTGTCAGGTCTTGAACGGTTGTAGGAACAGTTGAAGGGGCTTCAGTTGCAGTAGGAGTTTCATCTTCAGGTTGACCACCACTGGCTTCCTTTTGGCCAGGGTTGGTCACATCGTTCTGAGGTTCCACTTCGGTAACAGGTGGCTCCGCTGTTTGCACACCTTGCTCTTCATCTCCCTCTTCAACAATCTCCTCCTGATCATCAGCTGCTGCACTTGGAAGCTCAATGTTGGTCCAGAGCGGCGATGACTCAGGAATCTCTGCTTTTTCAAGGCAGGCTTTCCAAGCAGCTACCCAAACTTGATCCTGAATTCCAGGCATTTGGTTTGTGTAGCTCTCTGTGGCAACTCTGATTCCTTCATTATATCCTTTCTCAAAGGCAGCCTTAGCTTCATTCTGGGACGTCTCAAGCTCCTTCAGAGTCTGGGCAAGACTGTCCTCAGTCCCCTTCAATTGTCCTTTCAGGCCATCTGCAATCCCCAGAGCCTGGTTTCTTTCTCTCTCAAGCCTGATGATGGTACGTTGAAGCTTGGAGTTTTCACTGACAAGTTTTGCTCGCTGGGGCTCTGATTGGCTGAGTTTTTGAGCCATGGCCACCATTTTTTGCATCACCTGGGAACATTCAACACAGTTGTGATAGACATAACTGTTAAATTCTGTATACGCTATGATTACAGAAAGAAATTTTACCTTGGCGTTGTGGGACATGAAGGAACTGAGGAGATTGTCTGGAGACATTGCGACTTCTTTTTGCATGTCCCCAGGCAGCAAAAAGGCCTGGGACAATGCAAGGGCAGTCCCTTCATTCTCGACAGAGTCCCGAGCAGTGATAGCTCGGTTCCCGTGAGAGAAGGAAGGAGCCCATATTGGAGCAGGAGACGAGGAGGAAGGTGGGGGTCTTTCTTGGGTCTGTTCCACCCGTTGACGTTTCTCTCTATGAGTGGCCTCGATTTCTTCTGGGGAAAAGCCGGGAGGAGCATCAGTCTGGGTCTGAGTGCGGCGGCCACGACCTTGGCCACCTTGGCCCCGAGCAGCTCCGCGATTTCGACCAGGTATGGTGAGGAGACTCCCCAAATCGATTGGTTGGTTCATTTCTGGAGGCGAAGGGGTATAACCACTGGAGGAAGAACTTGATGTGGAGCTGAAGGCTTCTTCGGCAAGGGGAATAGGTTCGTCGGAGATCGGGGGTGTCCGAGAACGCCTTTCTGCTTGTTCGGGGACAGGTCTTGAAGGACCAGCCGCTGCAAGGTTGTCCGCTGCTCGGGTACGCCGGTCAATGAAGCCCCCGTATGATGCTTTGTAGCTCAACAGAACCTGAGCTGCTCTTGCTCGGCCAGCCAGGTGAGTCCCTTCGCCGTTGAAAGAAAGTGCTCGCTTGATATCAGCTACGTGCACTTGGGGGGTTATGATATTATAACCCCGGTTAATGTTTGAAGCTGCAACCGAGCAAAGCACAAATAAATTAGAAAGCATGAAAAAGCTTTTCCTATGAAAAAGGACAAAGATATGAAAATTAAGGGAAAGCACTAACGTGGGCTCCCGAATACATGAGGAGCGTGAAAACCAATCACTTGGCCGTCCTCATCTCTGGGTTCGAAGTTGCCCGTGACAATCAGGAAGTCGTCGTCATCCCCTCGAGCAGAGTCAGGGAGTTCAAGGACAAGCTTCTTCCTAGAATCCCTACTTTTTAAGTAATATGTAAGGGCGTCCCCAGTTCTAGAAATACTGTATAGGTGATGAATGTCATATAAACCTAAAGAGGTCCCTAACATCTGGTTTATGGTATTGATGCCCATAACTACTCGGAAGAAATTAGCAGAGACCTGCATTGGGGAAAGTCTGTAGTACGCCAAAACTTGGCGAAGCAAAGGGGCCAAGGGGAATCTAACCCCGCCCTCAACAATGGCTACTACAGGAATATGAAGAGTATCGAAATCGAAACTCTCACGAAGGGCATCCTCAGAAGCCAGTACAGTGGCTACATCGTCAGGAATCCCATATCGAGATCTGAAATTAGCCATGGCTAGAGGAGTGTTGCAATGCCTACGAAATCTACCCATTATCAGATAGGATCTTGGGATTCTATGAAGTACAGAGAAATGGGGATAATGAAACCCTAAACTGCGATTGAAAGCAATCCACTAGAGAAATGGGGTTGTAAGAAGAAGAAATGATGACTTACGAGAATAGTCGATGGAATCCCTAAAGGAGGAGGTCTTGAGACGATGAACAGAGCTTCAATGGCGGGGAAAGACTTGAACAGTGTTTTTGCTTCTGCAGAGGGAGTCTAAGAAAGAGATTGGGGTGTTTGAAATATGGGACGAAAACCCAAAAATACCCTATAGGTGGGGTGGCGTAAGTGAAACGTCACCCCAGACGGCGTTTGAGTGTTCCGTTCCCCAAAACGCGCCTGTCCGCATTTAATGTGAACAAAATAAACGCTGACACGTGTAAAGGTTTGGGCTAAAAGCCTGAAAAGGCCTAGAAAGTATCTTTCGTCATGGTAAAACGATGATAAGTTGCTCCAATATATAAGGTGCAGGAACAGAATGAATTTACTCGAAAGAGAAGCTTCACACATCATCTGAATAAAAACAACGAGTGAAGCTGGGGAGCAATTGTAGGGAGGTATTCCCGAACAAGTACAAGAATCACCCGAGCATGGAGATTATAAAAGGTCAAACACGATTGACCGGTGACACGTGAAGCCACTGTTCAAAAGTACCTTGTTCGGCTATGAGAGAGCCGAACAGGAATAGAATCCCCTAAAGAAAGGAATGGTTCGGATTATTAAAGGACCAGTTACATGTGAGGTAACTGGCCCAGTCCCTTTGTTCGGCCATGAGACGGCCGAACAAGGAAAGAAGTCCTATTAAATATAGAAGTAAAGAGAACATTCTGGAAGAGTCCAGAATGCAGTAATATTCCGTTAAAGGAATGAGATCCCGAGAATGTAGGATCTGTAAAAGATACCCAACAGGAATGGGATGTTCGGCTCATTAAGGAAAAGAGTCCTAAAAGGACTAAGGTAATGGACTGATAAGGGAACAAGAATCCAAGATATCCTGGGTTTCCTATACGAGGTAGGAAACCTAGGGCAATACGGATGCTTGGACAGCAAGCATCTATGAATCTATAAATATGGGGTAAGACCTAGAGGTAAAAGGTACGCAATACACTGCATTGATATTGTTTTCCTACTGATAATTAGGGTTCAATTGCTAGTACGTGATACTAACTTCGGCATCGGAGGGCCTTTGCCACGAGAGGCAAAGGTGCACTCACTCCCTGTCTGTTTTGCAGATTAGGTTTCCGACGACAAAATAGAGTTCAGGCGAAGAGGCACGAATAAGCCGTAACAATCCAACACTGTCTAAAGCGTTGGTAGAATTTCTCCACCTACACCGTGCATGCGAGAAAAAAAATATAAATACACATGCATAATCATGTAAATACATTAAAACTCAAAATAATGTAAATACATAAATCACTTTAACTAATGGGATTGATCTTGATGTATATGTCTTGTTTTTCTTTATTGTTCATCTTTTTTTTTATTCATCACAAGTGGACGAATTCAGTACATGAGCTTTCATGTTACTCGATATTACCAGTCAAAAAACAAAGAATTAGTAGAAGTTTAGAACAACAATTAGGGAAAGACATAGCTACAACTTAAATTTCACCAAAATTACTTACGATTTTCAAAATTTCTTCTCCTTCGTGCTATTTTCTCGAAATTGCCTTTGAAGTCTTAACAATTGGGGATGTTTGTGCCAAGAGAGAGAGAGAGGGGATTTGGTGTGCCATTTAGGGATGGCAATTACCTCCGATCCGTCCCCGCCTCCGACCTCCCTGCCCCGATTTGAGCGGGTATTCCCCGATCTGATAGGCAAATGGAGCGGGTATGGTATTTGCTTTCCGCGCCCCGTTTAACCCGATCCGAACCCGATTATAGATATTTATATTTTTGTATGTATATGTCTAAATAAATTTCATTGTTTTGATATAATAAGAGCAATATACCAATTAATAAAACACTAATTTATGTCTTTATTTTTTTATTTCTAATTTTTTAACTCACATCAATCATCAATATCTTGTTTCTTTCAAAATACTCTAAAAAGAAGAAAACTAGTCAAATTATTATGGTCAATGGGGACCCGATTTTCCCCCGACCTCGACACCTTCCCAATTTCCCCCGCTCCGACTCCAATCCGATATAGAACGGGGTGGGTTTGGGGGACGCTAAATACGACTCCGATCCGTTCCATTGTCATCCTTAGTGCCATTGAGATTTTAGGGCAAAAAAAAATGAAACTGTAAAACACTAAATCCATCAAACGAAAGGTGGAAATTTATTACTTGAATATTCACAATATTAATCCTATAGTTCTATTTCTTTGTTATATGTTAGTCCTTGGTCCTTAGCCTTTAGTAATTAATGTTGGTATCCTCATATTTCAGGGTTACTATTATATTTTTTTTTTCAAAATTCTACATAGAGGCGAACCTATATACTTTCCTAAGATTTTTTATTTTTATTTTTACATATAATAGTAGTGTTTTTCTTCTTTTTTTTCTTGTAGGTACGACTACCTCTACTGACCACTCTCTGGCTCCATCCCTAGCCGGGAT